>OY829327.1:68456999-69056999 GCA_963691655.1 Toxonevra muliebris | reverse complement strand
TTAGTTAGTCTTAAACGCGGCGTTCGATATTTTTACATATTTTGCTTATGTTTATTTCAAACTTTTTGATTTATTGATTTCAAAAATTTATATAAATCTATGTTTTTCAACATAATTATCAATAATTTGTTTCTTTTGTTTGAAATTGAACTTTTAACTAGTTTTCTATATACACATGCATCGATAAAAGTTGAAAAATATAATAAAAAATTACTACCGTATAATATGAAATAGTAACTAACAAACAGCTGAATGCAAATTTAGCTACAATACTCGTTGAGTAAAACAAAAAAAAGAAATAAATAATAATTAATAATAATAATAAAAACCACCGCTGCAATCGCCACCGCCCGCTTAATAAAGTGTGATTGTGATTGCACTGCATCACTTTGACTTTTATGCTAAAGTGCGAAATTATAGCGATTTAAAAAAATATGAATAATTAAGAAATTAGCACAAATTTATGGTAAAATGCAAAATATTTCATTAGAATTTATGCACTTAATCATTTGATTTATTATTATTTTCTTTTTCATTTGCAGCTAAAAGTTTTGAAGAATTTCGAATGCAATCAGCATAGAAAAATTAAACTGAAAATCATAGCAGAAAAACAATATTGTGAATTTATTAAAACAGAAAGTAAAATCTGAAAAATGTGTAAAAATTGTGATAATTAAAAAAAAAAAACAAGGAAAAAATCTGTGAAATTGGTCTATCAAAAATATGTGAAAGGAAATCAATCATCAAAATTATAGCATAGTGGCAACCATAATTCAATGCTATAAAATTCAAATTACTACAATTTAAAAGAAATAAAATATCAAACAACTACAACAATACCAAAAAAAAAGAATGACAAATTCCTCTTAGTGACAAGGTAATGTCAATAGAGTAATGCCTTCAAGCTAACAACAACAAAAAAGATTACACAAACAACAAAACAATACTAACAACAACAATTTTATTATAAAAAAATAAAGTAGTAGCAAAAAAAACGTGCAGAAAAAAGCAAATAGCCGATTCCATGAAATATGATATAGTAGTTGCATTTTATTTATAAATAGTTACTTTGAAAAGTGAGAAAATACAAACAAATTTACGAAAAAAGTTTATGGACTTAAAAATTTTAAGCGGATTTATTTGCAAAACCAACGAAAGAGTTTTGTCGTCAGCAGCTATCGGAATATTTTCAAAAGAAATGGTAAATATTTTTAAAGAAACTGCTTAAGCTCTAAATTTTAAATGAATTTAAACTGCAGTTTAAAATTAAATTAAATTAACATTTCAATTCATGACAACACAAAAATGATGTAAAAGTAATTTTATGGCACGTTGTTAACTGCTGTTAGTTAAACGATTAATGTTGACAACAAATTGTTTTTTTTTTTGTTTTTTTATAAATTAGTCGCTTCGGTGGTGCCTCCTTATCATATAAGTGTTTGCGGAAAATCAAATTTTTGGGTCAAATAGCGTAAATATTCAAATATAATCCGATCAGAGCTGTTGTGAATGAATCTTCGACATTCAATTACATTGCCTTAAAACAATTGAAAAAATATTTGTTTGCTTATAAAAACTACAATATTATCTAAATCATTTGCTACACCATATTAAACAGTATACCGCCGGAAAGATATTTTCTTTAAAAATAATAAGAATAAAATCAGAGAAAAGACTCTAAAGGTCAGAAAATGCCGAAATTCAAGAGACTTGGTTTTGGAGACTCCTAATATTTATTCAAATTTTACAAAATAAGGCTGAACTATATTTGGAGTGACACCGTGTTTGTAAAAAACTCGGTTAAATTTGACCGAGATATGTATTTAAAAATAAACCTTTTTCTCAAATTTTGTAATTTTTCACAAATTTCAAAACGCAAAAAAAAAAAACTTTAGTCTTTTCATTGAAATCCACGGAACGAAATATTCTGATGTAATGAAAAATTTAAGCTTAAGAATTCTAAACAAAAATGGTGAAGAAGACACAGACTCCGTGCCTGTTAAAATTTTAATAGAATGCGGTATCATTGTATCCTATATTTAGTTACCTTTTTTATATAATTTCATAGCAAATATTTATTTTACACTTCAAGGGAGCTTAATGCCGACTAAGGAATTGTGCCTAGATACCCAAAACAAACAAGCAAACAATGAAATATCTTCAATTCACCTTTTTTGGCGCAACCAAAAGTTATGAAGTTATGATAGAATTGTGTACTAGTCTGTTCAAAAGTGAAATCTTCTGCGCATGTACGTCACATCAGACCCCATGCTGTGATCTGATTGGCTACAGTGTGTTGACAGATATTTGTTTACGATTCCACCTGCCGTTTTTTTTTTTTTCTTCAAAAAATGTAATAAATTGTAAAATTAATTGTTTTTTCTTCTAAAAAATTAATAAATTAATTTTGCCACAAAACCTTATGGTGGCCCCAAGTAGAACGTTGGATCGTAGAATTTCGAACGCTTCTGTCATGCTACTGATGGTACTATACGCAAAGTCAAGAAATAGAATAGATTCTGAAAGCATATCCACTGATTCAGTGTGAAATTATCTAAATGCTCTAGAAAAATTGTCAGCGATTGAGATTTGTTATCAGCATGGATTGGGTTTGCTATCGCTTGCATGAGAAAAGTATTTGCAGTTGCGGTAAATTATAAAAATGGCTTCGGAATTTTATTTCTCAATGTAAACAAAGTTCTGGTATGACGTAGCCAATAAATTTTCAATATGGCGAACATGCGCAATGCCTAATCTTGTATTCTATAATTCTTGACATTAACCCAGATACACTCTTAACATTTACTGATATTCTTGGAGAAACTAAACCTAAAAAAGAGTTTGAAATATAAGCTTTTAAAATAATCACCATTAATTCTAACTGGAGGCACAACATTAGAACTTCGGTGTGAAGTGCTCACTTAAATCGTTTACTTTATTATTATTTTCTCATTAGTTTGTGCTATATTTGAATAAGAAATATGGAAAGGTTCTATAATTCTATGCCAAATTCACTTTTCATATATTTCTAACTATTTTATGAGTTCTGCTAAGGTATCTCAACTTCACTTTAGTTTACTTTACTGTGGTCGTTACCATTTCATATAATTCCACTTCAACAACACTTCACTACACTTTGTTCTACACTCTAATTTATTACGTCTTTACAAATGTCATAACTTAAGCTATCGATCAAAAGTTGTAGGTACAAGTAGGTACTTTCCTATCTACAAATACACAATGTTCATATGACGATTGTATATGGTGAGTGTGTGGCGTGGCCGGGCGGGCTTGGTCGTGGTTGTGGTCTAGCATGGCGTAAAATGGTAGTAGATATGTAGAGAGAAAATGAAAATAATAACAAAAAACAAAACGTAAAGTATCTAAAGAAATTGTCTTCCGTTCGTAGTAGCTGAGTTAGTTGTTGTTTTTATAAGCGAAATAAATAAATAACGAGCATTCTCACAGTTCATTTTAATTGACATCAAAAATTAAAAAAATACTTCAATGTATGGATGTATGTATTTGGCCTTAGTGCAAAAATAAAAACAAAACAAAAAAGCCAATAATCATTTGTAACTGCGAAGGCTCACGAATTGAATTTATTTATTAAAAAAAAAACAAAAACTAAAAATTCTTACTGACAACGTTTTTTTTTAGTTCCCCATTAAAAGTTCTATAGATACTACATACATGAATAAAATATCTGTAGATAGTTGTGACGAATCGATCTGTGAAAATCATCCAATAAAAACTAATACGTAATATACAATAAAAACCAATTTAATATAATACCTAATGAAAAAATAATTAAATCATTCTTATACGTGTATATATATATAAAAAAATACGAGTAAATATCTATTTGTGTATATGAGTAGCTGCAGGCAATACTTAGTAAGTGGTGGGTGCAGTGCTGCTATTAGCTACAATTATTTTAAATACATATATAATAATTAGTAGTGGTATATAAGTTGGATTTAATTTTCATTTGATATGACATTGCAAAAAGTATTTAAATTTCGATAATAAATATGTATATACCATATGTGTGTGTGTGTATATATAACTCCCGACTCTTTTTTTTCTTTCTAATTATAAAACTCAAAACAATTGCACATTTACTACTAAGTACTAAGTATAGCGTGTGTGTACTGTGATTCAGCAGTCGCGTAATTACCATATTTACAAATACATTCATAAAGTAAACCACAACACTTTATATGTGACCTAAAAACAATCAACCACACATACTTACATACATATGTATGTACATATATACCAGAGTATCTACTAACTGCGGAAAAAAATGAAACCTATTGCATATGAAAAAGTCATTACGAAAAATCTATTATTATTGCAATATGAAAGAAAAAAAATGGAAAAATTTACAGTATACATACACACATAAACAATTTGTTCATATATACATACATGATATATATAGTGCGAAATATTGCTACAGACAGAAGAAAATATTAGTTGGCACAAGTAAATTTTGTTACTTAGATAGGGTCAGTGATCCAGTAGTCGGCAGTTTAACTTTTTGTTTCTTTTTAAACTGGTATTGAGTTGACAAATATACATGCTATTTAAATAAAGTTTATTATTTTAGTTTTAATTAGCTTTTTTCAAAAAATTATTTTCTAAATATCACAAATTTGTATATTTTATAAAATGTATCGTATTTGCCAGTAGTCGGCATGCATTTTCCAATATTGGGCATGTATGACATGACATATTTTTTGTTAAAGAAAAAATAAAATCGTAAAGAAATTAAATTTTATATTTATTTAACTGAAAGTTATTTACATTCTTACATAATTTATATATTTATTTAAGTGAGATCTTTGAAATTCTCGCTAATTTTTAAGCGCATTGATTGCATAAAATAAAAAATAAATAAAAACATAAAAAAAAATTTTGTACGAACCTAGCTATTTTGGCCATTGCACTCTTTGCGTACGAAATTCATTTGAAATCGTTTTGTGTTAGGTTTTTGTAATCAGTGCATTTATGATGGAACTACTGAGGGCAAGAATCACATCCCACATCCCAGAGTTCAGATCTTCATCACAAGTACCACATACTTGTCTTTGTTTTCATTTTTTACTTTTAGCTACATTTTCGTTCAGCTTCAGCTTTAGTTATTTATGCATTCTCCCTGCAAGAGCAGATATAGCATTTGGGGACTTGATTTTCATTGTGGGTTGTGCAGAACTTGATGGTTTTGGAACATATAGTTGCCTCGCAAAAGTTGGTGACATTGAAGTTACGCTTGTATTGTTTTTAATTACATAGTGATACAAAAAAGAATGAAATAGAAATACCTGGGAAGTGATACTATTTTTCTTGTAGGTCTTGTCGGGTAAAACAGGAATCTGTGAGTGAAATTTGCCAAGCACCCCCAAAATCTTGATTTACCGTAAAAAGAAAAACTGTTTTTACGCACCTTTACGCACTTATAAGCCTGTAACTTAGTTGATTATCAATAGATTTTTCTTACCCACTTCTTCTGATGCCGACTACTGGAAATTGTGAAAAATATTGTTCCTTATGTCGGCAACCATTAAAATAGAAAAATCAATTTTTTTTTACTAAATTGATCACATTCAATACAAAATTTTAATCAATACCTACCCTCAGAAACTTTTATTTAAAAAATAAAAACCAAAATAAAATAATTACTTACCTTTTTAAATACATCTTTTCACTAAAAAACCACTAAAAAACAAGCACTTCCAAGCGCAATGAAAAGTTGTCATAGAATGAAGATAAAAAGACACCAAAATGATTTTCTCAGTTGAATTAAATCATTACAGAGAAAAAGATGGATATATTTTTAATGCAAAGCTGATCTTATTCAATTGTTTGACTGTCGTTATCCTCATTTATTTATGTTTTAATTCAAAAAATGCCGGCTACTGGTACATGCCGAACTTAGGCACGGTCACCCTATATAGAATTAGGTACTTTAACAAGAAAGAATATTTTGTGAAAATTTTTTGGTCCCAAGAATGAAGCAATAAAACTGGCTGGAGCGAAAACTGGGAAAAACACTATTGGAAAGAAGTTCCATTTTCAAACGAATCGAAATGCGACTGGTTGATGCTTGACCTATGTCTGGGGAGCGGTATTCAGATGAATGCGTAACTGTGAAGTATTTTCGAAATTTGAAGTTTCCAAGATTGTTTACTATAGGGATCAGTAAATGAATAAAAATAGAAACAATTTACTGATAAAGATGTGATACCAACCTTGAAGCGATTAATAACTTCAAGACGATGCTGTTTCTTGACATTACGCCAAATCAGTCACTGTAGGGTAACCAATTTTCTTATTAACGTAGACATGTCCTCTTCTTTGCTTTGTTTGTTTGTCTGTTTTTATTAAGAAGACCTTTTTCTAATTAAAATAGTGTTCTTTTAATGAAAGGAATCATACTAGTCTTTGAGATTAATTGTTTTGATTTTAAAATTTGTTTTACGAAAATTTAGTTTTGTGTATAAAAGTTATGTGGTCTAAAAACCGCTTTAGTTTTCTATAAAGTACAATTTGTTTCAAGCTAGATATATTTAAGTATAAGAAACGGTAAAAAAAAAACAAAATGAGATTAAAAAAGCTGGCTGGTGAGTTTCATAGGAGTGATTAATCATTTCTAAAGAAAAATAAAATAAATGATAGCTCCTTTAAAACTTTGTAAGGAGCAATAAATGGAAAACTCTTTGATTTTTATTGTTTTATATTATTTATTTGCAGTGTTTGTTTCTTGCTCATAAAAAGTAGTTGTGAATTTAATTAGTTAAAAACTAATAAGTTCATTAAAATTTCAACAAAAAAACATACAAAATTGGAAAAGGGTGCAAATTTTAGTTTCCACCAGTTTTCAATTTATTAAATTAATGATAAACTAAAGAAAAAGAGAAAGGGGAAAGAGTCATGGAATAAGTAATAGCGGAACTGCGCTGAAGTATATGAGGTTGTAACCCTTCTCTTTAAAACACAATCTAAAATAAAAATCAAAAATATTTATTTCACAATCAATTTATCATATGTAGTCAGCCACTCACCTCCCTACATCCACTACTAAATCGAATTCTGGGTCCAACACTAGTAATATGTATGTATCGCTTCTTTATTACTCTTCATTGGCAATTATACATCATTTGGGATTTGAACCCTAGATTTCCAGTCTAGCACTCGACCACTAGGCCATCGAAGTGTCCTGTCAACATCAATGTTAAAGTCGTAAGTTCTACTATTATTTAGTCATAAGAAAATGTACATATGGATAAAATCACTAATAAAGAAGAACTACTACTGCTACTACTCTTCATTGGAGGTAGAAACGAAGGGCATACAATGTTAGAAACGACTTGAAATGCAAATCGCTACCTCTACTCTTCAACTACGTATCTCAATTTTGGGTGAAATTGAGTTTTTTTCTGCTTACATTGTATAAAATCACCTAACAATTCAGATAGTAATAAGATTTCAGGGAGTTTATATGAAAAAACAAAAAATTTTAGAGCCAGTTCTTCAACCTCGTATCTCCACTTGAATACGAAAGTTAGTGTCTTTAAACCTTTAGTTTTTACCGTTTTCTGCGAAATGGTACTTTTGGAGATACGTGGTTAAAGAATTGAGCTAGCGATATAGTTTTGAACCATAAGTTGTAATCTATGTATTAATCCTAACGAATACTTGTTTTTCTAATAGAATTAAATGGTAATAAATACTGGATCTGAATAATTATCTATATATATATATATATATCTATTCAATACTTCAATTGTCATACCATATTCAAAATTTGTCAACTATTAAAATTAGTATTCGATACACTTGCTTTGGATTTGATTTTATTAAAACGAAATATTAAAATTTTCCATTTTACACAACCAACAAAAGTGAAAAAGGCATAAGAAAAGCTTACGGAATCTCCACTCATATTCAGGACAATACTGTTTTTATAGCAGGATAAGATAAGATAAGGCCTCCTATAAATGCAAAGCATTGTAGTGATTGGTGAAGGAAGATAAATAAATGGAAAAAGGAAAGTGAGAAGTATCTGAGAATGTTTGCTTTTTATTAGGAAAACTAATTGCAAAAAGCTTAATAAGCCGAAACAAAGAAAAGAACTATATATCTCTATAATATATAGTTTTTTGGAATAACGTAGAATGGATGAGTTCCGTATGCGGTTCGCGTAGTTCTGGCGATTAACAAATAAATTTATACTAATGTTTTATTATTTCTTAGAATCTATATTTTTTGTACGTACATTTATGCATGTACATTTGTAAAATTATCTGAAATATGCAAAAAAAATAAAAATAATTCACTATTTAATTTTCTTATTTTTGCATATTTCCGATAATTTTACAAACTCATTTATAAATTAAAAAGAAAAAAATAATGATAAGAAATTTGTTAAAGAACTTGTATGACATAAAGAAACAAAAAGTAAAGTGTGGCAAATTTGATATGGTTACTGATGAAATACATCAAAGTAGATGTAGGTTAAATTACTCATACATATATGTATGTATTTAGAATGAATTGTAGATAATAGTGCTCTTGATACCCGTCGGGTAATACCCGCACATACAAATGCCCGGGTACCCGAAAATGCGGGTATTACCCGATCTCACGGGTACCCGGTCATTCCGGTCAAAGGGTACCCGATAATTTTGCGGGTACCCGAAAATTGCTTACCTTATACATACAATTATTTTTTAAATATGCTGGCTAAATAAACTAAATGAAATATGGCACTACCATATTTTGGGATTGTTTTCGTGCAACTGCTACTACTATTACTTCGTCTACAACTGCTTACTTCTGTTTTCTGTTCCGTTCAGGCGTTTACTCAATACGACAAATATATTAATGTATAGTAGTTTTTGTAGTCTCTCAATTTTATAACCTTTTTTCAGTCAATCTATTGGCAACGGGTACCGAAAAACTTGCGGGTACCCGGAAATTCGCGGATACCCGAGCAAAACGGGTACCCGTAATAATAATAAGCGGGTAATACCCGAAACCTTCGGGTACCCGGGTAAACGGGTTTTAAGAGCACTAGTAGATAGTATTTACTTTTCGCAATAGCACAATGGTTCATCTGAAACATGCTAGCTGGACTAATTTATCATTTTAGTGGTTTTTGATTCCATTGTACATAACTAATATATACATGTAATCACTAACGGATCCAGGGAACGTGGTTGGGGTTCAACCTCTCTTATAGATGAAATTCTTGAAAAAATAAAACTATGTTCTTATTATCTAAAAATACAAATATGAGTTTTGTGTATAACTTCGGATATGAAAAGCCTGTAACTTTAGAAAACCGCTGCTAAGTCAATTAACCCATTGTGAGCAGGTGCCTATAATAGTGATCCAAGTTTGAAAATTTATGAAGCGCAGTTTCTATGTTACAGCACTAAAAACCGTTAATAAAGTTTGTTTTGTATTTTAAAGGGTGTAGTAGTAATTGCATACCCCGAGAAAACGCAAAATTTGGAATAAAATCCAAATTTGGTGGAATTTTTTTCATAAGTTTTCGTCTTAGGAGAAAATTTATATTCTCTAAGATATTAATTCAGTCTACATACATAAATTTTTTTAAAACAAAATAAGGTAAATTCCTCCGGATGCCGCTGAATTTACAATATTCAATTTGTAGGCCGTGCACATCTCATCGAGCTGAGAAATCACTCAACATTGAAAATTTTAGTGTTAGATTCTGAAACCCTATAAAAATGTATGGAGCTTGTATCTGAATTTGGTGCAAAAATTTAGTATTTAGCAAAATAGTGAATGTGGACAAAAAACATATTTTTCAAGTTTTTTTTTTATATTTTGGTGCGTTATTGCTCTAGAAAAGGTTTTTATATAAACAACGGAAATCGGTCGATTAGTTTCGAGAAAATTGTGCGCCTAGTTTAAAAACTTCAATATCACAAACACTAAAAAAATTTTTTTTTTTTGCCCAAGATTGTTTCTGAATCTTAAAGAATTTAGAAGCTTTTTTGACTTGCCCCATGAAAATAAGGTGACCAGGTCTAGAAAAAACTTGAAAATATCATGTTTCATGAGCAATAAGTATTCCCTGCGATTAGAAGTACTTAACAAAGTATTTTAGGAATTGCGATAAGCGAAATGTGGAATATATTCATTTTTATTCAGTTTTGCTTATTTTTGAATATGCTTTTTTACAAAAGTTTAGTAAGCTGTAAAAATATATTGCTTGTTATTTTATCTAGATGAATTTTAAATGGAAAATAATTAATTTTACTATTTTTTGTTGAGTTTCAAAACCACCTTTCAAAAAAGTATGTCAGTTCACCTGGCTTTTAACCCTTTTATTTCGGAGTTTAATCGCAAACTTTCATGGGTCACAGGTGACTCTTGGCCCTCAATGGGATTTTTTTAGGAACTTTTTCTGTACATTTTTATTAGATATTTTTTTAAAGAAAGGCAAAGTAACTGACTATTACTTTTTCATTTAACCCTTTCTTGACAGTTACGAAACTAGAACCGATAGAGCAAAATCGATTTGCATTCCTCATTGTAAAAAAGTTCTTAAAAAGTTTTCATTGAAAATCTTTGAGTCACCGGTGACCCATAGCAAATCTTGTATTTCCAAAAAAAGTAAGCAAAAACTTAAAAATGAGGGAAATGATGTTTGAGTAATTAGTTTTTCCCACAACGTATTAAAAATTTGTTGTATTTGGACAAATTTTGTAAAAAATTGTGAGCGATTGAAAATTAACAAAAAAACACAATTTCTTCAATTTGACCCACTACAGTACAGTTACCAAAAAAAAATATTTGTAAAGTTTTTAATTGAAATTAAAGAGTTTTCAATTCTTTTTCCAAAAATTCAAAATTTATAAAAATTGATTGGATACTTTTTAAAGATCGCACAAATTAAATTTGTGACACCGGTGTCACCATAGCACCAAAAGAGTTAAAGGCAACTTACGTCGATGATGACGACCTCGATAGTCTAGTGGATAGTGCACTAGACTTTCATCCAGAAGGTTGCGGGTTCGATTCCCGTCTTGGTCTGGTGGTTAATTCTCATAAACTTCTTATATTCACTATCGATATGAAGTGGATGAGAATTATAAGAATGTGTACAAGTATACACCTTGGTTGGTAATGGCAAGACCACCGAGCTGATAAAAAATTGCCACATAGCCGTTCGGAATCGGCGTTAAACTGTAGGTCCTACCATCGCCACTGTGGTCTAGTGGAAGAGTGCCAGACTCTTGTTTCTGGAGACCCGAGTTCGATTCTCGGCTTGGGTATGTTTCTTATCTATCTTTCTTTCTCCCTTCCTTTCTTTCTTTCTTTCTTGGGGCTTTGGTACAAAAGATCTTATAGGTCGCAGTGCCTGACTTTCGAGTCGTCCTTCCTTCAAATAATAATAATAATAATACGTCGATGATGCTGCATATACATTACCCAAGAGTTAAAGAGTTAAGTCAGGTGAAATACAATATTTTTAAATTATGTAAATGTAATATGTATTTTTAACGAATTTTAAAAGTTGCTGTTCGTTTAATCGTTTAAACGTTGAGACGATATAGGTTAAATGCATTTTAGATAAATTTCCAAAATTGCTGTCCGAAAAATTGTATTGATGATTAAAGTGAGTTAGACTTTCAGTTTTTATTGCACCCTACATTTTTAAAATCAAATCTCCGATTTCGCATTTTTGGCCACTTGCGAGCCAAACCCTATTGTGGGCTTATCAGTTGCAGAATATTTGCCTTAGAGTAAACCAATGACGGCTATGTTTGTTATATTGACTCGTATTTACCCTCAGGCTCTATTCTACGGATAAAATTACCTTACACTAGACAAAAATTTATAAGTTTATACTAATTTAAAAAAAAAAAATACCCACATCACTCCATATTGGAAAGTGTTGGACGGGATTACTTGGGACTTTTAATTAATCTGCTAACTTGCTTTAATCGAATCATTGACCATCGGTTACGTTCATCTCAAGTGAAAATCATGGATTGAACTTTATATACTTGTGCAAATGTCTCCTAGATGTTAAAAAAAAACTCTGGTGACTGTGCACATTTTTCATTATGGTATTTCATTTCTGTTCAAAATAGCCATATCATTTTACTACAAAGTAATACCAAATTTTAGTGGAATTTAAGTGTCAGTTTGAGTTAATCTTAATCCAAAACCATGTAATTATATTTTATTCTTAAATAAATACCTATGCATAACTGCACACAATTATCTCAACAGTTATTATTATGAATATTATTATGATTATCCACGCCCACTTCATTCCCACTTCACACACTCGTAAATATCAAGTAGAAATATTCTCCCACTTGATTGTGCCAAGGAGTCGAATAGAAAAGCGTCGTCGTCTCACTTATCTTTATAAGCACCGATGACGACGATTACGATTGTGATGATGACATTGATAATAAAACACTTTACATTAATTAAGTCAGGCAATTAGCTACCGATTAATATAAAAATTATCTAAAATATAAACAAACTTATGCATATAAAAAACAATAAATGATATGTGAAGTTACCAAATAACCAAACCCGGCACAAAGTACAAAATATTTACTCATGCATTGTTAAATCATAAAAAAAATATTCTACTATAAAATAGTTAAATCTGAAAATCAATTTGTTCACTTTTAGCAGCGATTTATCGAAAAAATGTTAAAAAGCACAACAAAATTTAATAACACCATTGCGAGATAAGAAATATGAGGGTAAATGTAAATGTTTCCTAGGGCGGCGGCGGGCCAGCATGTTGGTGTTAGTGTTGGTTGTTTGGTTAGTGGTGGACGCTGTCGTCGTCATAGAGGCATTTGCTTGTCGCCAACATGTGATCGCATATGAATCTAGTAAATAGTTAATAGCCATAGGCGTACGCTAAAATAATAAAGGAAGGAACTCCCTATCTATGATTATAATAATAACAAAGTGGCAGAGAAAGAGAGAGTTAGATTCCACTGTGGAATTCTTAAAATTGGGTTCCCATGTAAAATTCGATTGAATTTTTAAAATTTTGTATACACGATACTTACTTATGATATTTGGAAATACAAATGTATGTATGTATGTATGTATGTATATATGCATTCCAAGTTAAATAAATACACAAAATAATTCTCGTAAAATTCGATTTTGTTTATGCTTCTTTTTTTTTTTTTTTTGCTTCCAGTTGGACTCATATTTTTTACTTATGTCTAGATGTGTGTCAGTGCTGCTTTTTCATGTCGACGTAATCAAGCAAAAACATTCCAAATCTATTTTCATACTTTTTAAGAAAAAAAGCATTCCAAAATACTTTCCTACACATAATTCATTCCACATTTCCAATATAATTTTAGATTAAACTTTTATTATATTTGTGATATCGATACCATATTGTAAAAAATCATAACCTCATGATTTGAAATGAAAAACTCAAAAACATACCAAGTCGATTTAAAATACTATTGCCTAATAGATTCATCGATATACATATACAAAAAATAAAAAAATAGTTTTCATTAATGTAATTAACTGGTATTACCAACAAGTTTCGCTGGCTGCCGCCTTCCGTATTCTGCGAATAAGTTTCTGTTAGTTGCCGCTTATCTTATGCGTGTGCGCGTGTTGTATTAGTTAACAATATACATATTTTGTTTGAGCTGATAACGATTTTTTTATGTTCTATTTATTTTTGGTGACTACATTTTTTGTAAAGCCAAATATCTGTATATAATTTATATGAACACAATTTTAATTTCATAATATCAAAAACCTTCATTAGGAACATTTCTTTCCTTTTCTTTTATTTTAAGCATATTTTTTTTTCTTTTGCTCTTCTAATTCAATTAAATACAATTAGGTTGTTAAATGCCAACACAAATTGACCATCAATAAATTTTAATTGAATTTCGTATAAAAATTTTCTCACACAAACTCTAATTCATGTACGCATAGATTTCAATGTGTGCGTGTATGTGTGTTTCAGAGTTTGTGTTGGTGGACCACATATGATGGTGGTCGTTGCTATAGTGTTAACCATCATTTCTATACAATTCAGTCATTAAATTTTAAATGCTGTTGTTGTTGTTAATGTAGCTGTCATTACGAAATATATTTTATCGTTTGATCTTTATGACTTATAAATAAAAGGCCGAGAGAGAACAATCTATGTTGATTTTCACACTTTTTCAGGAGAAGCAATCAGAGTTTATTTCTTTTTTACTATGATATACATACATTTATATGATCTAGATATAATTTTAGCTATACGATTTGGTCTATTGGAGATACTGGTAGGCATTATATTTAGACGGTAACGGAAAACTCAGAAATTTTCTAAGTCGACTAAGGAATTGCATTTTGTTGCATTTCGATTAAAAATAATTTAAACTCGATCGTAAAATCCAATGTTTTATATGGTTTAGAAAATTTACTTTCACAGTTTAACATTTTCTTAGCATAAATAATGATATTTTTAAACCTTTATTCACTTTTATTTGGCATAAAATAAGTCTCCAACAAATTTTACTGGTAATGTTATCTGAATTCGGTTCTGTTAAGTATTCTTTATGTTTGCTGGTTGCCGAACATTTGAAATTTCGTGATTATGGCATTTTTTAAGAATTTTTTTGCTTTTAAGTCAAGTATAAACATCTTTCGTAAAATCTTTTCTACTATTTAAAACAATATTAAAATAAAATAACTGAAAAATAGAGATTATCAAGTGATTGTCTACAACTTTACAGCTATGTTTTTTTGGCTTTTCATAAAGGACAAACAAAAGTAACTATGTTTCCTTCGCAAAAGCTTTCTATGAATCCTTAAGAAAATTCGGGAAGGAAAGGGTTAAGAAATATCACTATCATTGGACTATTATTGGACAAAATTTAGCTAATTTTAATATGCTGATAAAATTGCTAAATGTGAATGTTTTTATTTCTAACTTTTCAGCATTTTCAGAATTAATGTCTTGAACTAAAAGTTAATAGATTTATAACATATAGAGAAACTAGCTATTTTTATTAGGCCTGCAAATAATTAAAGTAGCAAAAACCAACAGGCAACTATACTATACTGTTATGTTTATATATTAAAAATTATCAAATTAAAAATAGTCAATGAAAATGGCAGTGAATGTTGTACTTTATATTCCCTTCAAAACCCATTTTGATTTTTTCCTAACTCGTTTCGTTTTTTATTAATTGTTCCATCCAAAGTACAAAGTTTGCAAGTTTAGAGAAAAATATTCCCCATTGAAGAGTAGATTAAGTCACTCAAAGTCAAAACCATCTAAGCCCGACTTCTTTTAAGAAATTAGCCATAATCCTTTATTCCGGATTAACCGTTGAAAAAAATAGCAAACAATCTTCGAAGAATATAATTTCATCGAAAAGTAGTTGGGGTCACTGAAGGTTAAAACTATCTATGTTTTAACAAAAATGACCCTTCATACTGTGAATGGATATGATATTGCTTTAAATTTTGTCTGAGATCTCATACATCAATATGTATATTGAAATGTATTTCTACATAGCAATTACATACATATTTTACATGGAAAAAGAGTTCACAGAATATGTTTTTATTTAAATTTAATTAAAAGTCATCCCTAAAGGAAAAACAGGTGTGTCCAAAACTAACATATTGCATGAAACTCACAACGGACAACTTAAAATTTACACACACACACAGACACACAGAAACTCGTATGTGTCCTTCTTCGTTCTTTTTATTTTTTTTTTACTCTCCCTTCTGACCTCGACGCCAGTCTACATATGCCGGTCAAATGCGGATGCCATGGTAACTCTACAGTTTTATTAACTCGATACACTTTTTGGCTTTGTTTAGAGGTGCGGTTCAGTGTCCCCAGTAAGAATAAAAACATGATACTTTTACATAAATGCATTAGAAATGTTATCGGCTGCTTAGACACAGAGACCAATCAGATAAGAATATTTTTTAAATTACAACAATACTCACACATAAATATCAAATATATATATATATGTATGCTCGTATGTATTTGTGAGGGTATAGGAAACTATCCTTTCTTCCTGCTTTTAGTTTTGTGTGAGCAACACGAACGCAACTAAAAAAAAACTGTAACTTTATTGTAAGCGCACGTGTTATTGCCATCTGTTATATTCATGTGTGTCTGTGTGTGTGTGTGAGAAAAATAATACCCAGTGGCCCAAGCAGCGAATGTTGAGCGAACGTTCGCCCAAACTATCGCAAATGAGCTCAGACACGAGCGTTTTGCTGTCAAAAATACGAGCGTCGTATGAACATTTGCAAGCATACTCGCAAATAGACTGGAGAGACGACAAACGGTTTCATTGGAACACGATAAGTTTGGGAGCTTGAATATGAGAATGAAGAATTTATAAGAAAAGAAGACAACAAACGGTTTCTTTGGCTCACAAAATGCTCGCTAATAATATCTTTTGCGAGTGCCGTAAACAAGACTTTTGCTACTAAAAACTGAGCGACATATGATTCGTTTTCGTATCGTTTTCGGATGCGGTCGCGATAGTTTTGTCCGCAAAAATTGCACCAAACTCTCGTAAACGATATCGTTTACGAAGATCTTGCCCACTAGGTTCTTTATTGTATTCATGTGTGTGCATTTGTGTATTGCAAGATAGCAGGCGTATTAATGTAGCGGTTTTATGTCTCATAAATACATTTCCAGTGTTTATGTTTAAATGATTGTCAGTGGTAAAAGTGGTAGATAGTAGCGGTGAATGGCCAAGTTTCTGTTGTTGCCACGGAGTGTCAGCTGCGTCGGTTTTTGTATACAGACGTCAGCTAAGCGCTGAAAAAAGATAAGAAACAGAATAGGGAAAATGCATTGCATGTTAAATTATAATTTCTTATTTGCAAAACTATAATTTCACCTGATAAAAAGACAACAGGGAGAAACAAAGAGTGTCCAAAATTCAGATAAATGAATAATCGCCTTCATGCACTCATTAGCAACGACCTTAGTTATTTTAAATTCCACCGATTTCAAAAATTTTGCGCAAAAAACTTTTAACGATTTTTTGTTACATTTTCCAAGTATAATTAAAAACTTTTTTAATTGGCTTCCATTCACAAGTCTATCCATATACTTTAAGTTCAAACCAGACAACACTTATTTACCCTATTTTTAGCATAAAAACTAAAAAAAGCCTCTTACCAAATAATTGACTTCCACTTTTGTTAACCCCTTTTTATATTTTCATCTTCTTTCTTACTCTTTCTATCTCTATTGACATTATATCTTTCTTGCTCTCGAAACTGCCACAAACACTTAACACGCTCATCAATTGCATACAGTAAATTGCAGCTAACAATGAGCAGCAACTACGTCATACTTAACACTTTAGTGTTTGTTTTTTTTTTCTTTCTTTCTTTCTTTTTGTTGCAAACTAGTTTCCTTTTCCAAGCAGCAGCGGCAGCAACGATGAAAGAACAAAAAAGACAAAAATACATTTGCAACAACAAAACAGAATGTAGGAATCAAAGTTAAAAAGTACAAAAATAGAAAAAAACGTAAAGGAAACACTTTAAATTTTCAAAACAACAGCTAAAGATTTCTACTTTTACACTGTGTATCGAAGTAAATCTGCACAATGTATGATGGTAAATAAGTTCTTGTAGTTGTACCGACACATATGTGAGTAAAAAGTTCTATTGCAATAAGAAGCCAACCTAATAAAAAAAGAACAAACGAAGAGACGTGCTTATTTTATGTTTTAGGAAATTTGAAGTCTTAAATAAACTTTTGAGATGAGTTACCCACACACCTACAAATGCACACTGCATTTGGCTAATGTTAGTGTTTTGGATTATAATTGGCAAGAATAATACCAAAACCATAAAAATATTTAGGTTAAAACCAGCAAAAGTTGAAAAGTTTTTCATTATTGAATTATACTGCGAGTCCTACAATTTTTAACCCTTTGAAGCGCACATTTCCCTAATGATTTAGGGTTTTTGAGGTCGCTAATCACGAATTTGTTTTCTGATTCTGAAATCGTGAAATCTTAATGAAAATTAGTATATAAAGGTTTTTGGGCTCACTGATTCCGAATCTGTTATCAGATTTTAAAAATTTAAGATGGTGAGTTCTATTAGAATCAGATTAATTTTACGTATGCAGTTCACCATATTGGGCCCTCCACTTTGAATATTTGTAATAGATAATACGATGAAAAATTGTTTAGGTAATAAATTCTTCTCGCTAAAATTGCCTTTTTCATATTTGTTAACAAATTCAGATAAAGGAGTGTAACTTCCAACTTTCTTATAAATATGTTGTTATAGTAAATTCCAAAAAAGGATCTAAAAACATCGACAAACGACTACTCGAAATACAGTAAAAATTACGAAGATCTAGGAGGGATATTAAATATCCCACCATGCTAGTAAGGGTTAATGTAAAAAAAAAATTTTCATAACGAATAAATACCAAAATCAATCGAATAAAAAAGCTTAACCCATTTCGGGCTGCTGTTTCGTTTTCGTAATAGTAACTTTCAAAGTTCGCAAAATTAAAAGCTGCAACATTTTTCGGAAAAAACGTTTGTAAAAATGAATAGATTACAAAAAAATAATAGGGGTATTCATGCGTTGATGCGAAATGCCTTAGCGATGTTGCTAAAGTGTGGATTGAGATTTAATGTGTAATTGAAGAGCAGTAAGATTGCGAATTGATAAGCAAATAGCTTCGGAAATAGTTGCGACCTATGTTTAATACAAAAAAGGTTAAATTCGTAAAATATTCGTAAAAATTCAAAATATTTTCATTATTTTTCAATTAGGTGGAAATATTTTGATAGTTATTTTCTAACCAGAAAATTTTTGTATTCGATGAGACAATTATCGTAAATTAATTTTGAATCGATAAAAGCGTCGTTAAATTCTGAAATTATATTGTCAAAAAATTATACGCGTAACCCTCCAAACGTGAATACATCCCCACACCCGATTTTAGACGGTGTGTGATTTGTGGCTGCTGGCAGTTCACATGCGCTTCAAAAATCGTGAAAGCGTGATTTTCGAAAATAATTTTGCTTTTTACTGATAATTTTTTAAAGTCGATTAAGTACAAAATAATACTTTTTTCTTTCTATTAAAATTAACTTATCGCAAAAATAATTATATCGTCTGATTTCCACGGAAATTCAACTTTGATAGACGCTAGTGGACGAATGAATGAGCTAACAGCAGTTAAACCGACTTTGTTGCATTGAACAAAATATTACGAAAGGCCAAAAAGTTTCAAGTACCCACAAAAGGGTCAAAGCGCATGTCTAAGACATTTTTCAAGTTGCTTGGATAAGAACAATCATGTTATATATACCCGGGACCCTATTTTATAGAGCTTAACTAACAGAATTTCATATTGAAAGGCACAAAATATTAAATACGTATAAAATTTATCAGGTCTGAAAATTTTCAATAGCTCTTATTTTCGGTTATTCCTGGTGGATGGTGGTGGTGACGTCTCTAAATCTAAACTGTTTATCGCAGAAGAATTCGATCTTATTAAAGTAACTAAGAAAATCGAGTGCTGACTATTTTTTCAAACAACTTGAAGATAGTCGATAGCAGTGATATAGGTAGATATTTGTTCACTACTATAGGGTCACCTTTTTTGAATAAAGTGATTTCAATTGCTCTGAAAATACTCCTACGAAAATGGTGCTGGTAAATCTGAATCTGTATGCAATATTTTTCAACATTGGTGTAGTAATGAAATCAGCGCTACATAATTTCGAATAGTTTAGCTTGACGGTGATATAAAGGTAGCATAAACTGTGTATGACCAAAATGGGTTAAACCAGCGCAAAGTAATTGCACTTTTTATTTTTCAAAATACAAAACTACAACTAAATTGCATAAGTCAAAATTATGTGTGTTGCCACCTGTCAAGAGTATGACAAACATTATCACAATATTTATTACAAAGGGTTGTTTTTTTTCATAAGCAAAATTTTCACACACACATATACATATACATGTACACACAGAGTTTTTTATTTATGCATATGTGTACAAATTAATTCAAAACCTTACGCTATTAAAATGCATTAAAAAAATATAAAACTAAAGAAGATTAAATTTCAAGCAACCTACAAACAAAAGAAGAAACTAAAATGTTTACATAAGAAGAGGAGAAAAAATTATAAATGAAAATTTATTATTGCTGCCATTATTATTATTCATTGTTGTTTTTTTTTTTAGCAAAAATTGATTAATGCTGCCCACATAAATTGCGGTGAGGTTGTTGTTGTTTGTTTATTTTTGTCTTATAACATATCAATAATAATTGAAGAAAAATAAGAAAGATGAGTGAGACGAGCGTAGAGCAATTACACAAAGCAGCCCACTTAAAAATTAAAACCAAAAACAACAATGCGCTGCTATTAAGTAGAGAAGCTTGTCGTAAATTGTTAATAAAACAAATATAAGAAAAATTAATCAAGAAAAATCAGCAAAAGGGTTATAAATCTATAAAGCTTAAAACTAGTTTCATATTGAAATTCCCTTTTTCTTTTTCTAGTAACTAAAAAAAAAAATGAATAAAAAACGAAAAAGAGAAGCAACTTTGCCATAAATAAAACTAAAATTCACGTGTCACTTTTGCGCAGGAAATGAATCTTAAATTTATCTGTGCCACAATTTTTGGTTTTACATTTTTATCTTAACACTTTTTCTGATTTAATAGGCGGATATATTAATGCCATCCATGCCTTTACTTTGAGAGGAGACAAGAAGAGCTTGTGATGTGGTGGTGTTTTTTAGTATTGCGCACAAGCAACTGAAACTTAATATATGTAGATGTATTTTTTGCTATTCGAGTATTTCCTCGATCACTTTTTCTTTTGAAGCTATTGCAGACACGTTGCAGCAAACAGTTTTACATCACACTGTGCGCAGTTTTGAAAATTATTCCAATTTGACTTGATATTTATCTGAATATATCTGAATTATTTATACAAAAACAGTAGCACCAGCTTCCGAATTTCAAATAAATTACATTATCTACCCAAATTTGTTAAATATTCAGCATCCACTAAATATGTAGTTCAATTAGGGAAAACTTCGACATCTAAAAACAAAAGCAACAGAAAGAAACTGTAATATTTCTTCAAACCTAAGCTTAAATGAATTTGAAAATTGTATACAATTTATTCGCTCAAAAACCACAGTGATACACAGTGTTAAAAATTGAATAAAGTAAATCAAGAATTGCAAGTACATAACTACTTTGCCTTAGTTGATGTCACTGAAAAGCCTGCAAATGTATATCATTTTTTTGAATTTTGATCTTATGTAAATCTTGGTTTGTTGCATCATCACCATCAACGTTATCGTCAACAATCGACAGCATCATTGTCGTCAATTGTTATTGTTATTTTCAGTAATGCCAACCAGCCAGCCAGCCAGCAACATACGATATTTTTTCTCTTCAACATTGTTGCCAATTCTTGCATTACAAGTTACACTAACAAAATAGAAGAAAAACACAAAAACGAAAACGGCAGAAAAAGCGGAAAATACTATTAAAAATTTTTATTTTTTTTTTGTTTGTTTGTTATTTGCATGTTTTTTTATTGTACTCGTAGATGTTGTTCCTGTGGTTGTTGCTTTTGTGCGGCGGCAATCAATCCGTGCAATTCGCTATCTCCCTCTTTTCTTCTCTTCTCCTCTCGTTATTGTTGTTATATTTTTCTTATGTATCAAAGTATTTAGATACAAAAAAAAACGTGAACGGCGCGCATCTGTAAGTGCATTTCAATATGCATACGTACCTACTATAAATTCACATGTATGCAATTGTGTGCTAGTATATGTGACCATGTGTACCAGTGTGTGCGTGTGAGTGTGTGTTCGTGCACTTATTAAGCTGCTCAAACAATACAATAATTTCTGTATCGAATTTCAAGTTGTTGTATAAGTACCTCTACAATTTTTATATACATACATATGTACGTTGTTTTGTTTTTGTTATTTCTTCTCATATTGTTGGAATTTGAGTTGTGTTTATTGAGCGGAAATTTTTCAAATATATATATATGCACATATATATATACCTACAAACATAAGTATATATGCACTTTAGTATATAGCGAATGCATAAAATTCAATGAAAATGTTAAAATCTCAGACAGATACATTGAAGTATGTATGTACATACATAGATACATACCATAAAATATTTGCACAGTGCATGAGTTAAGCTACAAATGCTGTTGTCAAACATCCAAAGGGCCAAAGCAGATTATTCTTAGCAGACAGAGCTTTCGAACTTCGGCATACTAATAAAATTAACTTTTAATGACTATTTGAGCGAGGACCCGGCATTAAAATCTAACAATTTTGACATTTGCTGGCCTATAATTGATATATTGAGAATGGTTTACAACAGTGTTCTGTTAGACTCTCTCGCCTTCTTTGAGATTATCCTCTGTTAACCTGACAAAGCTTATAAGGTTTTAGTTTGTAGTTTTTGTAGCTTAAGACATTTTTATTGCATGAGATATTTAGTATTCCCTATGTGATCAAACATGCTAGCTTAGGGTTCATTTTCCCCGTGGTACTTCATTATTCTAATTAAAAATTTTAATGTTTAGAATAAAATATTTTCACCAATTTCATATTTTTAGAAAATTTAATATTTAAAAAAAAAATTGTAATATTGTCTCCGAGCGTTAATTTTTTTGGCGCGACTGTAAAAAAAAATCATGTAAAAACACGAACTGACCCAAACCAAAAATAATTTTAACTTAAAAAAGTGTAAAACAACAAATTTTCTGGTTTGCCAAGTTATACTGCCGCTAGCCTACAGAAAATTCGAAAATGACTGGTCGATTTTTCGACCACTGGTTGAAAATGGGCTAATTTGTGTGGCCTTATGTGAGCTGTTTCCACTTTCAAAACTTTTTGAAATCGGGGTTTTTAAAATGCAATCACAGTCATCTTGATATCTCGAAAAGTACTTTACCCTTGAATTTTAAATTGTACACAATTGTTTGAAAATTTGAGTAAGTTCAAAGGAAAATTCTTGATTTTTTTGCTCCAGTCTCTCAAATATGTCAAGTTCATATTGAAACTGAGCCCTATTCATAAACGAGAAACAAATTTCCAACCGTTGAAGATAAGTTTCCTACTTATGATCTATTTTAGAAACACAAATTCAAGTGCCTTAATTTCTTAACCCATTATGTGAAAAGATCATTACTTTTCCAACTTTTTCTTTGAAAAAAAACGGTAAATAATATCTATAAACTGATATATTCACTAATTTTATTCTTTCATCAGTTACTTTTTCTAGCCTACTTATTGCAATGATAGCTTGCTCGCAATTATAAATTTTTTTCTCATCTTTAATGTTAGAAAAGAAAAATATTAAATAATTGTTAAAAATTTCGAGACATTTAAAACAGTTCGTGTAAATACCATCAGTCGACCATGTAAAAAAAAACAGCGTGGATTTGAACGTCTGAGCGTTCATTTGTACTTTTTTCGCGAAATGTGAGTGTAAAAAAAGTATTACTCTCAATACACGAGTTAAATATGTTATAGGGTTTTTATCATTACAAAAATATATTCAGATTTATTCCCAGCAATAACTAAGGGCGAGTTTTTCAGTCCGAGTTTAACTCAGTTTCTAGTTTAAACTAAGTTTAAACTCATCATCTAGTCTTTCGGTCAACTTTGATTGAAGTTTAAACTCAGTTTAAACGCCCAATATTGAACGTTTAAACTTCGTTAAAATGTCCATTCCACTTTGACAGCTGCTTCTTTCAAGTAAAATAAAATTGTATGTGAATTTAAAAAAAGAAACTAAATGAATTTTTCTGGTGAAAAGGACGTGAGTGATGGTGAAATGTACGGAATCTCAAACATTGCAGACTTCGAACAATAAGATAGCGGCCAACCATTATCATATATTTTTTCTTTGAAATTCATTTTTTAATTTTAGATTTAAATTTTTTCTGTCGACAAAAAAATGATCAGCTGTTAGAAATAATCAAAAATGTGAATACAAAAGAAAAAAAAAACACATTGAGGGCCTAGGTCCTCACTTATGGGTTGCGTGTTAAATTTGTAGGCAAATGGATCAATGGAATCATTCTGACATAAGTCTAAAGAAATACTAACAAGTAATAAGTTAAGTAGGTTTGTTGCTCGTGTTTTCTTTGCGTATCTTGTTAGTTTCTCCTTCAGTGTATTGTGTATACGTATATAGGACTTAAAAGAGAATTACTGAACCAAAACATTTTACTTGTAAACAAATTACATGGCGAGTCGTTTTTTACTTGTTATCTTTTCTATACGTTCCACTTTTACGCAAAAATAAAAAAACTATAAACAGTAATAACAAAACCAACTAATGAAATAAATTCAAAGTCGTCGCTAGCACTAATGACAGGAAGTTAAATTAACAAAAAAAATTTAAAAAATAAAACAGAAGTAGAAAAAGCAAACGAAATAAGTAATGAATATTAAACATTTGAGCTACAACTTAGAGATACATGCTATATATATATATATGTACACTCGTGCAAATTTAGGTATACTCAGGTATTGATAATGAAGTTTTTTCCTTAGAATTTTATTTGATAAAAAATTTTAACAAGGTGTTATGCCTGTTATTTACTTGAAAGCAAAAAGTTTTTTTTTTTTTAATTTTCATTGCAATTTGATTTATTGAAAAAAAATTTGAGCACCACATGCGCTAGTGGATCCAAGAGGGGGAAGGGGGAAGAGGGGCTTCAGATTAAAATCCTCTTATTATCTACGAAAATACTATCTATACCTTTTGATCATTCGCCACGAAACCATGAAACAAGAAAATATTTAAAGGTTCAAAAAATTCAGTAATCTCTTGCATTAATAAACTGGAAACAGATTAGGACGAGAGTTCTAGCTCACTTCGACAAAAAATACAGTAATTCCAGCCGAAAACGAAAAAATAGTGAATAGTTTTCTCGAAAGCGTTCAAATGTGCCCTTAGGGTTAACATATTTAGATACTGTTCAATACACTTATGCTTGCAATCAGGGATAGTATTAATAATATAGCTCATGAATTCGACGGGCCATGCTTCTGGCATGGCAATCAATAATGATATTTATAAAATTTCTAATTCTAATTTCTATTTCATTTCGGCAAATAATTTTTCACAGTGTATACATAAGTGCAGCTTTCAGTCAAATGCAAACGCAAGAAATAAAAACTGTATAAATTAAAAACAAAAAAATATTAAAAATGAATAATGCCTTTGTTTGGCAATGGCAAATAAAAAGGGAAAGAGGTGTGAGGCAAGAGGTGAAAAATTACTTTTGATTGATATTTTTAACCTTACCTTTTGCACTGCTGCATTCGCACACTAATCATGCAAAAACTTAGATAAATCACAGATGAAAGCTGCTTGCTTAACTTGGCCCACAGCACATGAGTGCGATTTTGAAGACATTTCAAAACAAAAGCAAACCACAAGCTCAAGTAGCGACGTTGTAGTTAGTGACACACACAGGTGACAAAAATTACAAATCACTTTCAATGAAAATACAGAAGAAACACATCATTTTATGAATATACATAATTATTTATAGTAGCATAATTATATGCTTAATGAATTCGAAAAGAGGTAGTTGCTTTATACTTCAAAATCTACATAAATACATACATTTGTATGTATTTGTATTTGTAAGTGCTTGTGGAAGTTAATTAAATTAAATAATATTGCATGTAATTATTTTGATATGTGTATAGTGAAATGTATTAATAAATAAATTATTTATAATTTAAATCCATCATAAAATCAACACAAACTTCAATCATACTATGAATGTATGTTGTTTGAAATGTAAAAGATAAATAAATAACAATCTGTTTTTTTTCAAAAGGTGAAATTGAAATTGAAATTTGCTAGATAATTTATTCGGTTAGATACAAAGATATGTTTAATGTTGAAGTCTCGAAGGTTTCGCTGAATTATGGTTTGTGAAATGTGAAACTAAAAAGAGAGGGAGATAGATAGAAAGAGATTACAAAATGTATTACTAACACTGATTGATTGCTTTTCACATACATATCTACAAACATATGTACATATATTCATACATACATACATATGTATGTATTCGAGGTTTGCGGCATTTGGCACTTTATTGTGTTCCTAATTCTATAGATACAAACGATAGATAGATACTCGTATCTTTAAGATAAATTTGTTAGATAATTAAATTTATAGCAATTCATATTTTATAACTATTGCTGGGAATGCTCAACGTTATTCAACACACAAATGCCTCGATTGATCGCTTTGGTGGTTTTTGTTTGCAATTTAAGAACATTTTAAATTTCTATTGTTGCTTTATTGCTGGTTAATAAAAAATTTATATAAGTTTTTGTAGATTGATTATTATGATTTAAAGAAAGTCTGATTTTAGATTTTAGTGGTAAGCTTTTCACAACTTCTGTGTGATTTTTTCAGCCGAACTAATTTTATATTCACTGTGCAAATTTTAGTTTTTTTGTTTGTGCACATTTTATGTTCAATGTGAGCTATTAACTAGAGATGGGCGCATGGGTACTTTTTGGGTCACCCTCACGCATGCTCGCGGCTTAGAAAATACGACTCACGCATGTTCACGCACACAGTCTTTTTATTGTTAAATTTTTATTTATGTAAATAAAAAATAAACTGCTTATATAATCCCAGATTTCGAGTTTGCAATATTCTTAAGTGAAGAAAAACACAGGATGGATTTTTTTCACCACTAAATTTAAGTATTTAAGAAATTGTGAATTATAACGACGTCATGGTCAAAAGAAACGCATACTCACGCATTTTCACGTCGAAATTATATCACGCTCACGCATTTTCAAGTAAGAATAATGAAAATCAAATCACGCTCACGTGAAAATTATGGCACTTGCGTGTATATTCACAGAAATGACGAAGCAGGCGAACTTGCGAAGCAGGGAACAGACTTTCAGGTAGAGCCTTCTAAAATCAAAATTGCAAATGGATAACCAAATTTCATCTCGCTTAGCAAAACTCTTCTGAACTCAATATATTCATCCTAAAACTGTTTTACTGATTTCACTACTCCAAAATGAAATATACTATAGGCTTTGGTTTTTTTAACCTCGCACCAAAAATTTGATCTAATAAAAAACGATCTATAATGTACTTTCAAACTGGAAACAATGTTTGAAGCTGTCATTGGCAATAGGGAGTTGCGGGTGGTTACACAAGGGCCTTGGTGGTTTGTGTGAGGTTTGCTTATTTTTTTTGTACTTTTAGGTGAGAAATTTTATAGAAAATGAATAATCTTAATCCAGGAGTGTCTATGAAACACACAAAATTTCGAAAAACTTCATTTTGATCTGTAAACATTTTTCGACCAAAATTTTTTCGAAAAATTCATAAGGGGAAAAAATGTATTTTTATCGATTTTTTATGTTTTCTAAACGTTTTACGTTTTTTACAACGTGTTTAATAAAAAAAAAATAATTTTTCAAAAATTAATCTTATTTTATTTATTCATTAATATTTTATTTTTAGAATAAATTAATTGAAATATATATTTTTCTAAATCATAGAGTCTAATATTATTTTTTTCAATCAATTTTAAATCTATGAAGATTGGGTCAAGTTTTAAATTGCACTTAAGAGCTTAAATTTTGAAATCTTGTACTAATAAAAGGGATCCATAGTTTTATGAAAAGCCTATTTTATATGCGAAAAAGGTGGTTCCGTGTAGAAAAATTGGATTTACATATTTTTGATTTTAAGCAAGTGTCGTACATGGGCATCCTACATAGCTGTTCAGCTCATAAGCCTCTACGCTATGGCCACCAGATAACAACAGATGAGAATGCTTCTAAATGTTCATTGAGAAATATGAAATCTTAAATGTAATTTTCATTTCCGATCGTATTTCTATTCTGTTTTACCTTGGAGATAAATGTTTCAGCAAATTTTGCATATAAAACCAAAGAATGCAGTAATATACTCGTATTATTATAGCATTGAGCTTGCCAATTTAAGCTCTTACAATTGGAAATGATTTTTATGCTTGTTTTTGTAGAAAAATCCAGTAGAAACCAAAATACATTGCACTTGCATTCTTCTTTTTAAAATTTACGATTTACAAGTAGGTATGTAAAAACCCAGAAATATGTAAGGCAGACGCAAGTAATTATTTTGTGTAAGTCCTTTGAATCCTTTTCATATGAGTTACAAAATGCAATTAACAAAGCAAATTACACAAAAAAATACCAACAAAACCAGAGATTCAAGTGCAGACACACATTGCACAAATCAAGCATAAAATTCCATGACCACCACCATCATCATCTAAGGCGTATTACCATTACCACCAACACTAATACACGTGCAGACAACCAGCATGTAATTTGAAACCTCATGAGAAACACACGCAATGACAACGCGAAAGGGTTGTAGTTGGTATACAATCCAAGTGTAAACATAAGAAGCCACCCAAACCACATTGACAAAATAAAAAATAAGCAAAACAAAAATACAGGATATTAGCATAAGGATATGTGTATGCAAAAACAAATGCTTTACTTTTGTAAATACCTACCAAAAAAAAAAAAAAACAAAAAAAAAAAAAAAGCAACAACCAAAACGTATAAAGGATAAAATGCTAAAATACCAGAAAAGAAAATCTTTATTTGTCTGCATTGTAAGCAATATCGACAATAATATCAGCTTACTACTACATATACATATGCACGCACATATACATTTACATTCTTCCTTTAAAACGGAGAAGTACATTCCTTTTTAAAGGATTTTTACATTTTAAATGTTTTTTCAATGCATTTATTATTATTTTATTTTTTTTTACTTTGAAAAGAAAATCCTTTTCAACTCGTCTGATCTTTTCCTTTACGGGCAGAGCAAAGGAAACGCTCATGATTACACACGTACTTAGCTGGTGAAAAATAACAACCACCTCCCACCTCCCTTCCTCCCCCTACTAAAGCACATAAGCGAATAAGGAGCTGATAGAAATGTCATGTTGTTTAAGAAAATAGTACTGCAGCACATGTGTTCAAGTGCGAGAAGCAGGAGGGGAAGTTGGCGTAGGTCGCATGGTTATCCTCATCCTTGCAATTGGAGCAAAAGGAACGAATTTTTAGAGCGTAAAGTAAATTGAGACAAACAAAGTGATAAGATAAAAAAGAGAGAAAAGAAACGAGTTGATTGTTTTATATCGTTTTGCCACTGAATACTAAAATTGTTTGTTTTTGTTTTGTTGAGTGTTGATAAAGCAAAAAAGAAAAGCAAACAAAATCATAAACGAAGGAAGATACTTTCTTTATTTAGCTAGGGCTGTGATATGGTAACAAATATAAATAATAGAAAAAAGCAACAGTATACACACAATTGTTAGATACAGATAGAGACAGAGACAAAGAAGCAAAGAGTGGGAGAGAGAGAGAAAGAAAGAAAAGCGTCAGCAGGTAAATAAATAAATATGAAAAATTCATAATTTGCAGTTTTATTTTCTATTTTACTAATGATATGTAAATAATATGATAGCATGTTTGTGTAAATTATGTTAAAGATGCGACATTTATATACCTAAGTATATAAATGTGTGTATTTGCTTTTTTTGCATCGTGAATAACTGAGTGAATTTAGTTCGTCACCTGAATATTTACCCAGAACTTCATTCTTTATGTATTTGTTATTAGCGACGCTTGCAGTCACGTGAACACTCCGAACATTGCTGTTCCCCATCTCCATCTATTTGCTTTCATCTTTTTGAAAAGGAGTGGCATGTCCTTGATTGGGCAATTGAATATAAGTAAGGAGGGCGGATAACTTAATGGGCAAGGGGAGGTCGCCGGTCTCAGATAGACCGGCAAGATCCGTAGTGGTACCAAAACATTACAGTTCCTGCGTAGCTCATTTTCTATTAGACCCAGTGGGTGTGAAAACATAAATTTAGTTTGATGGCTATAATATTGGAGCCATAAAAGTTGAATAATAAAAGTTGAATAATAAAAGTTGAATGATGGTGAGTTGCTAAAGGGCTTTGCCCCAAAAAGGCATTTACCCTTTATCGAAATTTCGCCTGCCAGCTTCCTTCAAATAATAACAGAATGCCCAGAGTTGAAATCAATTGTTGGCACTAAGGTTTTAGAGGGAGTTATATTATTTTAATACCGATTCAGTCTTTAGTTTGGTTTTCTAAGGCCCCAGAGCAGCTTGGGAATCTTAAAAGTTTTTTTTTTTTAAATAATTGCTAAGTACAAAGCACATTCGTTGCACCTGCAATGTATACGTTGATTTGTTAAGTCATCAGTCATGAGAAGCCAGAAGTCTCTTGACACAAGATTCAACTTATCCCAATGATACCTGAATATCCAGTCACCAATACAGCAAGTCAGCTGAGGGATTTTCGCTGAAGACCGAGAAACTTTCTCATTTTGCTGCCAGGAGATGCATTTAGCATTTCCTTCTTTTGGTGCGAAATTCTTATATCATTCTCCCTTTCCTTGGCCTTAATGATTCCATTGCTTAAACCAATTTTTGGTTCAAGTCTGCATAGCTCGGTGCTTGATCCTTGATCTTTAGCCAAGGTATCAGCCACCACATTCTGCATATCGCTAATGTGTTTTTTACTCACAAAAGAGTTACCACATTCATACAGTTTCTGAACACATTCTTGTATCAATGTCGTAATCATCTGATTTTCAAATGTCGTCAAAACATACTTACTTACCTTATATTTGCCATAGATTAGGTGGTCCAGCAATTCTGCTTAACAAACAAACATGTATCTTCTTCAGACAGAGGACATTCAAGGACAGATTCCTGCGAAAAATACGAGCACGAGAGCGTAACGCTCTCTCGCGAAAACCTTAACCCAAAAGTACGATAAGGTATATTTTAGGAATTTTTTACCGTCTATAATAGAAACGATTTTGTTAATCAGCCCATCAGTCGACAGGTCAGTTTCTGATCCGATCCTTAAAACTATTAGAAATTAAAATATCCAAAAAATACTGTCAAATTTTGTGGTTTTGCACCGTTTATAAAATCGAAAAACATATTAGGTGTACACCACCGTTTTCCGATAAATAGCTGCATCGGTGAGGGCTGGTCGAAATACGTAGATCAAAACTGTCATAAAAAGAGTTTGGGCATCTGTGAACGTATCAACATCGCCACATTAGTGAAAGTTGTTTGCATTTTTAAATTATTCTCGATTCCAAATGTCTGTTTTCGAGCCAAGTTCTCGACATTTGCGGGAAGTTCTGAAAAACTGCAGCTGAGGCTCATCGAATGCTTTCACATACTTAAGGTGATGCTGCTCTGAGGAAAAGAATGTATCGTGAGTGGTTTTAAAAGTTGTAATTTCAATGGTGGTGGGAGAGAAATTTTTCAAAACCGACGAATTGGCACTCGAGCACTGCTCGATGAAGATTCGTGCCTAATACAAGAAGAACTAGCTGTTTCACTGGGAGTGACTCAGGAACCTATCTCGAAATATCTCAAGGCCATGATTCAGAAACAAGGGTTAAGTACGGGTTGAAACCGAGAGATATTGAACGGCAAACAGAAACGGAAATGATTTCCGCAGACCGCAGACCGCAAGCGCTAAAATTCATGGGGAATGCACGGACATGCCTCCACGTTGATCACCAAACCGAATATTTTATTGTTGTTCATGGATATATAAAAAATTATAGAAAAGTGATTGAATATTTAATAGACTGTACAAAAGCCGACCTCTTTCGCAAGCCTGTGCTATGTATAAAGCCGTCAGCTATGAGTGCTTTATGCAGTCTTCCGATCGCCTTGAAAAGTTCATGTGAACTCAACTGCTATAATAATTTCGCCAAATCAATCCAACATTTGGCACATAAAAAGCTCATAGCAATTTTTGTCAACAACCGATACAGATACGTAAACAACGTGAACAAATATGGCAACACTGGGCACAAATGATAAACAATACATAGAAGAAAACAAAATGCAACAAAAACAATAAACTCAATTCACCTGTTTTATAGAGCAAACATGCATATGTGTGTATGTATGTATGTATACACACAAATATGAATCCAGAACAGGTGCAAATGCCAACAAACTCTCGAACACGAATAGCACATGCCTCGCTCGAAATTTCATCGAATAAATGCAATATATCTACAAAAACAAAACAAAAAAAAACACAAAATCAACAAAACACAAGAATCCCCTTTCTAAAGTCACAAAAGCGAGTAAGCAAGCAAATCTCGTAGGTGCAGCGAGAGACCGACATAAATTCGAAAAATGAACATAAAGTAAAGAAAAATAATACTATATAAAATAAAATGAAATAATATAAAAAAGAGGGCATAAAATGCATACGTCAGCAAGTAAGAAAAGAACAAAAGCACAGCAAAAACAGATATTAACAATGCTGGAGAATGAAAAAAAAGAATCAACAACAACTGACAACAAACAACCACAACAAAACGGCAGACAAAATATCCACAACTTCACACAAATAAGCAGAGGGCAGGCAGACAGACTGACAAACAGACAGACAAACAGACATACGCACAAACAGGATTAAAAAAGAAGAAATAATTTATTTAAAGTCAAAAGGTGAATATCTTTTGTTTTGTGCGTGATTGTGTGTGTGTTTGTGTGTGCAATTTTATGGTATCCTTCAGTTACATCGGCGATGACGACTAACATAGCTACGTAGGGATAATCGTGTGTGTGTGTGTGTGTGTATATGTTTTTGTATGTGTTCTACAAGGCGCCCTATCACATTCACATATAAGTATAACTGCGTACAACAACAAAGCCTACCAACAGTGATCACAACAAAAACAAATAAGTTAAAAGGATACTCAACTGAACGCGTGCAGAATATTCAAAAGAAATGACGATGGAAATAATATAAGTAAAAATGCCGGTAAAATAATTTCTGCCTCGAGCACAATAAGGAAATACACGAGTAAATATAACCGTTATATTTGCTCATACATACAAACAAATGGAAATATGTATGTATTTATATTCGATATTATATGTCGATGTATGATGCAAGTTAACTTTTGTTGTACATATGTAAACAACCATCCTTTGATTTACGCCGTGAATATGTACCTTGGCGAGCCATGTAAATTGAAACTTTATAAAATGAGACAGGCTTGATCATATAATGTGGACCCATCAGACAACACTATAATTTTGACAAGAAACGTCAGGTCGACTAATGATAGAACGTATTTGAAACGTGAGTCTTAGGAGATTTTTGCTATGGAGCAGTACACGCCAATCGAACGCGCTGAAATTGTTCAGTTGTACATTTAAACTAACTTCTCCATTTTCCCGATTGAGAAGTTATTTTTATTTTTTTGAACTTATTGTTCATGAAAATGGTATGGAGCACTTCTAGTTTCAACTAGACGATGCTCCACCTCACGCAGGTCATGCCAGAATCGATTTTTTGAATCCATTGTTCTCCGGTCGGTTGATGTCAAAAAGTGGTGATTATGTTTGGCCTCCGCGTTCGCCTGATTTGACACCGCTGAACCTTTTCCTCTGGGGATACTTGAAGTTTATATCGACAAGCCAAGTAACCTATACGAATAACACCCGCCATGAAAAATCTGCCAATTCGCCCGTACATTGGTAAATACGATGGAAAATGTCCGAAAATAAGGTACATTACGCCATTCGAGCTCAGTGCGATCGCTTGCGCGATATCATCTTCACAAAGTGATATAATCAAATCTCTCTGAACCAAATTAAATGAGTTTTCACTTGAACAGCAAAATATGTGTTGTTTCACATTTTGTTTTTTGATAAATGGGTCCACCTAATATGGCTAACCCTGTACATATGTAAATATTATAGCACAACAGTCCATGGAAGGCTAAGACCGAGCTTTTCCATTCACATTGTATGAGTCCTATTTGTACACGGTTTTATAGTTTTATGCCGAGCCCGAAAAACTTTTGTAATGGTATTTTTACTTCTGGAGCTTTGCCATTGCTATTATTTCCATTTTGGAATTTTTAACCGTGACGAGAATCGAACCCAGTAATCCTGCGTTGCTGTCCAGCATATAACCCATATGCCACGGAGACTACAAATTTTAGTATAGGAACATTTCAATAACCTTATACAATGAGATTAGGATTTTATAAAATTTCTTACACATTGACCTTTTTCGAAATTTGCTTTATGCAGACGCTAACTGTATTAAAGCGAAACTGGACCTGAGGCAGCTGGATCTCCAGTATACCACCCATTCACCAGCCCACTGAGATGACTTGACGGGTCATTGATACAACACAAATAGCTCCAAATACAGAAACAGATGACACGGCGCTATATCAATATTCGACTAACAAGCATAACGCTGAACCAGTCCTGCGAAGTAATACCAACTGGTAATACCGCGGGGAAAGTGGTTGGAGAGGAAGTAGGTGGTTTTAGTCGGTAGGAATCCGACTTAACCGTAGAACTGGAGTTCTGCGTTATCTATTAAGATTTCCACCTGTCAACGTACAAAAAGAAAATGAATTGACTGCCTCAGGTTCAATTCACAGGCGCTGAGTAATTGTTTTAAAAAATGTCCGTATGGATTTTTCTAAGAAAATAAGTCACTTCGGTGACTTAGTGGTTAAAAATAGTTAAAGCAAAATAGTGTAAATCGAGGGATGGGTGTGCATATATATTTATATGTAATTACCAACTGATATATGAATGTATTTGCTGCCATATCGTATCGCAACATATCCTTTTCTATTTCCTCTTTTGAAATCCTACCAATATTTATGGCTGAGTATCAATTATTTGATTTAATTTGTAGTTAAGTCAAAATAAATAAAAACTAAAATAAGTATCAATAACCCAGTAAACAAATTTTGCTGCAATTCAATTCACATAATTTTGGAACGCTACTAGTTTCCATTCGAAGAATGATTTTTTTTAATCATTGAAAAAAAAAATTATTTGAAAGGATTTTAATAATAAATTTAAGAAATCTGAAGAAATTGTTAATTATTTGCCAGACGAAAATTTTTTGATAGAAAACAGCCGCGTTTTCTTCACTTGTTTATCCTATGACAACACAAGTAAAGTTAAAATAGCTTCAAAATTAACTTAAATGAGTTGCACAACTTGACAGCAGAGCACCGCCACCACTTCAAGCTTGCTCACCAAATAATAATGTTATTAATCTTTTATAACTCGTTTCCCTTTGCAGGATCTGCTCACTTATAAAATTTTAATTTTGAGAAATTTGCATTCCTCAATTATTGTTCTCCAAACTTTTTTACTGGGTAGTGCCCCTTGTGTTAATATATTATGTGTGTGTAACTGTGTGCCTTTTGTGTGTTATCCATCAATCAAATGCCCGTTGGCAATTGTCTGAAACTGTTGACAATGATTTTCTGTAAGTGATGGAATTATTATTATTGAATTAAATCATTGACAGTTTTTATATTTGAAATCTGTAAATCAATTTTTGTTATTGCTGCATCATTTCTTGTATAATTTACCCCGATTAAAATGTGAAACACATGACAGTTTCAGCTAAATATAACCTTAAATGAATTTTCTAAAGTTATTAGTAGATTGCCATGTCAACAGTTCAAGAATAATAAAACTTGTCTATCATACCAAAAGTCGTGTGGTAAAAGTAACTCCTACCACCAGCAAGGATCAAACACCTTATGATTTCCAAATACCCTTCTTGTCATTATTTATTAATTCTGAAGTAGCCCTACAGCAATAACTGCATAAATACTCGCAGAATGCAATGGGAATGCCTTGTGGAAGCTGTAAGGCTTCCTTTCGAATAATAATTCAAGAATATCTACAAATTGGAAATCAAATTAATAATATCTAAATACAAAATTTTCGTAGATATAAGAAAAATGTCACAGAGCATCATTCTTCCCTAACCTAAAGAATCAATCATTAAACTTAACCCAAATTGCACAGTTCTACAAAAAAATTAATATTTTTTTAGCCTTGGTGCGACGCATCATCTCTTATGGATTTCTGAGCACTGACCACTGAAATTAAAAAGATCAGATTGAATATTGGATTCGATGAAACAAACGGCGAGGAACAACTACATATATTAGTTTCCATTAAAATAAAGAAACGTGACCTACAACGCACTGAATATGTTTAAACACTGAATCGTGTCTTACGTAATCATGTGGCGTGTTTTTTTTTATATAGCTAAATTCGTGTTTAGCATTCGAAAATCAATAAGTAATGATGTGGCGCACCGAGGTTAAACAAATGTGTAGGACTGTGTATTCAAAACTGGCGCTAATAAACTTATCCAGTAGATCCTTGAAGTCCTGTAATGCAATCTATAGTGGCCTGCCTTGTATAGGCTTATATTACAACAATAAATTCAACAGCAATTCAACTACACTTGACACTAATTGAATATAATTTCCATAATTCGACTGTCTAATTGGTTCAATATCCACAGTTCTAAAGAATATTAATCCGTTTCTTCCTTTCATGGCTTTGTGTCACGTGGGTTGGTCTCATTAGGATTTTTTTCCTCTATAAAATATAAATAAAATTGCTTTATCAGGTCTTGTTGCGAAGATTCTTAGATTGAAAATTGGATAAATCCAAAAAAAAAAAACCGAAGAAAAATAATAGTTCTTTATTGTTAATAAATCATTCTCGAAACAGTTGCGAAAGTTTGCGACTCAGAAACGATACAATTTCCGTTTTTTAATTATGCTTACGAATTAAAATTTGTTATATATTGTTATTAATTTGAAATAATTCATGGATAACTTTTTTTCGAATATAAGTTTATCTATATTTAAAAAGAAAATATATTTAGTCTACATACTTTCATTGACCATTCCCATTTTCTAAGGACTTGCAAATTTATTATCCTTTTACTTTGTCGCACACTTTCTGAAGAGTATCGCGTTTGAAGACAAATATATTTATAATTCAACTGGTGATTACTGCCTTTTCCTTATTTTTAATCGTTCAGGCAACAACTTCACCATTCACTCTCTATCTATCTCTCTCTATCACTCTCTCTGTGTCTCTTTCCATTCATTAGAACACACCAGTAAGTCCATCAGTTTGATTGTTTGTCGGTTGTTTGTGTCTCCTATGGTATGTTCTCCCCCAACCCAACAATCGTAAGTAGGTAAGCATCGATGTGGCAAGTACTAAGCTAAGATAATAAACTTTCAAATCTTTCATACAAATACGAGAAGTAAATACAATGTACGTTTGTATTTTGGCAGTCAGCTTTATGCTCCCTTCCTCTTATTCGGATTAAACTTTTACTTGTTGTTGTTGTTGCTCTTTCTTTTTTTGCATAAATCTACAACATACAAACAATTGTTGGATACCAAAAACAGAGAAAAGTAAAGTAAGATTCTTTCTATTTTTGGAATTGTTTGGAATAATTGAATTTGAAAGTTGCAACGAAGAATAGAGAAAGCAATCGTTGAATTTAAGCAAAATTGTTTGATTTTGTAGTTTGAAGTTTAGTCGGAAAAGTTTCTCGGGGATTTGAATTTTGAGAATTACTTTTGAAATCCTCTGCGATTAAATTAAACTGATCTTTAGAATTTTAAAACTTGTGAGATGATTTTATATGTACAACACTTTTTAACTGTTCTCTTCTTCTTTCTTTTCAGGTATGTTGAATTTGTTTCGGACTACATAAAATTTGGCGTAAGTTTAATAATGAAAATAGTTTGATTTGAATTTTATTTAAAAACTCGAAATTATCTTAAATAAAAGTTTTATAAATGATTTTGAATATTGGTCATTCATTTGCTTAAGCAGCAAAAATCACAATGAAACCTTATTGCATTTATGATTGTGTTTGACGCTTTCTATATACTCCAGACCAAACAGTCATTTTTATACTTCTGAAAAATATTTTTATTGCAGTTTTGTAACCTGCATATAATTTTTCAACATCTGATAATAAAAATATTAATAATAATGTAATTTATTTATTATAGAATCACAAAATTTACTAGTTTTTTTTCTGCAATATGCACGTTTAATTCTATTATAACTTAATTATATTTTTAAAAAATTTTTAAATTACTTGGGAAAAAAAATCATAAATATAGATAAACACAAATAACAAACCAACAAATTTTTTCGTGATATAATGCTCAATTTTTATAATTACTGTGCTGGAACCCCAACATTCAAACACCAATCAGTATTGTACATTCACCAAAAACTAAAAAAAAAATAAATAAATAAGTAAATAAAAAAATTACAGCTTATCGCATACATGCACAACAATTATTTCTATGTATAATATTATTATTTGTAGTAGTGTATGGATCAATTAGAGCGGGATTTACCACTCAATTCAAGTGAAGTTTCTTTAGTTTTTAAGCAAAAATTTAGTAGTAAAATAATTTTTTTTTTTTTAATATTTACTTTCAAATTTAACATTAATCAACATTTTTTTTTTATTTGAAATTATTATATTTTTATTTATGTATGAGTTTTTGCAAAAACTTTCGATTTCTTCTGAAATGATTAATAAAAAGCCAAATGCCAAAAGTTTTAAAGCTTTAGGTTTTCCAAATTTATGCTCACTGTTTATATATTTATTGTAGGTAAGTATATATACATATAATATTTTAAGACATTATTTATGTTAAAAGTGTTCAGTCTATTAATGGCAAGTTAAGGTTTGCCATTTCAATGACAAATCCATGTCATTTCATCTAAAATATAAGTTAGGTTTTAATGCAATTTGTTTCTTAACCCAGTAAGTATCGTACGCTTCACTTAACATGGACTTGCGAATTCATTTAACTAAATTTTTTTTCCATTGAAACGGAATTTAAATTTCATTTCACTACAACTATTTGCTTAGACTAACAAACATATTACTTCGAATTGAAATATAAAATGTATTACACTTATACAATTCATGCAATTTTCCCGAAGCGAGTCTCATTAGGTAGCTTAGCTTATGTTAATTTCGTATTATATCAAAAGGCTTGACTCGGTTAAGTCTTCTTACTCGAGGTATTACAAGCAATTCTAAGGCTTCATTGTTGACGTGCTGGTTTAGCCTCAACTTATGGGATTCTGCGAATCTGCTGATTTCGGATCACGACGCAAAACATTGTTTTTTATATACCAAGGTTCATCTACTATGCACCTAAGCACTTTATTTTAAAACTTCTGGATAATTTCAATGCTGGACTTAGCACCTCAACCTTATTGTTGGCAGCCATATGTCCCCACAGGTTTTAGAACTAGTTTATAAATAAGTGATTTGTTGTGTGTTGATAGCGTTGATTTTCTACCAATTAGCCATGATATAGTTTATGTAGTTTAATGTCTAGCTCCGCTTTTTTTCTTAGCATTATTTGAATATCATATAGGTAGAGTATCTATTTCCTTATCTATTGCATCTGCTATTCTGTGGGCTTTATCTATTGGCGAGTGTTTGTCTCCAAACCCGAATTGGTGGCTTTGTATTAGTCTTTTATTTTCTATTATCGGTTTCAGCCTCTTTAATATTAATCTTTCAAACAGTTTTGATATTAGAGGCAGCAGTGATATTAGTCTGTATGATGCCAGGCTTTCGAATCATCATCACTTCAGCTATTTTGAGCAAGCTGGAAACGTATCGTAGGCGCAGAGCTGTGTTACATAAATTTGTTTATTTCTGTTTTATAACTTCCACCGTAATTAGATCAAAGTCGGGAACCTGTTTTGCTTTTAGGTTAGTTTTGATTTCAATGTTGGCTAAACAGAAGCGTGTTAAAATAAATAATGAAAATGAAAAAATTAAACGAAAAATCCATTGTTATCATTGTTTTTTTTATAAAAATAACAATTTTAGGATTTAAAAAATGGCGTAATAGGTGAACTGCCACACCCACCTCTCACGCAACCAAAATATATATGTGGATGTTTGAGGAACTATTCGCGTTGTGTTGTTGAAATTTAGAATGAGGATGAAAATTGACACTTTCAAGAGTCATGTAAAAATTTTTAGAAAAAAGTTGAAAAATTAAAAAATTATTCAAATATTCCTTATTCATTATACTATACCATATTTTATTATTGAACTATTCTGAATTACCACGTTAACGCTTGCATTTAAAATTGTTTTTGGTGGTGACTTCCTCAATCTTTTTGCATTTTTTTATAATGTGATAAGTTTTTATAATATTTATTTTTAATTTCTTGGATTCTATGTCTTGTTCAATCAAATATAAGATTTCCTATGTTTGCTTCATAGTCAAAGCAGAATTCTTCCGCCTAGGCATTTTTTGTTTTGCAAAAGCCGATGCTGCCATATTATTTTGTTTCTGATAGATCTTGATTTTACAAATTCATTGCATGTGTATATTTTGATCAGCTGATTACAAAAACAATTGAATAAAACATGAACGAAGATTCTGGCTGCGCTTCTTGTTCCCAAATTTACTACAGCGGGAGTTAATGGTATAGTGTATAAGGTTGTATATTTTGCAAAAGTTTAGTATAAATCCACCATATCGTGAATACCGCTAATTATTTTCTTATAATAATTTCAAATAAATAAAGTTAGTTTACCGTTTGACGTTACTCACATGCGAGTATGGCACGAAACTGAAGGCTGCAGGATCTTAATGTCTCCTCCTGTCTTTCTTCAATAACTTTAACTTTATCAAATTACATCGATACATTCGTTTGCAGTAGGTGCTACAAAATGTTTGGCTAACCTGCAAAACCCGCTCCTCCATTAATTACAATTTTATTTACATCTTTTCAGCTCCGTCAACTTGAGGGCGTTTTCCTTCATATGCACTAAAGGATTATATTTAGAATTGGGCTATTTTGCCTATTTACTGCCTACTTTGTGGGCTTCAACACTAATATAATATAATAAAAAATTTCGATTACGGTGGATTTTAGAACAGAGAACAACGATTCGCATGAATTTTTTTATTGAAGCACAAAATTGTGGGACTTTGGCGAGAGACACTTAAAAGGGAAACTTTCTATAAACAATTGCAAAAAATGTTAAGTTCCTGCAAATAACACTGAATATATGTACTTAACCCGCTCAGGATAAAGTGTACTTCCCGTGGCAGGAAAAAATCCATATGTTGATTTTCGTGTTTAGTAGCCAAATAGTCAAAATAGATTATGATCATGAATTTTTATCTGTCAAGGTTTAGCTGTATGCGATGTACACATATGTGTACGAAAAAATGTTCGGAAAACTTTAAAATGGTCCAACTTTCTATCGACTTTTTTTTTACACATCTTTTTATTATTTAGAATTTTTAATAATTTTTTAAAATCGACGATACAAGAAAAAAAGGGAACACAAAAAAAACGTGAGGCTGTCCCATAACAGTCACAATAGTTTGGACGGTTCTGCTTCGATTTTAACAAAAGTGTAGGTGTCAAATGATAGAGGAAAAAACAATAAAGGCGTCAATACCAAAATTGTTTGGTTGGCATTTAAATCAAAGTCTGAAAATCCTAAAAGGGTCAATCGAGTTTTAGATTAGAAATTCTTTAAATGCATGAAAATTTATCAACCAAAACGGTATCCCCCAATAAACGACTTCAGGCTACTCTATATTTTGAAATTATTATTTTTTAATACATTTTTTGTATTTTCTTTTTTTTTTAAACCAGAAATACAACCTTAAAACAAAATCAAAGCCTTGTCAAGCGATAAGACTTTCCTCTTGAACCGAAATTGTTTGAATTTCCAGTTCAGTCTCAGATTTTTTCTCTAAACGCAGTCACGTTCAATAAATTCAAAAATTAAATACATCTTTGTTCAAGTGTAATTAACAAATTAGAGCATATAACTTAAATTAACAAATTAGAGCAAATAACTTAAATTTTGTGATAAATTTGAAATTAATACACAATATTGTTTAAGTTTCTGAAAAATAAAACAAATTGTACTTTTTATGAATTATTTAAAAAACAAACTTAAATTTATAAAACACCTGCGAGCAAATGAATCGCAAAATAAAATTAAAAAATAATAACAGCGAGAAAAAACCTAGAAAAACAAATAAAAACAAATATTTACAAATAAACGTTAATAATAAAAACACTTTATTTTATTAATAACTAACCGCGTTATATAAATGCGTATATATTTATGTACACTACGATTGCAGAAAAAGAGAGAAAGAGATAGAAAAAAAAACTTTATAACAAAACAAAAATATTATTACAAAAATTTGCTTAAACAAATATGAGAAATATTTTCACAAAAAATTTATGTACATATTTATAAATTTTGTTACAAATCGGGTGACATTTAATACCAGGAATAGGTGAAACCAGTGCATAAAAAAGTAAACAAACACCCCAGTTGAACTTTGGATGATCGTAAGAGTAATCATTGAGCGCTCCAAAGCGAGCAACGATTAATGACCATTCTGCTGATAATGATATAAACAAACAAAATTTCTGTGCAACTGATGTTTTTATTTTCTTTTGAATCGTGTGCATCAAAGAGTTAAAAATCAGTAACTAGTACTAGAATCATTGCAAGAGTAAAAAAAAAACAAAATTCAACGACAATAAATTTGCTTGTGTGGCTCAGTTGGTAAGCACGTCGTTTAATATTCGCGATGCGAATTTTTCAGCCACAGGTTCGAGCCTGGAAAAAGGCAACTCAAGAAAATAATAAAATTATAAAACGATAATAGTGAATAATAAAAAAAAAAATAAAATAAAATAATGAACAAAAAACAATATAACATTATAATTTTAAAAAAATAAAAACATGTTGTGCGATTTGAACCTAGGCACACACAAGTGCTTAATGGTGGGTTAGACAACTAGTCTATGGTGTCATGAATTTTGTAAGGAACTATTTCGGAGTTTTGTTTTTCTATGAGATGCAAGTGATCTCATGCTCGTAATCGAGTCCTCCTTTACTGCTCCTTTTGGAGGCTAAAACGAGTACTCCATACCCTAGAACATGCAATGTTAAAAAGGAGTACAAAATGTAAGAGCTCTGGAGCAATAGGGAGTAATCGATTGCTCGCTTTGAAGCGCTCAATGATTACTCCTACGATCATCCAAAGTTCATCTGGGTGTATTGGAGTTGCTCGTTTATCCCTCCTTTTGGAGTAATGAAATCGTTAATCGTTTGAGGAGTTCTCATTGTTTGTGTAACTGGGACAATCACACACACACACATACACACAGTCTCACAAAAAGTGCGTTGTAAAATACTTGCATATGTAAAAAAAAGGAAGTCATAATAAAAAAAAAGGTAGTAAAACAAAATTTGTTGTGGTTGCAGGGAGTGAAAAAACAGAAACGGGTGCGCGTTAGAGATAAACGAATTTTAATACTTACCTCGAACGCTATACGATTCTACTTGGACTATTTACTACTGTGATTTTGGTTGTTTTTGTTGCTTTCCGGGTATTTCACCGCGCTTGTTTTATTTGCCTTCATATAAAAATATTTGTGTAAAAATATTTAAAGTTGGATTTTGGTTTTGAGTTTAGATTCACATTTTGTTTGTTATTTTTTCAATATGGCAATATTTTCATTGCGGTGAAATATTTTGGTTGTTGTTGTAGTTGGAAATTGTTTTAGATTTAATTGAGGGATAAAATAACAAGCAAAATTGTTTTTTACATTGCGGAATTTCTTGAATTCACTGTAATTAAGTATTTTATAGTTTTTGTTTGCGTTGTTTTTTTGTTTGTTGGTTTGTTTATTATGAGAGATTATAAAAAATTATTTTTATTCCACATTAACTTTAATCATAATTTAATTTTTTTAATGCTCATATTTTTCATAGCTTATGCATGAAGAAAAACAAGAGAAATCTTTTGCTTACTTCATCAATTCCATTGTAATTTCGATCTGGTATACAAATTTTTTGCTTTATAGTTTCAAAGAAATTACTTCCTGCATTACTCTCTATACACCACAAAAAAAAATTGTTGTATCATAACAATAAAAAATTTATAATATGTTATTTGTAATTATACAATAGTTTTTGGTTTATGTATATTTTTGAAGCTTGAAGTTTTCCTTTATAATAGTTTTTAAAAATTATTTAGGATTCAGATCAGTTTTATACGAACTTTCCGTCTTTAAAATTCACCGAAAAATCAAATTTACCATTTCGTGAATAAAGTTCCAGGCGAACCTTCTTCTTTTGTGACACAACAACTCATGGAGGGCATGAAAACGAGCTTCTCATAGCATTCATTCATGTGATGTGAGTTTTATTTATTTTTTTTTTTTTGTACACGAATAAAGGGGCCTTCATTTTATGTGGAACCAGAACAGTGTAATGAAAAGTTTTGCCTAGGCAATTTTTCTCGTGAATGTTTACCAATCTAGAGGTGGTGCTCTAAGAAAATTGTTTTCAATTTCTATTTCTGCTTTTTGATCGTGCCAAGTATTGAACCCGGGCACATTGCATAGCAGTCCAAAACACTAACCACTACGCCACGACTGCCAGGCTTTACTTATTCTAATAAATTGTATTAAATTTTGCTTTTATGCATGATTTTATGATTTTAAGTGTAAACTTTCAATGGTATACCGAATTTTAAATTGTTTGAAAAGTTTTATCCTACTTTTTTTTTTTTTGTTATAATTAGCAATTTTTAATAGAGAGTATAGTTGCATGTTGCTAACTAATGCTGTTCATGTTGAATTCGCTCATGATGATCTCATTGTTTTTTTTTTTCTGTTTTTGTTCCTAAATTAATGTGGAAAATAATTTTTTTCTCTTCATTGCATGCAATTCAAAGTGATGTCATTAATTAAAACACATACACATAGATACTCTAAGATATGAGTATGCATACATATAAAAAAAGCTCATATACGATTTATGAATTACTAACGTATGTAAACAATTAGCAGTAGGAAGATTTTAAGAAACTGAAAAAAAAAATTGTATTAAGTCTTGTACCTAAAGCAAATTAAACGTTTAAAATTGTATTTCATTTGAAAACTATAATCTTTTCTACTTAAATAAAATTTGCACACAATCTGAGTTTATAAAAAGTTTATAATATAATTTAAACTAAATACATAAATTGTTCAGTTTACAAATGACAAGAAGCTTCTGTAAAGAAAACGTGTAAGCTATTTACATTTTCAAAACAAAAGGAAAACTTTCAAAAGACTTTCTCATAAATGTCTTGTTAGTGTAAAATTATAAACTGTGAAGAGAAAAAGTTTCCTTTTTTTTATTATATCTTATCGCAACGAAATTCCTGAAGGGCAACGCAAAAAAGTCGAGGTTGTAATTTTGAATACTAAGATCCGTGTTTCGGTAGGACATGTGACCAAGAACCCGATTCCAAAAAATGTATGTCTGTAATTAATTTTTTGTAAATAATTTTGGTAAATAAAAAATATTCATATGTTTTGAACAACCTCCTTAACCTTTTAAGCTCATCGGCATTTATCAACGAAAGTGCTCGTGGAAAAAAGTGTTAAATTCCGGCATTGACTCAAAAGATATGAATATATTACACGTCAGAACGCTTTGCAATGGATGACGTATTAATTCATATAAAGCCCAAAATTTTTTATAAATATTTCTTATTGCGTGTCAAAGCATTAGTTCTGAAATGAGCGAAAAACGATAAGTTGCCGTGGTATAAGTGAAAGGTTCAATGGGCAATATCACAGAAAAGACTGTTGCCAATAAATCAAATTTGGCATACTATCTTGAATTCAAAAACGTGTTGAGCCTGCTTCATTTTAAATTAGCTTAGTTTGTTTGAATGTACTGAATAATGAACTGCCATCCCATTACTTCTTTTCATCGTAAATACATTGAACTAGAAAACCTCAAATGTTTTCTATTGGGTTCTGATCCGGAAAACAAGCTGCCCATATCAAAACTTTAAAGGGGAACCTGGTTTAGGACGCCGAAAATTGCTTGATCTTACGCAAAGCTTTTTTGAACTTTCAATTGAAGTCGTTGATTAAGGAATTTTCTAGAGTCGTGGTTTACGACAGATCGCTGCTAAAAGCCCTGCACTGCGTATATGATAGCGACCGCAATTTTTATCTGAAGCAGGTAAACAACATAAAACTTTAAACTTTATGGGATTATCACTTATTTGAACTAAACTTTTCACAAAAATGTTGAAAATTGGAAATTCAAAGAAAAAAAAAATGCTTTTTTACCACGTGGCACAGTGTCCTTTATTAAAGGTTAAAAAAAACGTAGCTATGGAGCTGTAGACAACCACTTAATAACCCTTTTTCTCCAATTTTTGTATTTTAATATTCTCTTGTCTTTTATATTCAAAAAATTTTATAATAAAAATTTCCGCTTAGTAATGCTTAGTTTAGGTGTAGATTTGGGGAGAGCGAGCACTTTTTTATATTTCTAGGAGATCTGCATATCGCAAACCCCAAATTTCTGCTGAATATAATATTGTGGAAGAAATAATACTATCGAAAAGTTTTAGTCTTCCTTCCAAAGTGTCAGCTTTGCATCGACTAATCGTTTGCATAGCCGAACCTAATGCAACTTTGCCTTTTTTTACTGCAAGGTCTTACTGGAATTCTACACCTAATGCTCAGCTAAGATTGGAATTGGGGTTAACATAAATAACTTCTAAGGTGCTTAAGCATGCTTGGAACTTTATAATTAAATTACTTGTAATGGATCAAAGCCGTCTACCAAGTATTTGTTTTCTTCGTCTGATTCATCTCCATCAAAACGCATTAGAACAATTTGAAAATAATTGGGTAACACAGATTAACCCCACTCTTTCAAAAAAATTAATATGACCCATCTATGGGACACGTCAAATGCTGAGACCTGATTAAACCAAAAAATCTTGCATTTGAGCTTTTCGATCGACATTTAAAATTTCAGGACGTCTTAGCGCCAATAAGTCTTCTCTAAATTGCAAAATTTTGAGATCACTTCATGATAAGACTGCGCTCTATATTTCGTATAGCAGTCATTTTTACATGGTCAAAGTATTTGCAGAATTACGTTTATCTTCCGAGTACATATTGCGATTTTGCATAAAGGGTGAAATTCACAAAATAGATCAAAATAATTTATGGGCGGTTTGTAATACATCAAAAATTGAAAACCTTGGCCACTTCCTTTTTCAGTGTCCAATATATTCTGCAGTTCGGGAACAATACCTTATCTAAAAACTTGCTGGCTATATTTGCTGACGATCCGATTTTGATTGCTAGTTGTGTTGATCTTTATTCATTAAAAATGTTATATCTCTACATTGTTAATAACTTAAGATTAAGATCTATGGTTCTAAATGTATAACAGCTTTTCTTTTAAATTGAATTCTAATTTGCTACAAAGGATATGTTTTCAAGCAATAAAATAAATAATAATAAAAAAAATATACTGTATTTAAAACACTTTTTTGAAAAAATAATGGAAAAGAATTTACGAGCATTTTTTGCATTTTGGTTTTTGACTTGAGTTCAAAGAAAAAAATTTAAAAAATTTGGCATAAGCATGAAAATTCAAATTTTCGGCAACCAGAAAACGTGAAGAATACCTTACAGAACTGAATGCATATATTATTATTAGTGAAATTTGTTACACAATAATTTTTTGCCACATCAAAGTGAATGTTGGCAACATCGGGCAAGAAAGGCTTAAAACATTACGCGGTTTTGCCACTTTAGCAGCTTTCCGAAGATGCTCAAGAATCTTGTAACAAAGATTATAAACGCTTTCACCTTCACCCATTGGCGTAGCTAGGTAGGGGCCTGGGGGGCAAGGCCTCCCAGCTGGCTCTGTGCACCCTCCCCCTCCCAGAAAAAATACAGTAAGGACTGTTACATCCAAAGAAACGCCTAATTTAAGATTTATCTATTTTTAAAGATTTTCAAATTTTGAAAATCTATGTAAAAAGAAATAAATTTCGTTGACTTTTCGTGTTTTTGCAAACTCTTACAAAAGAAATTAACAAAGACTACTGTCCTAATTAATTTAAATTGGTGTAAACAGCTATAATTCTGCCAATGAGGTCTGTAGGGTGCGAAATAAGCTTTTCCGCCATAAGTCGCTCATATGTTTAAGAGAAATCAAGTTTCAGAAAAGGTTTCCAAATGAATCCGTTAAAGTGTGCGAGTCGCAAAATGTAACAACCGGGGCATCCAGGTGGTAAATCTAATTCAAGTAAGCTGAATCCAATGGTTCTAGCAATTTTTCTAGGTTGGCACTTGTTTTCAAGAAATTTCAGTTTAAAAAACTGGAATATGGATTAACCATATTACGGTTAACAATAAAATTATGCAACAATTTTGACATTATTTATTTCTGTAGTGTTATAGAATGTCAAGGTATTGAAATTTATAAAAATGAAAATAAAATGACTCGTGCCTCTTCTATTATCAACACTACAAATACAAAAGTTATATCATAAAAAAGCCCAAAACATACCAAAGTTAAAGTTTTTTATATGAACAAACCATTTTTGCCCCATAGTGCGTGGGCACGCGGTCTGTCAGAGACCATAGCTGCAAAAGTGTTTCAAATTTCGAACTGAAACTTTAGGCAAAATATTTTCGGATGTGCTTACTATCGATTAGTATGGCTTCCAAAAAATTAAACGAAACATTTAAAGCTAGTTTTAATATTTGCAAAACCACATAATTGAAATAAAAAAAAAGAAGAACTTCAGCTATAAATGAGCCGCTTATTAAATAAATGCACACAAAAGACTGTGGAAAGTGGTTCACCCTAAAGTGATGAACCAATTTAGATTACCATCTAAAATGAAACTACATCAATCCGCTGCCAAGGAAAGAGTTAAGAAGTTGAAAAGGAGAGAAGAAAAAAGAGAAATTTAATCGAAATGCATAAAGCTTAATAATTTTATATGTAAGTATGGAACTGCTACACATATTTTGCTTTACTAACAAAAAGACCAAGTAAAATTAATGATAACCTTTCCATAAAATCTCATATATATCGCCTTGAGAGAGTATGTGTGTATGTAGCCGGAACAAAGAGCAGAAATTCATTGTAAACAATGGCATCAAAAACTTGTGATGCCATTGTAAAAAAAAAAAAACAAAAATGTAGAGTGAGAAGAAAAAACGAAACCCGCAATGAAATGAAAATTCAGCTGGGAAATTTCGTTGATTTATTGTTTTATACTTTTGGATAATCAGAAAAAATAAAAGCAAAACGCATCAACACAATCACACACTAACACAAGCAAACAAATAGTAAAGGTAGGTACCCACCATCACACACAAAAAAAAAAACAATAGCATTTCTCTTGAAGGAAATTGGCTTAAATAATACGAAACCAAAACAAAAGTACTCAAATCATGGTAAAAACAAAAACTAAAATCAAGAAAAGCACCAACAGAAGAAGAATGAGTATTTTTATAGATTATTTTTTGCTTTTTGGTTTTCTTTTCTTAACCGACCATGAAAAAAACAAAAAGCAAACCGAAAGAAAATATGGTATTAAAAACGGCCCTTTGTAGTCTCTTGTGGCGCTTTGGGTTTAATGCTGCTTACTGCTGTTGTGTTTATACTGAGAGTATAATGAGTCCAAAGTGGATGAATATGATGAAGTAGTGAACGAAAGGAGTGCAAGAGAAAGAATGCTGGAGAAGAACACAAGAGGAGAATGAGAAGCAAAAGGAAAAGTTTAAAAGTTTCAATTGTATTCATTTTTTTTTTTTCTCTAACTAACTTTTATTTATTCATTTTTTGTTAAGACTTTTTACTATTTTTCTTTTATATATTTTCATTCTTCAGTTACCACGAATTTTGTATTGTTTTGTGTTTAAAAAAAAAAAAAAAAAATGAAGTAAAAATTATTTTAAAACGTAAATCTCATCATCATGAATGAAATAAGAGGGGCACAAAAGAAAGCGGCACATGGGAAAAAGTGTTTAAAAATTTAATTGTTTCCAACTGAGATTAATTAATGTTAATTTAGAAACAGAAAAATTGTTGCTGTGGAAACTGCAGAATAATTATTTTTTATTTAGTTTTTTGTACGTTTTGTTTTGACTGAGCATTAAACTTTTTTTCAGTTAAAATTAAAAGCGTTTAATTTGTGCATTAAAATGTGATTTTAGTTAAGCATAATTTAACCATTATTAAAATATTAATAATTGCGAGTAAGGTGAAAGAAAGTACTAATTTATTTCAATTTATCATTAAAAATTCATGAAAATATGTATGTATAGATGCTAACTTCTCCCCAATAATCCAAAATCCTCTAAACCATGCAAAATGTACTAAAAATTAAAGTTTTAACTATGCGGTAAAAAGAGACGGTCATAACTGACGCACTTTTTGTCAGCTCGTTCGCTGATTGCAAAAGAAGTAAAAAGCTTCAAACTTTTCTTTCACTAAAGGGCACGTTTCGCCGTCACTGCTTTGATGTTCAAATGTTCAAATATTTTATCTCTATAAATGCGGTTTAACTCACTGGCTCACTGAAATTAAAAATTGAACAGCCAGATCTTTTAAACCAAAGCGGATATAATATCCGCCGACAGTATGCATATAATTAATATAACTATGATAGTTTCCCAGCTAGTAGTCTATATTCTTTATAGTCTCTTTTGTAAAATTATGGTAGAATATCAAAAATATCCAGGCATATGTACTTTGAAAACTTAGACATAGAAAAAATATTCTTTAATCCGTAGTGGGACGCAGGGCATAAATGACGTTCGTAGCAGTTTCTTTCAACTCTCTTCACTCTTGCTAAATTAACTTGTGTCACATTCTATCGTCCTTCTCCAAGTTTGGAACGATTTTTTGTTTTTTTATTCTAAGAGGTTTCGTTTCTCTCGCCGTCTTTGTGGAAAGTATGATTTATCTACTTCTGTCTACTGATTCGGATGTAAAGAAGCTTCAAATCTATACAGCCTGTATTATAGCAATAACACATTTTATTTAACCATCCAAAGACAATTCCCTGTTCTCGGTTTTCAATATTCATATATGTACTTGGTTCTGTTTTTACTCAAACTGTTTTTTTCCCGAATTCGATTTTACACGATTCGTGAAAATTATTTAGTTTAGAAAGTGTACAAGTACGCAAAACCACTAAGCCGATAAAAAATTGCCCCATTGGAGTCGGCGTTAAACTGTAGGTCCAATTATGTGGTATCACAATGGGCCGTTCAAGCCTGAGTGTGTCTCTCGACAGCCACTCAAACCAACCAAGGGATTCTTCTTCCCATATATAGTTTTTTTTTTGGCAAATTTTGTGCTTTTCAACGGTCGATTTCCATATTCGAAACTTTAATTCCGTAAAATTTCATGCTTCACACACAAAACTCGTCCCAACTTACCGAACTTTCCGTTACATTTAAAAAATTCCAAACGGTGCAAACGATGATGGTTTTACTTTATAAAATATTTATTAAAAAAAGGATAGTCCGGTGCCGATACGCGTGCGCATTTAACAATGGCTATTTGCGTACTATGTCGTGTTGTTGCTCGTTCATTTTGTTCTAGTCAGTGTTGCCTACGTATTCTATGTATGTATTGCCTCGTCTTGTTCGTTAAAGTTATTCTAAAATTATCATTCCATATGAAATCGTCTGAAAAACTGACTCCAGTATCCATACGGTTGAATGTAAGCAGCTAATGTTTCTCAGCCATCAAGGGCACATCTTTTAAAAGAAAATAAACTAACGATTGGCTGGTTCCGTCTGTTCCTTATAAAAAGTAACGGTACTTGAAGTTTATGAATTTCAAAAACTTGCATACTTTAAGCTATAAAATGGACGTGTTTGGGACGAAGTGCGAAACTGAAAACTATATAGTATTTAGCTCTTAACCCAAACTTCAAAACTCTGTAAGCTCGTTTTGTTATTTTCTTAGCTTGCGGTCAAAGTAAGCAATTTTTTCAGTTTTTTTTTATTTTTGAAAAAGCATTTTATTTATATATATGTATACTTATATGTAGGATGCTCCCCATCTAACGGTATTCGAAAGTTTATTGCTCTTAAGGTAGCAATAGTTTTGCAAGGCTACAGTTTTTCATCTTTCTGGATAATCTTGGTAAAAATTTCGATATTTTCAGCCTGGTGTTATTAATCGTGGGTATTAAATATGTGAATTTAAATTAAATTTGCAAAAACTTCTATTTTTTTTTTTTTTTTTGCTTTAGAACGCCATCTCAAACGTGAAGATATCTTTAAACAAACCAATTTTACAGTTAAAAAAGGAAAGCATTTTTAATTCGCGCTGTCGCGAAGTGGAGTATGAGAAATATTTATGACGTCAGATTTCCTTCTTTAGAACCCTAACGAAGATTCTCGCAAAGTTTGAGCAAAATCCGTGGCGACCTGGCTTTGCCGACTAGACGTTTTCATATGGAATGACTCAAAGGTGTTGTCCACTTCTTATGTGTCTTGTCTTGTCGTTATCTCCATTTCCCACATAAATTTTGGATTATTTTGACTGAATAATTACGTCTAGAACCAAACTCCAATTTTTCTATAAGTGTGGTTTCTTGTTTTACTCGTTTTATTCAACGCGAGTTTCCGTGGAACGGATCTATTGTTTAACCCTTTCAGTACATATTTTTAATTAAGCTCGAAAAATAAATTTTATGTTAAATTTATGATTTCAAATTTTAAGTACAAAAACAAAATATTCCGCACTTTTTTACATCTTAAAGAAATATGAACTTTTCTTGTCTCTTGAATTCATAATGTGTGGCAAAAGACTTCCAAAACTCATAGGAGACTGTGAAGTAGAGGCAAATATATATAGTAAGTAAGTTTTTGCCAATTTTTAAATAGTTGTCCTAATAACAGGACAAAATCCCTGGAAGAGTTAAATAAGTAAATAAACTTTCATGATTGAACGCAAGTAGTTATTCCGCCATATGTAATTCAACATATGTAATTCAACTAAACACCGCTGTGGCTTACCTGATTTTACCAGCTGTGCTCATTTTAGTAACACTACCACCATAAACTCGATCAGATAACCAAATACACCAAATGGTAGGCTTAAAACTTTGTCTTCCAGAAATTATTTCTAAACTCAGCGTTAACGCCTCTACGTTCAATGAATCAGGCACACGTGACTAAGATAACTAAAGGGGCCCATCCACTGACGTGCAAGAAAACGCAAATTCGTGGCACGGAAGAATGCTCTTGGATGGCTAAAAATTTGAAAATCCGCTGGCAAGAGCAAGCATTCTTGCACGACAGTGAAGAGAAATAGCAATATGTATATACAAGCAGCAGCGTTAACGAACAGCAAATGGATCAGATAAGTTTATCTTGTGTCTCTGCACATTGCTTCTTCATTTTTTGCTTTTATTATTGCTATGGTCCTTACCCTCCAACATTGGGTAATCCATAGGCAGTGTACACAATCGGTAGAGTTTATAAATTGGCCTAACAGTTATTAAGCTCAAGTTAATACCATGTAGGTATATACGCGTGAAATAAAACTAGTAATTATGAGACTCCAGTTTTGGGAACTATCAAGAGTTAAAGAAGTATCTATAAAATCGACTTTTTTCAAAAACGTTTTATTCAATTTTTTCGAAAAAATATATAAAGAAGTCACCAATAAGGCTGTTTAAAAAATAAATCAAAAAGATTTTGAAATTTGAAAATTAGATTTCTATATTCCAATTGAACTAATAATTTTGTATGAAAGGCCACGAATTGTCTACTTTAATATCGAAGTTAAATTTTTTCAGTTGAACCCGAAATATCAAACATAAGCCTCTCGGCGCGTATATTTATATTATTTCTAAAACTTTGACAATTTATGTAAAAAACTTTCAACTTTCAAAACTGGAAAGTGATATTAAAAAATAAAATTAAAAAAATTTTACACATGCAAAGCGTTACCATTTTTAGTAGTAAGACTGACTTAAAAGTATAAAATTTAAAGCCCACAGGGTCAAACTTTGAGTTCCTTCAGTAAAGTTGCTTAGAATTTCATGTAGAACAACCAAAAAAATTTTACAACAATTTTACCTATCCAAATGATACTTAAAAAATTCGCAAAATATAAACGAAATACCTGCCACGTTTTATAGCAATAACAATTTCATTCACCTTTTCAATTGTTGAGTGTCAATGCGCTCATAAAAACAAAACGAAAAACATTTCGCCATGTACAAAATTTTTTTATTTTTCTATTTTCATTTGAGCCAAAAATTCTAACTAACATTTGAGATCAGGAATTCCCAAACATATTTAGCGAGCACATGTACGTGTAGTGTACCCACAACATGGAAGCACTGAGAAAAAAAAAAAGAAAATAAAAAAGTAAAGCAAAAATAACAGGAGCAGGTGTGTGCGCCAATGTCCACAACTCAAAATATTCGCAGTTTTTATTCATCATTTTGAATGATTTTTTTTTCGGGTGCCACCAAAAACTATAACAACCACATTTAAATTATCAGCAACAACTTCACATGTGTGCCAAGTTAACTCCCAAAACAGAACAACAAAAACGAAAAATGAAAAACACGCGTCCAACAACATCGGCGACAACAACAGCAACATTAAAACAAACAAAAAATAAACAACAAAATAGTAATCGCACAACATTGTGCTGCAGCAACCAAACCAGCATCAGTAGCCACCACTAAGTTAGTGACTGGTGGTGTTGTTGTTGTGTTTGTTGCTGTTTCTGGTGCTATTGGTGCCGCTGGTGACGACGATGGCGATGGCGATGGCAATTTTACTTTGTTGCTCATTGTATTCCCAAAACGAATGTCACCAACAGTTGTTAATGTTGCTGCTGCTGCTGCTTTTGCTATTACCATTGCTGATGTTGCCAAAATGCCAACAATATTGCCACTCATTGCTGTTGCTGCTGCTGCTGTGTTACTGTATTGTGTGTTGGTGGATTCCGTTGTGCCATCGTTGCTAAACGAATTTTCATGTTAGCTGAAGAAGCAATGCGGATGATGTTGGATGTGGATCTGTCAGTTAAATGACAAAATCAATGATGCATAGTAGTGTGAGTGTGCAAGCGTAAATATATGTGAGTGTTTGTGTGTGTGAAAGAATGCGAGCATGCTTTGTATACATGTGTGAGTAAGTGTAAGTGTCTATATAGGAGGGTATACAATCCTCACTGATTTCATTATGAAGCAAGCGCACATTTTGTAGCATACAATGACATACTCACAATCACACACACACACACACACACATACACTAACATGAACACAAACGTGCTCACATATAAGCACTCATACATGCGAAAGGAATATGTAATCGTAGGTGGTTGAATTAGGATGGGTTTTGCGTTGGTTTGGATTGCGTTACGTTGCAAAAGAGAATGGCTAAAAGTTGGTTATAGCTGTATGTATATAAGTACCTATATATGTATTGTATATCAAACGATGACTGATAATGTCAGAGGGCATTTCATTCCATGCATTTATGTATGTGTGAGTGCATATATTGGCCAAGTTGATTTCTTTTCTTCTTTTCGTTCGTTTTGTGAATATTACTATTGGAATTTTATGAGGTAAATATGCAGTTACGATAAAAGCAAGCAGCAATCAATACTGAATGACATAATAAGATTTTTACTTGCATATTATTGAGAGAACTTCGAAATATTCCAAACATATAAATTTAAAAATTAAATGCTGAATATAGTTACTAAGCAACTGTGTAATGGTTCTGTGAAAAAACAAGTTTATTTGCTATTCGATTTTCGATTCTAAATTTATAATTTATGTGGAGGTACCTACTTGAATAAGACTTCAAACTTTGGAGACACTTTTCAAATTTACATACTTACATTTTTTTCATATAAGTATGTTTTGGTTCATAACGTTTTCATAACGTTTCATTAACAACGAGGTTACATCTGTACACCAGTCGCCGTTGCATATCCTAGAAATCTGTGAAATATTTTCAAAAGCATTAAGGGATTAAAAGATAATTTGGCATACTTTTCTTTAGAAAGTTTCCACATAACATTACATCATGAATCAAATCGATGAATTTATAAAACAATTGTCAAAGATTTTCTTAAAAAATAAAATGTTTTCTAAATCTTGGCCCCTGAATTAGTTACGAGTAAACGGACCTGTGAAAGAAAGATTCGTAGCTCTTCCAAGTTTAATCATTGACAGTAAAATAGGAAGCCACTTTAAGTTTCCTTAGACTGGCTAATGTAAACTTCCTCATAAGTGGTAACTTTGCAGGTCACTTAGCAATTTTGAATATATTTCAGTTGAGTCCTTGAAAATCACTGACCATATGAGAAAAATACATTTACTTTCCAGAGACTTTGAAATGACTGTCAAATATGCAAATCTGAAAATTTCACAAACAAACCTGGTGCACAAGTTTGAGACACTTATATGTCTAAAATGTACTGAACTAGAGTATACTGACCAAGATTGATAGCAATGGGAAAATGTCCTCCATATTTACTGCAGAAGTCAATAATATGAAGATCTGCATCCGAGAATGTAAGTGAATTAACGGTGTCCCCATTTACATTCTCTTGAACAGTCCAGCAGCTCTAAAAGCTTTGAGAGTCTTGAACTTCTTGCATCCCAGGTCATACAGAATTTGATGGAAATTAAAGAATGGATAGCCAAGCGGAAGGGGTGGCACTTAAGTCCCTCAGAGGTCCCGAACCTTTCTGATCCAAGCAATAATAGATTTTAAAATCTTCAAGAGGTTAATTCGGAACGAAAAATCTAATTAAACAGAATAGAAATTCATACCCTTACAGATCTTTTTTACAGGTCACTGACTTCTTGAGTATCATCTTAAGAAATCGGGTATATCACAACACGATTCGTGTCTACCAGAAAATGAAGACAGCTGGATTTCTCGGCCCCTCTGTGCCTCGTTTTGACGCGTAAAATCGATAAATTAGCGTCCCCTAATGAGGTCTTAGGGAAAATATAGAGATATCAAAGAAAAATGTTACGCTCTCAAAAGCCCCTCGACATCCTTCTATGCTTAATTTTGATGTTAAAAAAACCGAAAAATTAAAAAAGTTATACAGTGGCGCGCTCTAGGGGAGGTCTTTGGGGGAAAATCAATTCGTTGACCCCTCATACCTCATCAAAAATATCTGCACATATTCAATTACCACCTCAAGGACATATCTCAAAAATATGACCAATTAAAACCAAGCCAGACATCATTCTATATTTAATGGCACGCCCCTTTTAACTTTTTTTTTTAGTTGGCCTGGTACTAGAAAACTGCTCTATTGTGTAATACTAAGTTTAGACAAAAAATTGCGAATAGATTCAAATGCAATCTAATTTATACAACAAGTTGTTGCTTAACTATTTGCTTTAAAACTTTCCAATTTAGAGTAATGATATCAAAATCAACCAACTAATGTTTTCAATGTTGATAACTACCAGTTAGTTGCAGGAATGCACTAGTTTTCCTCGTTCTTTTTCCAAATTTCCCAAATAAATATATTCCATTAAATGAATTTAAAAACTTGAAATGTAAATTTAGATTTTCAATTACATTTCAAATGCAAAAGTGTTTGTTTGTTTTTGTGTGTCTGTGTTGGTGTGTGTACTTAACCTACAAAACTAATAAATTTAAATGCAAACTACCTTATCCGTAAAACTCTGTTAGTAGTAAAAAGGACAAAAATAAACTTTTAACCAAGTTGTCTATCAGCAGAGGTAAACTTTTTAAGCCAGTTAGTTATTTTCTTGGTATACCCACTAGTTACAACTACAACTAGGTATATGCAAATGTAAATTCAAGTCAGAAGCAGGCAGCAGCAGGAATAAAATACAAATGTTATAACAACAAGAGAGGAAAGAAAAATATGAAAGGAAATGCATAAGCTAAGAATGCACAATGCAACAGCAACAATGGCTGACCACAGTTTGACAGTGTTTGGAAAAAACATTTCAATTTGAGGTTTTCTAACTAGAAAAACTTATTTGCCAAATTTATATTTCATAGTGGGACGACAAACATGTGCATATGCACATTAAAGTGCATCGAATCTCGTAAAAAAAATATGATTGTACTTTTTTAAAACTGAACTGCGGTTTATTTTATGATGATTTCCAAAATATTTCGGCTCTAGCGATTACCGTGAACTGGATCGTTTACAAAAAACCTCTTAATAGTATGGAATAATGAGACTTTTGTAGTGATTTTAGTGATGTTTTTCATTCAGTTCCTGTTGAAATTAAAATAATTCAGTGATTTAAAAAAATTTGAATTAAATTGAATTTAAAAATTTTACTAAAAATTTCACGCAGAACAAGCATTTTTAAGTACCAATTATTTGTGTCATTTTATTTGGCCAGAAGTAGCCCCAATACAAAAGATGTTATTCAGAAGTTCTTTCAAAACGATCTAGCTCACGGACATTAATCACCATAGCCGAAATATTTTGTAAATCATAATAAAATAAACCGAGATTAATTTTTAATGGGGTACAAGAATAACTTTTTTCGTGATGCACTTTAATGTCCATCCGTATGTAGGAAAAAGTTGAATTTTGCTGTCAATAACATAAAATCATACATAAAATAATTGAAAAAATCTCAAACATTTCGGAAAATATTCATTCATTTGCAAATGAACTTTGGTATTGGTATTTTGAAAATCATATTAAAATTATATACTTTCATACATCTGGTAGATATAAGGTATGTAGATAGATAGAGAGGCAGACGTTTGTTTTTGTACTATATGTCATCTAAGTTAAAACAATCAGTAAAGCCATCGAATATAAACAACAGTTATGTACATATGTATACAAGTATGACTACGAGTCGTTGGCAATGCATTTGCAAAACCAAACCGCAAATTGAAGCCTTCTCAAGATAAAATGCATTGTCACAATTGATGACAGTTATTTGATTTGTCGTAGAGTTGATGTTCAACTTATGCACACACGCACACATACATATGAGTAAATATTCAGACATATTCATACCTATTGCGAGTATATACACAGGAATAAACATAGGTACACTGTATATATAAAGGCATTGTACTGTGGTGAGATATTTTCTGCAAATAATTGTCATTATGTTAGTTAGAGACAGCAACAACATATAAAAAAAAAAAAGATTGACATTTGATTTTGAAAGATACCTACTCCTTAGGTATAATATCTGAGCTGCAAATACCCATACATTCATACGTGTACATATGTATAAATATAAGTGCAATTAGTGACAATCTTTTTTTTCTATGTATGTATATGTGTGCGTGTGTGCGAATACGCCCGTATGCTGTCATCAATTTATGCGGTTTTTGTTTTTTTTTTTTTTTTTGATATATGAGGTTTACTTTTTAGTTTTTTAGATTTAAGAGATTTTCTTATGTCATCATGATGTTGTGGTGCCGGTGCCGGTGCCGCTGCCGCAATTTAAGCGGATAGAGAAGGAATTTGCAGACATTTGAGCTGGCGTTTAGGTATATAGGTGCATACGTATTTATACATCTAAATATATATATATTTATGTGGTACATGCACACAATAATTTACCTACCACTAGAAACAAAAGCTTTTGAAATTACCTTTTAGCTTAAGCTAAAACTAGATATGAGCACTACAGATATGAATCGGTTGCCTAATTATATAAAGGTAGTATCCAGAACTAATTTTAATTAACTTTAGCAACTCAATAAGCCAGAACAGACTTACGGAAAAGGCACGAACGAGGTTTCAACTTTTTTTTTACGTGGAAGACACGAATTCCCACTCTTTGTGGGAGTATCAACAGCGCTTAAGCGCCGTTTCCATGCATCTTCATTTTATCATTATATGTAAATTGTCTGGAACTAACATGTGAAAGAAGAATTGTAAAAGTTACCCTATCTCAATTCCTGAGATTTCTATTAAGTTGTTTAACCCTTATATTGGAACCACGGTCTGGCCAGACCAGAATATCACTATTATCTCCAAAATCCATGATATCCTTAAATGTCTCTTTCTAAATAGATTTATTAAAAAATCGGAGTCCTGAGGTATGAGGGGGCGAGATTTCTGTGATTTCAAAATGTTTGTCATATTGGTACCGCCACGGTCTGGCTAAACCGTCTGCATTTTCTCATAGTTTTTCCGATATTTCGTCTTTAGTAACGTGTTCTATAAACATTTTCATCCCTAATTTTTGAAATAAAAACTTATTTTACCATGAAAACAAAAGTTTTGAATCAACACACGTTGAATTGTAATTGAAAATTAGAAACCACAAATTACACTAGTTTACAAATAATAATTTTTTTTTCTGGGCAATGAACACCACTATCCAATTCCTACGTAAAATTGATCGTTGAGTCCGAAAATCAACTCTATTTTAAATTCTATGGTGAGGTTTTGGAGATATCACCAATTCAATTTTTTTTATCGGAGAAAGAAGGTTTGTCCATATAATTACAAATATCTTGGAAACTCGGAACTTGATTTGAACAAAAAGTATATGAAATAAAGATATTAAAATTTCTCATCTCACGTTTATACATTTTGATTCGATTGGATAAATAGTTTTAGCACAATCAAGTAAATAATCAAGAAATTGGATAGTGGTGTTCATTGGTGATTTTGGCTGTAAACTAGTGTTATTATAGAAAAGAAAATCTTCTTATTTTAGTTCCTCGAATACACCGTTTAAATTAAATTTGAACACAAATTCAGATCTGAAACTCCAGTATAAGCTCCGTATCGGCAAATAATATTTCCAGACAAGAAATGGTGCTTGAGATATCCCATAATAAATATTCAGATTATTTGGTAGGTGCCTCATCCCTTCCCAACCCCATCCACATTTTTACTGTAGCATGGTATAGTCAGCCAGCGTACGCAGTAAAATGCAGTACTGTACTATAAATGGAATACAAAAAACAGCATAAGGTTTGTATGGGAGGTATCCCGCCCACTTGTAATTACAAACTTTTACCAAGCCAATAGTAAGGCCAGAGACATAAAGCAGTATTACATAAACTATTATATCATTCAGGAAGTATAGCCTGGCGTATAAGTACATTATTCTTATATAATATGTAGTGTTTTCATACAGTTTACATTGAAAATTCAAATAAATGCTGTATAAATGTATGACGGTCTGGCTGGACCGTGGTGGTAGCATGTGACAAATAAAAGTGGTGCCAACAGAAGGGTTTATGAAATGTGCTTGGTTTAGTCTAGGCAGGAGTCGAGCAATGGCAAAGAAACTTGTATTTTTCTCTACCAATGAAGTTTGATTGCATGTTGCCTATTGTTCAGTTTCCCAACAATATTACAGTTACTTTGGTTACGTGAAGACGTGTGGTCAAGTAGCGACCTGGCTCTTTTGCGGTCATATTTCAGTCATTATTTCTTGATTACATCGCAAACGAAAAACATTTTCTACCTGTTATCTATCTGTGAGGGTGAGGAAATAAGATAGTTTAATTGCCTTTTCTTTTCTTAGAAGAATTTCTATTGATTGCACCTGAGCAATGTCAATATTTTATAATTAACTGAAATTTAAGTTTAAAAATTTCCTATCAATTCATTGAAATTAAACATTTCTGAATAATAACAGATTTCCCCTCTAGAAACAAAATCTGCTAATTGGCATGTTGGCAACGAAGTCAGAAACACTTTCGCATTGTGTGACACTGAAAGTAGAGGAAAGAAATCATTAATCAAACGACTACCAAATCATGACTAACTACTGTCAGTAAGTTAGTTCGGAAAACGATGGTATCCAAGTAGAAGAAAGTATTTGGTAGACGGCTTAAAGGCTGGCAACAACAACAAAAAAAGAACGATGAAACAAAGTGAAAGGGAAAATACGTAATTTAATAATAGGTAGGTAGTTTGAAAAACAAAAAAATTTGCTACAGAAATGGATTTTGTAAATAAATCAAATTACCATTCACCGCTTGCTGTTATTCTGAGATTGGCAGAGCAAGCATAAAGTATTTTCGGTTTTGGCATATTTTCTGACTTCTCTAAAGTTAAACAATGTTAATGACCTGATCCGCATTCATATGTGTACCTTTGTATACTAAAACTACGATTAAAAAAAAAAATGTAGGATTATAGTGATTATTATGATTATTACTTTCCAGTTGTTGTTTTTGTACAGAGTAATCAATGCAATCGCATAAAATCATCAAATCGTATGACACAATTACATTTTCCTCACGTCGTTGCCCACATCGAGTCTATCAAATGTATCTAAAAAGCAAAAATAAATTACAAATCATATGCTTTAAAGATATTAATTTACAGTTTATGCCATTATTATGCCACACGAAGCGAAAACGTACGTAAAGAATTGTGCCTATTTCTTCATTCTTGTGATGATAGCATCACAGTCTCATTTCTCAAGCTTACGTATAAATAAAATTAAGAAAAACCAAAGAAAAAACTCTTAGAATAATAATGGCAACAACAACAACAATACCAGCAGCAAAAGCCGCAAAGATCTGCAAGATATTCCTAACATGATCTGCAGAAAATCTTCATTGCCTTTTTTTTTTTGTTTTTTCGTTGTTTTGTTTCCTTCTAACGCGCGCTGTTGCGCAGAGTGTGGCACTCAACTTGAAGCTAGAAGTTGGAAGTTTGAAGCTTAAAGATTTTCTTCACTCATTCTTCCATTTGAATCGGTGTGTTTCTGTCTGTTTATCCTGTGTTGTTGTTGCAAATGATGAACTTTTGAACTAGTTTTATCAGATGGTTTTTTTTTTGTTTTGTTCTATATTTGAGTTTCGTTTGCGTGGCTTTGGATTTTGGAATTTCTTATGTGTATAAATTTTTTTACTTTTATTTTTTTTTAAACATGATCAACTCTTTTTTGATTCTTTATAATATCTAAGTGGCTTATTTTTGTAGTACTATATATACAGAAAAAAATATAGGCTTAAAGAATTGTTAAAGAATTTAATGTTTATTTTTAGAATTATACAATTTTATTTCACAATAAAATATATTATTCTTTATAATAACAATAATTAATCAAACTGTTTCTCTTCTCTTTTCAGGTATGTTTTGATATAATTGAAGTACATATTCTATAGTCTGAGTAGAAATACGCTCCTGATTGATCTACTGTATGTATGTAAGTCAGCTATTGTTTTGTTAAAAATAAAAAATCTTAAAATTTTATTTCAGAATTAAAGTTTTCAGTGCCTTTAACTTAAGCTGAATTTAAAAAATGTTTAAAATAATATATTTTTGCATTTTATTAAATGCTCTGTTTCTCCTGTAAAAAAGCATAAATGTCAATTAGCGCCTTTCTAAATATTAAGGACGATATGCAACTCACTAAACTAGAAAGTTTAGTTAACTGACAGTAAAGTACCCAAATAAATTTTGAGTGTTAACCCTATTCATCCCACGTTATTTTATAACGTAAAGCGCCACGTAGTGACTTAGAGTCACAATATAGAATTAACTCGACTATTCTCATTTCATTCAATTTTTTTTCTAAAATTTTTTAATATAATTTGGAAAATTATTGGTATAATCGGTACTTACTTTGAACGCAAGTAGTGGAGCAACAACTTTTTATTGCTGATTTTACAGAATTGCTTTGAAGCTCTTCCTTTCTCACTCTCCATCCTTTCAGCCCTTCTTTTTAGCATTTTTCACTTTTTGAAGTGTTTCGTGTGAAATTTCGGCGATTTCGTTGCGTATGTTGGTCTTAAGTTGTTCAAGAGACTCTGGTATATTGGCATAAACTTGACTTATAAAGTATCCCCACAAGAAAAAGTGAGGAACGGTGTCTTCGGTGTTAGCATTTTTTTCAAACGATATTTTGGTCTGTGCGAATGTTGCGTTAACGAAACAGACGAATCAGAAATTGGAAAAGTTATGCTGGTCTGGAGATTATTACATGGGCTGTCAGATGACGTTTTGACAGCTGCTGTTATTGCTGTTCCAGTTTAACATCGGGTACCACAAAATAAATCGCCCTGTATAATAGCTTTATTTTTTTTTTTGGCATAAAAAAAATTAATTGGAATGCACCTTTTATTGTTTGCATCACACTAGCACAAGTTAATTGTTTTGACGACAGGCTTTACGACAGTTCTAAACTTGTAAAGTATTTTTCGGACGTTATATATCTCTTTGGCCTCATATGGCTTACAGAGCTGTTCCACTTCATACTGTGCCAAGATTTATTTCTTAGCGCTGCCTTCCTTAGATACACACAGTATCCCACAGTAAAATATCCGCTATCGCAAGTTCACCAAATGTTTATGCCATATTTGTGTAGCCGTCTTCATTTATCAAGTTCCAAAGATTTCCAAACGAAGTACTGATACCATGGTCTTATCATCAAATGCCAAATGACGCGATAAATCGGTAAATCTATGTCTTGCCATACAAACACGGAACATCAAATTGCTGTATAAAGTATCATAAAACTCTCCATAATCAGCAATGCCATGCATCTGCATCTAACAACAAATTCAAACACATCGTTTCCTACTATTAAGTATTCCGGGTTTGATTTGAGGTACAGAATCTATTACAATATACAAATGTATATAGTGACTCACAGTCACTACGTGGGACTTTACGCAGTTTTTTGTTTATTTATTTTATGAAGGTAACCGGTAAATGAACGAAAACATTAGGCCCTTGCCGTGAAAAAATAAGAAATCTGCAAAATATAACGATTTTAATTTCAATAGTGACTCAAAGTCACTGCGTGGGATGAATAGGGTTAACGTAAACAGCTGGCAGCTGCTATCACTTCCAACATTTGTTCCATTAAAAAAAAAAAACAAAATAAAAATAAAAAATAAAATTTTTTAATGAACAAAATATAAAAAATATGATTTTGACATACCTATTATAAGCAGATTAGAGTTTAAGCGTGTAAAATCGAGTAAACGATAATAACTGACTGTGTTCTTGTATTCGCATTAAAGTTCAAGAAAAAACAATTTTCAGCGAATAGTGAGACGCATAGTTCATATCTTCGGAGTTCGAGCAGAAGTCTTTAAGTCCATTTTATAAATTTTTTAGATAAAATTTGTTTATAAAAAGCATGGTAAAGTATTAACACTGGCAAAACTAACTAAGTCCACATTTTGATATACACATATCATCATACATCAATTAAAGAATCTTTGTAAATAAAAAAAATTCGCTTGAAATAAAAAGTTCATAATTTTGAAATAAAAATTGTAACACAATTGTTTCAAATAAATTATTAAAAAGCTTAGAAATAATAAAAACTTCAACTACTGAACAAAAATTTGTTTTTTCTTGATAATTTCTGACTAGTGAGCAATTGAAAGTTTCTTCATTTGCTTTGTACCGTCATCCAAAGTTTGAGAAGCAAATTACAGTTTTCGTTTGAAATAAAAATTAAGATGGGCTCTTAAGGGGTTCTATATATATACCCTGCGGCGCAGACAAATTAAGGGATATTCATGATTTTTTTAGCCATCTCATAAAAAATAAAGTACATCGATTATTATATGTTTCGATGTACTCATGGCAGATTTTTTATAAAAAGTATAAAGTATACCTTCAACTTGCATATCTGTTCTACTTGCAACTAAAAGCAAATCAATTAATTTTAAATAGGGAGATTTATCAAGGGATTTCAGTTAAAACAAAAGAACCCCAACCAGTTTATGTAACAACTGCTTTTAAGGATACCAGGCATTTGAAGCGTATTTCAAAATAAGTCGAACCACTAGCAGATCCAAAGATACCCTAAGGAGGAGGTTTTAATTTCTTCGTCCCTTTAAATGTTTGTTTGCCTCATGACCAACGTTCAAAATTTATGATCCCTTGGATCCGCTAGCAGATTGAACCATTAGTTCACATGACAAATTGTTTGATACAAAGTGCGCTTAGAGATTGAAATATAAAAACTAAATGTCGTCCCTTTAGATTTAAAAATTAACTTCACGCCCAGAATAAGTAAGCTGATTTAAATGATAGTATAATATTTTCGTTTGATAGTTTCCACCATATCTAAATAAATTGTTTTAAAGTCACATTCCTTATCCAAGATCCAACCAAACCCAGAATTGCAAAGTATACGCCATTAAACTGACACAACAATGACAGGAATGCAAAGCGGTTTTGAACCAAACCAATTATAAACCGTCCGGCAATTTGAGTGGCTCGAACTGAACCATAAACCATTGCTATTTTTTTATTTCACTTAAACCAAACTTAAGCCAACCCAGCTTTGCAGCACTGATTTGTATACCCTAAACATTATGTGTGATGGGTATATTGGTATGATCAAGTAACAGATTAGTCGTCGTAGGTATGTCCCTCTCTCTGCACATGTAATCTTACTTGACCAATCTTTGTAAGACAATTCTTATAATCAGAAAGTAAGACCGTTCTACTACTAAAGGCGATTCGACAGCGATTTGTCGCGAGCCATTAGCTTTGTTAATCGCCACTTTGTGGCAAATGGCAGTTACGTTGCTTCCAGCAAGTTCATCTAAATCCAATATTGTTTGGAATAACTCTTATGAAAATTGTAAAAATCCGACAATATCAAAATTCTGAAGCAAATTAAACAATTGTGTTAAAATTTTTAACATCGGACAATAACCACGCATTGCTTCCAGACAAGTGAAACATTTAAAGGGCAAAGTATCGAATTTTACGTTGCACAATGTTTGCACCAAACCATTTTTGAGCCGAACCTGTATTTCAGAAAGACCATGTGCCACCGAACCGAACCATACTACAAAATTTTTTTGGTTCACTTCCCTGCTCAATGATTTTTTAAAACTTGTTGGTAGATGTGAATCGCAATATTCGCTTACTTAATGCTTCGGTTTTTGTTTAATATTCGCCCTATTCGAAAACCGTTTTCTCTAAACTGTCGAATATTTGCAAACCAATTGACTCCAAAAGAATGACACGTCTGGGCAGGTACCAATTGCACGGCACTGAACTAGCATCCATAGATCCCAACGCAGTACTCAAATTCTTGAGGGAGACAGAAATGGATGAGGTACTCTAATAATCTATTAAATAATACACCTGTTCCTCGATTTACAAAGTACTCGAGGAACAGTTCGGTTTCGGTTTCGTCCAAAATTGTAATTTTGGTCGGCGTCTTATACATGGATTTATACTTGTAGATGAATATTAAAGTTGATTAATTCTTCATTCAGTAGGGAAAATTGATCCAAAAATATTTCACGAAATTCAGAGAATTTTAATAAATCTCGAGCTCTGAACTCAAAACGTGTGCACAACATAGTCCCATAGAATAGTCCAATTCAATTTTCGTTGCTTTCATTTCATCTTTAAAACGATATTAACGAAGCAAAATTATTTCTGTTTACGTTTATTTATTACTATTATTTTTTTTTTTTAATAACGTTAATTGATTAAAAAGCATTAAGAATTGAGCAACCTTGGTTTGCGTTTTTGTTGTGTGATTTTTTTCGTTCATTTTTCATTTTTATTTAATTTTTCTCATTTTTTGAATATTTACTCTTTGTTGCTTTCAGTTGAAACGGAAATTCGTTCTTTTTTTTCTCATTCAATGAAGCTCTTTAGATTTAGTTTTCAAATTATAAGCGTAATTAAAAGTAGGTTCTTTTTTTTCATTTTAAGCTTTATTGTGATAAAATTCTGTATAGAAGCCAGCAACAGCAAAGTAGCAAGCCGAGTGGGTAAACTCGATATTAAGAGTGAGTAAATGTTTGTGTGCGAGTGTGTATATGTTTTTTTTTTTTTTTGATCTAGATGAGACTGCAAATATTTAAAATATACATGCATACATATGTATAAAATAAAAAATGTGCACAATTTATTTATGTGAATATTTTTTAATTATACTTTACTTCGTCATCTTTAATGTAAAATTTAAAAATATTCAACACAATTCTCGGTTCGGTTTCTGTGTTTTTTTAATAGAATACTTTGTTGTATCAAAAATGAGTCATATTCATGTAATCAATTTTATACTCGTACATTTTAAACGAAAACATTAAAATACTCAGACCCAGACCACACGACGCTGAAAGTCTGAGTTGTGGCCTACTTTTTTATTACTATTTCGGAAATTAAACATGCTAAAAAAGTGAATGCGTGTTAAGCATATTAAAAAATTTTAAAATCAAATTAAAAAAAATATATATATAATAGCCTCGTTTTATGATAGCATAACAATGCATAATGAAGCAGTTTATTTTACTATAAAAATGTTGGTAATGAAATATTTCACACTTTATTTATAAATAATAAATGAAAAACAATAATAAAAAAATATTTACCGCACACGTGGCAGCAATGAAATTCTTTGGTTTACTGAAATAATGCAATTTATGTCGATTAAGTAAAAGATAATTTCAAATAAAAGCTTAGCTCAGCTATGAATTCATTAAGGTACCTACATATTTGTAGCGTTGCAAGTTCATTTTGTAGTTAATTAAAATTATTAGATACTTTTTTTTTTAAGCATAAAATTGTGTCCCACTTTAAAGTACTAAACACCAAGCGAAAAAAAAAATTTTTTTTTAAGCGTAAATAATTATTATTATTATTTTTTTGTTATATAAATTTAATTTTTTCCTTTTCTTTTTTTAGAGGTCATTTTTTCTATGTATTTTATCTTTCCATTCAAAATTTGTGCTCTATGCTTTCTAATTGTGTTGCTTATTCATTGTTCATGTTTATTGCTGATGCTGTTATTGTAGGTTGCACGTATTTTACCCTTCCACACATTATACAGTAAGCTAGCAACAAAACAAAAGAAAAAAAAAACATAACTCATTTACTTATTCACCAAGTTAAAAGTTTTTAAAATATGCATCGATTGGTATCTCCCGCTCAGAAAGCGTGCCGCATTATCTCTTTGTATTTTTATGCTTACTTAAATTATTTAATGATTGTAAATTTCATGCAGCATCATACTTCAAAAATTGTTCACTTCATTTCAATTGTTGTAGCTGCACAGTTTTTATATTTTTTTTTCTTAATTTTCTTTATTTTTTGAAGCATACAAAAGGTGGGGTGTTGCTACATTCTGACCTCACAATTGCAAAAACTTTTTAATTTGTAGTATGAAAACAAGATAACGAAATATACATATATGTACGTATTGTTTATTACATAAGTACTTATATACATTTATTTATTTATTGCAATTTTGCAAATATATTTTTAACTCCCATCTTTTTTAGTTACATATTCCACAAAAACATTTCACTTTATGTTGTTTTTAATTAGTAACTAAGAGGAAGAGATTGGAGAAACTTTTTTTTTAGAAGAAAGTTTTACCCACATGATCCTAACCGGTTGTAAAAGCATATATTTTTTATCTTATGTAATACTTTTAAAATGTGTGCAATAGGATCGCAAAGTAATAAATAGATAAGTAGCCAAATAATATCCTCTCTACGTAGACCTTTCATTTAAATTATTGTTTTTTATCTTTGCTTCAAGTCTTTCACTAGTATGATGGTTTTTGATAGGGCTATACGAATAATTCGTATTTGCATTCGCATTCCCTTTGCAAATAATTCGCCACATACGCGTTCGCATTCATTTCATGTTCAAAAAAGATAATAAAAGTATCATTGAAATTAAATTGCACAGAAAACAAAAGAGAAATGTCAAAAATATTTTGCCGGTTACTTTTTCTAAACTATAATCTTTAATTACTTAATTTTGAGTACCATAACCTTAAGGTATAATCCCACTTTACAATTTTCGCAAAATCAATTTTTTTTTTTACATAATTTTATTCTTAGTATGTTTAGAATATAATCCTATTTTTTTTTTTTTTTAAATATCTAATATTTTTGACTTATATATACACTGGCGGTCACAAAAACCGCACCACCCAACAATTTCAAGAAAATCGTTTAAAATGGGACCTAAACCTGATTTTGTTTTAGTGAATGTCATTTTTTTTTTTTTTTTTTTTCGGGAATAAAATTAACAAAATTGCGAAAGAAACATTATACATACACACAAATTTTATTACTTTTTAATTAAAACAAAAATATGGAAGAAATTTCACGTTGTTGAGGGTATTAACTAAAAGTATTTAAAAATAAAAAATCTATTATTTTTTAAAGGTGTAAACTAAGATTAATTTGTTTCATAATAGAGTCATAAGGAAAATTGTTTAGTCTGATGGTGCTCCTCTCTTAGCCTTTCTTATGGCCGTTATCTTGAATGGCATAGCGTCGACAAGCACTTTAAGGATATTATTCGTTACTTTTTAAAACCAAACTTTTTTCAGAACTCCAACAAAGGGTTTTTTTATTATTTGGCATATTTTGACTTAAACCGCGCGAGCTACCTGATCATTCCCGCCAGAAATTCTAACATCATCGAAAACATTTTGAATCTGCAAACAAATAAGAATCGATAATCTAACTTTTTTACTATTTCTAAAGTTCTCAAATATTAGGCATTAATTACTAACTAAACCTTGCCAATTTGGCGCGATGATATGCCGCAGAAGTCGACCGGAAAAATAACGTCATTAATGAGCGAAAGCGCACCACAATTGGCTTACAGCAATTGCTTCATAACATTTTAGCAACATTTTTAATATAGCATAAGGAACCTCGGATATAGTAGGAAAAATCGATTCAAGCCATGGGAATTTGACTATTTTCGCTACACAGTTATCCTTGTTTTACTCCATATCTGAGAGACGCACGTACCGAAGATTAAATGCGCATAAAAAATTGAGTTTAATTTGCCCGATCATATAACTTTTCTCGAGTCGGCCAGAGTTCAATTGCTGTAGTTTTTAGTCCATGCCAGGCGATTTGTTTCCATCCACTCAACAACAACTTTTTGGCTGAACATCTCCCATACAGACCGAACTTTCGTTTTTTTCTGCGTAAGGTTTCGTTATTTATATTCACTTTGTAATAGCTCTTTAGCTCAGTACTTATTGTGACTGCACTTTTGAACCGATAATGTATGGTTATCTTTCAGGTTAAGCCATTTTCGCTCGTATTTGTCTTTCAAGCGGGTACAAATTGCCTTTTTCTGGATGAGTCCAACAGCAGTCGAATGTAGGCATCAGACTTCTTCAAGTATTTAACTTTATGACACTCCTTGATACCTAAGGACAAAAATGTCGACGTTTTGTTGGCGCAACAATTGTTTATACTTTGCAGTTGTTTTTGGCACTTTTTCAAAAATTCTTCTTTTCGCCAAACAAGCGCAATAAAAAATGGTACATTCCGCTTAAATACATTCTTAAAACATAAACAAGGGAATCTCCTTTACAAAGGAAGGGAAATTTGGACTAAGTTAGGAAATATTACCGAAATTGCAACAGTATTATAAGTGGTGCGGTTTTTGTGACCGCACGTGTATACCATATACATCTATATACATGTATTCAAAACCCAAAAAAAAAACAAAAAACTTTAAACGCGTTTTTCTCGAAATGAGTTTTTTTTACATGGCAAACAGTTAGTCTCGGAAACTACTAGACCGATTTTGAAAATTTTAGTGCGTTGTGTTTGTGTGAATGTTTTTTCATGGAAAAAATTTTAGTTTTTTAGAGGAAAAAACATCTCAAAAACAGGTGCTTTTTCGACACTTTTTTTAAAAAAACTTGAATTATTTTTTTTGTGATTCCTGCGTAACGAAATGTATATTAAACAATTCCGTTTAATTTTTTTGTTTCAGATAAGCCAATTCTGAGATTAACTGTTTGCCATTGACCGTCTATTTTTTGGAAAGATGAATGAAAGATGTAATAATGTAGTATCATATTAAATAAAAAATTAGGTTCATAAATATTAAATTGACTGAGCAATAAAATATTGAAAATTCAATTTTTTTTTTTTTTTTGCCTTGTAAAGTGAGATTATAGCTTAAGTTTGAAATGTCATTTTTTTATTTTGTCTTAAAAACAAACAAAAAATTATTCGTATTTGCATTCGCTATTTCATTATTCGCACAACACCAGTTTTTGAATAATGAAACATTTCCGTTGAATTTTAAAAAATCGAACTATGTATAAATTTTAGAAATCGGTATGTTGGAACTCTAGTTACAGCGACTTTAGTATTTCACACATTTTTGTAGAGATTTTCTAAACGCAAGTACTTACTTATGTCCTATAGTATACGCTTTACACCAAAAAGCATTTCGGATCGATTTTAAATTAAATTTTAAAAATTGAAATGGAAAATTCGTAGCTCTCTGTTTCACCTCTCCATCATTCTCTTTTTTGGTTTGTTTGTAAATCTAATCCAACAGTGTCTCACAGTATTATTGAAGCGCGTTTACAGAAAAGTGGTTAGAAAAAATTGATTCATGTTGGAGTTGTAAACGTTCCAGTTTCTTTTTTTATGGAAAAGTTTTGCCTGCTAATTAATGAATCTGGCAGGTGAATTAAACGGGTTTGAAAAAATTATTTTTTAACCGAATCCCAGCTTTCGAAACTTAACAACGCAATTTTTGCCCGATAAATTGGAATTAAATTGTGAATTTTGTAATAAAAGTAGTCATCGGAATTTTATTTCATTTTCAGTTTATTTAATATGTGTGCAAATTTTAGCACATTTTGAGAAAACAGCTTTTAAAGTCTCAATGAATTTTCATATAAATTATCAGATCAACTCCAAACTGTTATTGTTTGATCAAAATTTACGGTGTATTCACTTGCGGATCCAGGGAGGGGGTTTTAACATAAATTTTTTTTAGCTGGAATTTTACAATACTTTCATAAAAGAAATGCCAATGTTACTATTAATTCTATTAGTTTCACGTAACTTTGAGTAACAAAAGAAACATATACTTGAAATAACACAGCGTTGAACACAATGTTTCAATCTTGGTGTGAACTTTATTGTTTCGAAGCAGCTTTACAATTCTAAGCCTATTATTAAAATTAGAGAACATCATAATTTTACATACATACATAATTGTTATTCTCTCTTTTGGACAAAAAATCTTTTCGTTTACTAAATATACAAAATATTTGATTATTCATAGTTAGTGTATAAAAACACATTAATCATTTTAATTAGTAAATTTAAGCCAAGATTAACTTGGACATAAGGAAAATACTTTGTTCTTACTATATTAGTATTTTTGAATTTTCATCACAATCCAATAACTTTTATTATGAAAATCAATCAATATGATATCAATGATGTCAATTGTGCAAAGCTTTATAACTAATAATAAATGCAATAGAAAAAAGCTATGAAAAACTTGTTAATAATGTAGAATCAATAATCATATTATAGTTCTCATAAGAAATTCTTGCCTGAGTGAACCTAAACTCCGTGCCACTTGAATAGATACTGTATGTAACAAAATTGAGCAAATGAAAAGACATTCTTGGGACATGAAAAAAAGGCAAAAAAAAAAAAAGTTTCTACACATCTAGATAATCAAAAGTGGTAAAGTGGAACAAATTTTTGAAATCAGATGACTCCTTAAGGTTCCAAAAGGGTTTTCAAAGTACCGACATTCGGAAAATAAATTATGATTTTTAAAAATTTTTTGGCCAAACATTTTTTCAAATCTCCTTGCAAGTACAAACATAATGCAAAAAGAATTTTTGAAATCGGATAATTTTTTTTGGTGCCACAACAGGTTCAAAGAGTTCAGAAGTTTCGACCAAAGTTTGTACTTTTCATAAAATTTTTGCTGAATTTCTGAAAACTTAAAAGGTTTGAACACCATGTGGCAGCAATAAAAATTATCCGATTTCAAAAACTGTTGTTTGCATTATCATTGCACTTTGAATATTTTTCGGCCAATAAATTTTAAAAAATCATAAATTTCGGTACTTTCAAGACCCTTTGTAAACCTGAAAATATTATCTGATTTCAAAAATTTGTTTCCACTTCTATTCATCTTAATATGAAGAAACTTAGCTATGCTGATAATATTTAATTTGACGTCATTTTTTGGTTATTATTCATGTCCCAAAAATGTCCCTTCATTTGCTCAATTTTGTTACAAAGCTACTTCCTTTTAATGAAGCAATTGAGAAAGCGTTTTAATATTTTTTGTTTAAGTTTTAGTATTTTCAAAGGAATAAATATACAGAAATAATGTCGTTTAAAAAAATTTAGTTTAGCTCTCGTCGAAAATTATATAAAAAAGTGCATTCATTTTAAGTCAATTCAGTACTTGAGCGCACAAATGAAAATCGAAAGAAAATTTTCTTCTTGAACTTCTATTAAATTTTTTCAAGTCTTTAAATAATGAGTGCTTTCACCTTTATTTTAAATAACGCCATAATTTCTATTTGGAAGTGAATCATAGAATATAAATTAATAATTTAAAGAAACTTCCTTCCTTTCTAACTAATTAATAAAAAGTTGTAGGCTGGAGTCAGAAACTTTCTGGAGTAACCACCCCTAAACATTTTCCATAATATTGAGATACGGTGGCCATCAAACTAAAGTCATATTCTGCTTGCTTTTATAACATTTGATGATCCTTGCATTATTCGTATGGGAAGGCCTTGGTATTGGTTCAAATATTTCCGATACAGCAATCCAAGCAGTCACACTACCTTTCTGACGGTGTTGGTCGAAAAAATGTTCATATTTTCTTAAGTCATGGAAGAAATCTCGTAGTCAAAAATTCTTATCTGAAAAATTAATCACTTTACTTACCATAAAATTCGTATTGTGCATTTACTAGCTAAAATACTAATTTACCATGTAAAATTTATGTTTTAAAAAATAGCAGTAATTTAAAATAGTTTTCAACATTGCCATATATTTGGGCGATCACACTTGCAAAAACAAAAACAATTAAAGATAATTTCGCTTCAGTAAAACACACAATATTCAATATCTCGGTACTTTTTAAATCCGAGATGAGTTGTTTATGCTAAATACGGCCCCATGCCTATTCAAATAACATACTTTTTTTTGCATGATGAACAAGAGCAAAAAATAATACAATATAACGGGACTTTTTGAAGCGACCATTTTTATATACAATTTTGAAAATACCTCATCCCTCGTACCTATTCAAGTGAACCAGAGTGTATGTCTGTCATAAGCCAAACGTGAATCATAAATGTTCAATAAATGTTCAACAATAGGAATACTAAATAAATTTCCAGCAAAAGAAAAGAAAAAACAGCAACAGAAATTCGACATAAAATGAAAACTTTTAAACGAAAAATTCAATGTAATTTAACATAATACAACGAAAAAAAAAATAAAAAACTTCAAATGCAAATAAGTGGCAACAAGAATACAAAATATGTACAAGCAACAAATTCACTAAGTAAATGCAAAATTAAAACAACAAAAAGAGCGCTATAATATAATAAAAAATTGAAACAATAATGAGAAAAAAAAAAAGAAGTATATTGAAACACCCACGGGGAAACAGAAGAACATCTTCAACCAACATTGCCAATTCAAGAAATGACTACTTTGACTTTGAGTGAGGAACGTGGGCACACAAAACGACAACAACAGCAACAGCAAAAAGAATAAACAAAAAATGACGACAGAAGTAACTTAGTTAAGTAAAAGACGTAAATGTTAAATGAAATTCTTTACAACCTAATGATAATATTGCCACAAGTGGTGGCTGAAGAGATACAGACGGACGGATAGACAGAATGAAGACATTATTATATAGATTGCGCAATAAAGACGCAAATCACGGCGACCGCAGCACAAGTGGTTAATAAAGAGTCTTTGGGGAATATACTTAACAAGCAATATTGGTTGTTATTGGATAAAAATAGATTAAAAAGTGAAAATTTGATTATGATCTCTGATGTATTCATAAATATACACTCACACACACGCACACATCACCAGTGAAATACAAGGTTGATTGTGTAGATAGATACAGTGGCATCATTGATCTCGCATACTCGTATGCCCACGTGCTGATGCACCAGCCAGTTACTGCATCATTTGCTGCCTCGCATTCATACTCATTTAATATGATCAAACTTAATTTAATTTGTTTATACTTGACATATTGTTGCTGTATTTTATAGTTCTAGATACCTACTCTTTTATTTATACTTTAGTTTTGTTTTTGCAAAACAGAATTTTAATGTAGCCTCTGCTTTTGTACCTACTTACGTTGAAATGCCTTAAGTGGCACTTTCCTTAAATTTTTTAATTAAATTTTCCTACTATCGTTGACATAAATTTTTGCCAACTGCAATCGAATTTTTTTTTTTTTTTTTTTTTTTGATTTATGAAGAGTTTTTTCCTCTTAGCCTCTTGCAAAATATTACAAGTTTATGGAATTCTATGCTTTCGACATAAAAGTTACTTTCATTTTAATTATTTCTATTGCTGTTATTCCTACAATTTATTTTGGTTACATTGTGCACCCATCAGCCGTGCCAGGGATGTTTCAAGACTAATTGATGGTAAAATTTCTGCATTTTTATATTCCATATAAGAAACTCGCATCCTAAAGTACCCGTTCCGTATATGAAGTAGGTCCCTATTGAAAAGTCTTAAATTTCAAAGATAGGAGTGGCAATTTAAGTGGCAATGGCAAACCACCAAGAGTAAAAATTGCATAAGAAAAACTTTTCACTTCACCGTTTGGATTTGGCATAAAACTGTAGACCCTTTCCATAAAGAGTACAAATATAACACTCACAACATGAATGAAAGCGGAAAATTCGACGTCAACAACCCTTTATGAGCTGTTGTACCATAATAGTGTTTCCTTCCAACCAACGTTCTTATGTGATGTTCTAGAATAATAATGCCAATCAATAATTTACAGGTAGACAATTCTGACTAAGTGTGACATGAGAAGTTGAGGGGTTTTTTCTGCATTATTGATTTTATTACATTATACCGATTTTTTTTTAATTTTTGGTCACACTTTTTATAAAATGGCAACACTGTTCTTCTTGTGTGTGTGTGTGTGTGTGTGCTTTTGCGTTGGAAGGTGGAAATCTTACATTAGAACTCCTAACTCTTATTCGGTTATGTCGATTTCCTACCAACTAAAACCACCTTGATCTTGTTAATTCCACCCCACGGGGTGGTCAATTAAGTTACGTTTGGATCGAGTCTACGTGTTCATCTTCCATTTTCTTCGCGATTCCCGCGGCTCTTTTCTTAATACTTCAATCCATATTAGTGCTCCGTTAGGGATTATTGAATTGGTAACTCCCGCCAAAAATTGTCTTCGCCGTTGTCTGGGTCCTCCGACATTCAGCTCAGATTCAGATTTTTGAGAGTGCCGTTGTTGCTTGCTCTGCTTTTTAATGTGCATACTCTATATACGCCCTAAAACTTCGCTTATTATCAATCATGATACCTAAATATTTTAAAGCTGGTTTTGATGTGATTGTGCAGTCCCCCACTTTGACACTGATTACTTTATGCCACTGGTTTATTCTTAAGGCATCACTACCCCCAGCCAGTCGCAATATCGCCTACATATTTTATGAAGAGTGGAAACGTCCCTGTTTGTATAAATCTTTTCTAAATTTCTTACATTTAAAAATATCCAAAATTCTGTTTTTTTTTTTGTTGGCATCTCCATCAAAATTACTTTCTTTATCGTATAGCTATGTGTGGGAGTGTGAGAATGGGATCGTTGGAACTGTAAATACTTATATATATATCTTACATATATATGTATGTACACACCTACTAGCTTAGGAATAATAATAAGAAGAAAAACAAAAATATGGGTACCATACACTAGAAAATTACAAAATCCATTAACTTTCTTGCACGCAAGTTAAACATAAATCCATCATACATCACGTTGGCATATTGCACTGACTTTTTATTATACACATGAGCTTTCAATTCACTCATATTTGTTTTTATTTTTTTTTTTTTAGAAAGGTTTTTATGTTACTTTGTTACTTTGCTAGAAAATTTTTGGAATATTTTAGTTAATACAATAAATAAATGGATATTTCCTAAACTCAAAGGGCATAAACATAAACAAAATGCATACACAAATTTATGTATGTAGTTAGAGAGGTTTCAAATGGTATTGAATTCAGTAAGATACATACAACGAGTATATACTTGTATGCTTTGTGCGTGTGGTAGTAAGAAAAAATATTGCATTTATTATTTTAATAATATTCTTAAGTGTATCCGTATGCCTCATTCAGATTACTTAGGTCAGGAACTGAAACTTTGCATAATTGAGGTATGATTTTACAATTTTTCGCCCAAAAGTATGCAATGCTAAATATTATAAATCGCACTTGTTGGGTACTAAAGTATCCGTTAAATTACAAGTCCAAATTAATTGAGTTCAGCGTTTTTCATTACATTATAAACAGATAAGCTTTGGCGAGATTTGAAGTAAATATCTTGAAGTCAAAGTTTATTGCTTTCTTCAATAAATTTAATTCAAAAAACCTTTTTCCAACTAATGTACACAAAATTTGTTTTTTCTGTTTACTTACGTCGTATATTGTATCCCCATAATTATAAACAAACATAATGAATTGTTTTATATTGTATGTACATAAAAGGGTAAATAAATATAAAAATAATTAACAATGCCTGAAATGATATCAAAAAAAGGAAATGATTTACTTACTCTGAAATATGCTCGTGTCCTCGTGTGTCTGTGTAAATAATATAGTCAATGTAACGTAAAAATATTATAAATTGATTTCTTTCTTCAGTTTATTTAGTTACTTTTTCGAGATTGTTTACAATATACATATTTATGCAACATTGCTTTTGATTGTAATGCTTGTACATATGTACGAATGTACATTTTATGAGCTACAAAGACAGACATTTCGTATAACTTTAACCCCTCCATGGTCTTCCCTGCTTGATCTTCTGACTTACAAGTTTAATCACTCAATACAAACAATATGCGCATAGAAAATTCTGCATCTGTTTCAAATGTTTCCAAAATTAAATTTTTTCTTCATTTTGCTATGTTTGTATAAATCTTTTGCATATTTTCATATGCAAAAAATAAAACAGTGAAATTCATTTGGAATTATTGTTGTTGCTACAACATCATCATCAACAACATCATTATCACCAACATATCTCCAAAAACTTAAATAATATTATTGTTTGTGTCAATGTTGTTCTTGCGATGCTTTTAGTTGTACTTAGAGCAATATATTTACATACATATATATGTACTCGTACAACTACAATAAGTATGCGCATATATTTATTTGATGCACACATGAATGTATGTATGTATGTGTGGGTTTATGTGCGTATGTCTATGTATCTGTAATGAAATTCAATCTTATTGTCATGACTTGAATGCGAAGTTGCTTTGGTTGTCATATTTTAGCCTACTGTTTTTGCTGTTGCTGCTACCAGTGGCGGATGTAGAATCAGGTTTTGGGGAGGACTGCTTTTGTTGCAACACTGTTTTTACTTTTACTTTAATAAATTATTCTTAACTTGCTTTTTCCTAGTCACTTATTCTTTTTTCCCCTCGATGTACATATATGTAAATTTACCGAGCTTAAGTACCGTTCTGTTCTAGTTTGTAAGGTTGTTAACTAACTGTTATGAAAAACATAAATTGGATCAAAAACCAGTCCAATCCCCAGACCAAAACACGAACTCAAAACAAAAACCAACACAAGAATCAGATAAAAATTGGCACCAGAACTTAAAAAAAAACCCTAACTGAAATTGAAACTAAATTCAAACCAAAAATCAAATCAATACTGAGACCAAAAATCAGATCAAGTTTGGGCCAAAATCCATAATTAATTCAAACTAAAAATCAAACTAAAATTCAGAACAAATTCGGACAAAAAATTCAGACCTAAAATCAGGCCAAAACTCAGACGAAAATTCAGAACAAAACCCGTTTAAAATTTAGACCAAAAACCAAATCAACATTAAGATTAAATTAATTCCAAAATTCTAATACCAAAAAAATGCCCAAAATTCAAACAAAAACTCAAACCAAAGTTAAGATAGAAAATCAGATAACAAAATTTAGATCAAAATCGGAACAAAAATTAAACCTTAAATTCACACCAAATTTATAGACAAAATCATACCAAAGTCCAAACCCAAAATCAGACAAAATTTAGACAAAAATTAAGACCACAAATTAGACCAAAATTAAGAATAAAATTTTAGTGCACGATTCCAGCCAAAAATCGAACGAAACACTGACGAAAACATAGACAATTTCAGATCAAAAATTCGACCAAATTAAGACCAAAATTCGGAATAAAATTCAGCATTAAATTCAAAATAAAAATCAGATCAAATTAAAACTAAAAACCTAGCCAAAAATTAAATCAAAGTTTAAATTGAATACGTACCAAAACTCAGACCCAAAACCAGATTAAAATTCATACCAAAATTCAGATCGAAAATTAAAACAAATCAAACCAAAAATCCCGATCGAATTCGGATCAAAATTCAAACCCAAAACCGGACCAAAGTTAAAAACCAAAACTTACACCAAATTTAAATCAAAAATTCAGACCCAAAATCATGTAAAATTTAGACCAAATTTCGACTAAAATTCAGAGCATAAATCAAACGAAAATTAAGAATGAAATTCAGTCCAGAATACAGACCGAAAATCAAACCAAATTCAGCTGAGGATTCAATCAAAAATTCAATTCAAATCAAACCAATATAAAAACCAAACTCAGACCAATTCAAAAAAAAATTAAATCAAATTAAGACTCAAATCGAGACAAAAAAACAGGCCAAAATTTCGACCTAGAGTAAACCAAAATATAGAACAAACTTCAATCTAGAATACCGACCAAAAATCACTACAAAACTCAAGCCTAAGGGAAACCAAATTTAAACCAGAATTCAGAAATTCAAATTCAAAAACCAAGCCATAACATTTTATATAAAAACAAATCAAAAAGCAGACAAGAAACTATTATCAAGCTCTCCATAAATAGGGCATCTATAAATTGGCCCTGAAATTTAATTTTATCCAATTGTATATAAAAATCATTTCCGCTTTAGAAACGTTTTTAAAGATTATAGGCATTCAAATTTCTGCTAAGGGCTGCAGGCCCCATATCCTTCTCTTAATCCACCACTGACTGCTGCTGTTTTTGTTGTTATTGCTTAAGGATATTTTCCCTTACTTGTTATTGATTTATGCAGTGTTATTCACTATTTTTAAACAATAAATATTTATTACTGTATATTTTTTTTTACTTGTCTTTATATATGAAAAAGTATGTTTGGATTTACGTTTCATTTGCATGCAAGAAAATGAAATATTTATGAAATTTTGTATACTTTTGTTGAAGCAAACTAAAATATTTGTACAGCTGCAATGTTTTGTTTTTGTTTAAGTAATTTTCAAAATAGTTTACCATTTTATAATTACACATACAAACGTCCATTTTACAGAGAGTAGGTACCTGCCCCACGTCCAATTAACACCAAGTAGTAGTTGGTTGAATTGAACGAAGGATACACCGCAAACCGTATTCAAGTTTTACTGACGATGACGATGAGATAAAATTAAAATACCCCCACCCTAAGTAAAGACTATAAATTTGTTATAAATGCGATAGTTTAAGCTTTTTGCCAATCCGAAACTTATGACTGTGGGGTGTGTGTGCTTTACGTATCCTTAATCCCTCCTGTGTGTACTAAATACTTTCGTAGCTGACAATTGAAAATTCATGAGCGTTGATAAAATTGATGTCAGCACACAAATTGCTTTTTCATAGCGTAAAAGATAATAATTTTCAGCGATTAATTTCAAAAACTGATAGCAAAGAAAGCTGGAAGATTATACAGTTTTTAAGGAGCGAAAGGGGGGAGGGGAGGGGACGGAATTAGGTAAAATTTATAAAAATTAAGGTATGTTAGAGCTATTAGTTCTTAACTGTTCATTAACTTTACTAGGTTATGTATGTACATATTGCAATGGATAATGCAAGACCAAAAAAGTTTAAGTTCCGCAAGCAACGGAAAACACTGCTAAAGGATTTTACAACGTTTAAATGAATTTTAACTTATAACTAAAATATATGTATTTTGGAATAATTAAAAACTTTCTTCTCTTTGCTTTCAGAACCCCGAATTGAAAAATTGAATTAACAAAATTCAATTTATGTCATACTCCAAATGTCCAACTTCGTCGATTAAGACGACGTCGTTGTTACTGAGAGCGCGCTCGCCCATTCGCCATTATTTTACAAAAGCGATCGCTTCCAAGTATAACAAAACGAACAAACCCCAACTAATCAAAGAAGATAAGTAAGAAGCAATCGCAGAGCAGCCAGATCACTCCCCCCCAGACGAACGTTTTCGAAAAAGCCATCACCATTTCGTCGATTGCGATTAAACGCAGGCCAACGCTGCCGCAAACGCCAGCGAGTGCCCCACAGGTGTTGTCACCCAAGCGACAGTGTGCCGCCGCCGTTTCGGTTCTACCAGTCGCAGCAGCTGCTCAATTAGCACCACAAGTCCAGTACGCCACATCACCAGCAGCCGCCGCTGTCTCACTCAAAGCCGGTCATCAGTTGACTTTTAATTCCGCCGCCGCCGCAGCTGCTGCTGCACAATTGGCCGCAACTGCTGCCGTCTCTGCACATCCACACCATCCATCACAGATTGCCGCAGCAGCCGCAGCTGCTGCCGCCGCTGCACAGCATCAACGTATCGCAGTTGCTGCACAACATTTTAATCCAGCAGCCGCTGCTATCTTAAATCAACACTTACATCACCAAGGAGCCCAACACACCCATCAACAAGCCGCCGTTGCTGCCGCAGCTGCAGCAGCTGCTGCTGCACATCAGCAACACGTTGTCCTACAACAACATCATCATCACCAGCAACAGCAACAACAACAGCAGCAACAACATCAGCATCAATTAAATCAACAACACGTCGCTGCAGCCGCCGCCGCTGCTGTACATAATTATCAGCAACAACAGCAGCAGCAACAGCAATTGCGCCATCAGTTACAGCAACACCAGCAACATCAACAACAGCAGCAACAACAGCAACAACAGCAACAACAGCAGCATCAGCAACAACAACAACAGCACCAGCAGCAACAGCAACACCAGCAACAGTTGCTTGCTGCTGCCAATTCTGCAGCGGTGACAGCATCTGTCGCAAGCACACACAACAATAATAACAACAACATCAGCAGTAACAATTCCCTATTAACACCAACAACAACTGCAACCGGTACAACAGCAGCTACAAATATTGCTACTCTCTCAACAACAAACGTTGCCACAGTAAATTCGAATACATCATCTAACGAATCGGCAACATCACATTCAAATTCTTCTTCAGCATCAACAACTCCTTCACCAGCCGCAACAGTTGCTCAAAACTCGCACGATAATACAGCAACTACATTGAGCAATAGCAACAACAACAGCAACAGTAACACAATCATCACATCAAATCAATCGACAATGGAAAATCAAATGGCATTGGCGCCTCTGGGATTGTCGCAAAGCATGGATTCAGTGAATACTGCTAGCAACGAAGAAGAGGTAAGTAAACAATTCCAATTCAGACGAATACAACACAAATATTTATTTATTCTTTTTATTGATTTTATTATAATTTGTATATGTTGTTCATCGAATAAGAACATATGTAGTAGGAGGCAGCAATTTTCTACGATACGAGCATTATTGTGATTGTTGATATTTTGTAGTACAAAATGTTGTAGGCAGACTCGTTATCGAGTTCTTGTTTTCTCTTCTGTGTATGTATGTGAGGCGTTCCAGGCCAAGTCAGCAGCAATTCACACCACATGTCTCCGCTAAGCTTCAAATTTGGAGGGTCGATAGAGAAACAAGAATAATAGAGAAATGCAAAATTTCAGTTATTTTTATAAATTTTTGCGAATTTTACAGTACAAAAAGATAAAAAATAAAGAAAAAATTTTGAAAAATTTCACACATATGTATCATTAGATTGTCTTTCTAAAAACAAACATGTCAAAAATTTTTACTCAAAAATTAAAACAAAAACAAATTGATTTTTAAAAAAAAATACCATTTTTTTTAATTTGAAAAAAATTTATAAAAATAGCCCTGAGTTCTGCGCAAGTTTTGAGTATTTAACTTTTGGGTGGACTCGATAATTTTAGAAGTTGTACAGATTTTTGTGAAATGATACCCGTGAAATCACTGTCCACGAGCGACTTTTTCGTCTCACCATAGACACATAAAAGCCTCATACGAAATTTTGGCTATATGACTCTCGAATAAAATTCAGATAACATAATGAAAACAACATAATTTAACTATTTAATGCTGTACTTTTCATTAAATACTACACTGTGCAACAAAATCAGAAAAATTTTATAATCCCTAGGTTTTGACAACGATTTCCGGAATTAGATTGAAAAATGTTACATACGTGTCTCAGCGTTGCTGTGGGAGTGTACATTTTCCATACAACCCACTATAATATAGTTTTCGTGTTGTGACCAAGTTGTCGGGTTATGCCACATACTTACTAATAAGTGTAAATTTGAGCCTCAAAACGCCTGATTTCGTTTTCAGTGTCTTAGGACGAATTGTACAGAAAAGTAGAGGAAATTTTTCATCTTAAGTAACTGACCCTTCATCTACCCATCTAACCCCACATTTCTCCAAAATGACGAAAAATACCATTTTTCAAACTTCTGTCATCACAACTCCCAAACTATTGGCTTTTTCAAATATCTTCCTTCAACAGAAATGTAGCCAAAGTATTAACAAATAACTTTTCAGAAAAAATTGCTTTTTGTAACTTTTTTGAGTTTTTGAAATAATTACTGAAAGCAAATGGTGCTAATGGTCTTACATTATTGCAATGCAAATTTTTGTTGCATATCGCATATATTTGTTGTTGTGACAGCAGAAATATTTTGGATTTGCAAATCTTCGAATTCCATTGCAATCGACAATCAGAAGACGCTTGGCATTGAATCGACTCTTTTCCCTTTATTCACCCATCCATTCTCATGATAGTTTAGTGGAAGCGTTCTCCTTCAGCACTGTACAATTTATTTATATTTTATATCATAGAATGACGCAATACAAACAAGCGCTTGTGCAAATCACTTTGACTTTTTTGTCGAAGATAGATATTTGAAAAAGTCAATAGTTTGGAAGTTGTGATGAAAGAAGTTTGAATAATGGGATTTTTCGTCATTTTGAAGAAATGTGGGATTATGTAGTAGGTTATGAAACGAAGATGAGGAAACAGTTATACTTATTGTACCATTTCAAACAAATCTTCCAAGAAGGTTTAAGTACTCTTAACGAATACAAAAGTCTGAAACGGTTTGTAATCAATGGAGTTTGCCACAATAGGCGCAATTCAGGCATCGGTGGGTAGGTGACAAGGAATCGCCAACTAACAACATTTTTAAAGAGCAATTTATGTAAGAACACTGAACAAAAAGAAAAGCAATAGTTGCTAATTATTGCATAAGCGTTCTGCACCGGCGGAGGTTAAAAGGTTTAGTTTGATCGGACCTTGGTTAACTTTCATTTCTGAATTCATGAAACAAGTTAAATTTGAAGAAATGGTATGAAACTAGACTTTTTTCCCACACTGAACAGCAATTTAATAATCGTGAAGAAAGAACGTTCCGATCGGATCTCTTAACTCGAAACGATATTAGAAATTTCGCATGTCTCCAGTTTTTTTTTTTTTAATTTTGAATTAAAAATGTAGTGAGCCTCAGCGTAAAAATTAAAGATGCATATTCCTTAATGTCCTTAAGATTTCATTTATTTTTAAGAGGTTATTTCACGTTCTTCACTATACTCCTCTGTGCAATGAGAAACGTATCTAAAGTTGAAAAGAAACAAATTTTTCGCAACAGCACAATTGAAAGCGTATTAAACCAAGGAGCGCACTTGACACAAGTTATCCACGCATTCGTGTATGCAAGGATCATGTGCATTCAACACATTCAGTTCAGGATAACTCAAGTATCTATGTTGATAATAGCAGTCGTGGTGGTTGAGTGAGTGAAAGTGCTTATGTGTATGTGTGTGAGAGTGGAAATATGTTGCATGTGTCACTAATTCTGAATAACAAGAAATTCTACTGTATATGAATAACATGAAATAAAAGAACAAAAAAGTGTAAATAAAATAAAAATCGAAATCAAAAGAAGAAAACGCAAACACCAACACACACACACACACAAGCGCATTCAAGTATAAAGCAGTAGGAGGTGGCTAGCAGATTAAAGAATAGAATATTTAAATGCATTGACGATACCAACCGCAATAATGATTTTCATCATATTTTTACACACATACATTCATGGATGTGGGTGTGGCGGTGTCGGCGGCTGTTTACATTTATGTATACTTCTTGTTGCGAATCATTCTTCGGTAGCGCCATAAAATATGCTTTGGGTTATGGTTGCAGTAAAAACAAAAGCTCTGCAGGAAAGTAAAGTGGAAGTAAAGAAGAAGTGAAACCGAGCTACAAGTATTGATTGACATATGAGTGAGAAATGTTTATACACCACGAAATTTATACACTCATGCTACATACATTGTATATGTGTGTATGTGTTGTGTGTTTAGTGGTGGTATGTATGTATACGCTTGTGCACTAAGGATATGTATGACTGTATTTTTCAACAACTCAGAGTTATGATTTGGGTTAATGATGTTATTTCAAATGGAAAATTATTCATAAAACTTTCTTGACGCATAATACAAAGAGCAATATGGAGGTTAAGGTGTGGGGCAGACTTTTTAGAAAACATACACATGCATACTTCCATATATTTATATAAAAGGCAATTTTAGCTTCAAATTGGTGCATGAAACTCGCAAAACTCTGTGAATTATCGCATGAATCTGTCAAATTTACTGCACTTGTGCACTTTCAGTGTCTTCACTTAAATCAATAATTTCGGATGCCAATAAAATTTGTATATACGCACTGTGAAAATTAAAAGTAAAAAACAAAACTTAATGAACAAACGAACGCAATGCAAACACTCTGCATACAAGTGTAGCTCAGCACGTCAGAGCAGAAAAACACAGAAAATAAAAAAAAATGCAAAAAGGAGTAAAAGTAAAATATTTATGTACCATCAACCTCTGTCATACTTTTTTAATTGACTTATCATTTATTCATGCACATGTAAAAAGTACTTTGCAGTATGCAAAAACAAATGACAGAATAAAGCAACGGAACGCCAAAAAAAAAAATCAGAAAAGAGAAAAATTACAGCCACAGGATATGCACTTTATATAAAGGACAATACACATGCACATACAACACACACATCCATACAAATACAGCCAAGTATCAGCAACTATGTGAAAAAAAGGAACGAAATGTAAAATCTGAGAAAAGGAAAACCCATTCAGTTTTTGGGAGTGACGAAGCACTCAACAAAAACATCAACAACAGCAACTGAAAAAGAAATATTTGCTTACTTGTGGTTGAAGAGAAAGAATATCAGGAATAAAACAACAAACACGAAACCTTTTCCCATTTTTTTAGGTCTTGTAAAACAGCAACAACAACAAATAAGCACACAAAAAGGAAATGCAGAAAATTGCCAAAAGCATTCAGGAAGAAAAATATGTTTACTTATAGTAGACTTTTTATTTGAAATAATTAAAAGATTTTTTTGCCTTCGCCTTCGCATATATGCACAATAAATAAAAACTTAAGCAAATTAAAAATTTAAGTAAAACTTAATCCAAATGCAAAGTTTTCATTTCCATACTTGAGAAAATAATAAATTCGAAATGGGAGTATGTTTAATTCTTAAATTTTAGGGCTGTTAAAGTTTGCCTACCTCTGCTTCAAAGATGTAGTCAGGTGTTCGAGTTTATTTTTTTTTTAAAGTATTTCTAAAGTACAATATATTGAGAGGATACTATAAAAATTTCAGACCAAAATATTAAGGAAGTTATAGCACAAAGTCGAGAGCGCCTGTTGTTAAAAAAAGAATTGAAATGTTTGTAATTTATTTTGTTATAATAAAAAATTCCCGAAATAACCTTGAAAATTGGGCCGGAACAGCAGACTTCATGATTCAAAGAAAAACTTAAATGTGCACAAAACTTAACTCCCGCCCGCCCTCTTGGGAAATGCCTGGATCCGTTAGTGTTTGTATCTACATTATTTCCATGAAGAGTGTCTACTTATATTATCATAATAGATACTCATCAACATCTCAATTCATGGCATATTGCTCCTTGTTAGCTATTTGTAAGTTCTCGATTAACTTTACATAATTTCCACTAAGAATTTAAGTTTATGACATATATTCTACACGTACTCACTCTCGTAGGTACTTTTAAAAATAAACTCGTTCTTTCTCAATTTAGTATTCAAGAAAAAAGAAAAAACTATAAATTCCGTTCAACTTAAATGCAATTCAATTCAAGTGATATATGATAACATTATGCAGTTCCAACTATACCCACACATATATATACAACAGGGACTGCTACAAATGCTACTTTCAACTCTTTTTTCCTTTTTCCTCCTGTTCCCTCAGTCACTCGCTCCATTTCTCCCGTGTCATCCACACCCACGATAAAACGTCATTTTTTATTTTCAGCTACATTTCTCAAAATTCGTACGTTTCATTCATGAGTATGTATGGGAATGTAGTTATATATGTGTGTGTGTGTGTGTTTGTATATGTTTTATATGTGTGAGAATGAAGTTAAGCACTTTTCTTCCTTTTCTCTTTTTTTTAATTTTATTTTCCATTTTAATAAATGTGAAATTTTTATTCTTATATTTGATTGATGCATTTTTAATGCGCATACGAAAGGATCGCACATTTTAAAATGTATTTTAATAGTTTTACATAAGTACGGATAAATGTAACTATGTAGTTTATATAATAGTTATACGATAAAGTATTAAATGGATGTCCAATTGCAAATAAAGAATATTCACTCGAACATACATATTTATAATAAATTGCAGTAGTGAGGTTTTTGATAATCTCTTTAAATGTTAATGAAAGCTTTATATGTAAAACTAAACAACATGATTGATACACATTTCAATGTAAACATATGTGTTTCATATGGGTGCATTGTGGAGCAAAATTGAAGCATTTTGGTGGTTAATAATTTTTGGCATATTTAACCCAAACAATCTGCAAGACTACTGAAATTTTTAAAAATGCTTCATAAGTTGTCTAACTAACTAATGAGTGCAACACTGAAAGCAATGGAAGAGAGAAAAATTCCGGAGAATATGAATAAACCTTGTAGAAGTTCACTTGATTTTTGTCAATTTTTTACAGCTTATTCAACTGGTTTTGGCAGAGCTCAATAAGTAGGCATCAAGGTTAAGCAAATTCGTGTATTTCTGAATTGTTTACACTTTGGTGTAGATAACGTCGACATCGTGTAGACAAGGACCGCCTCTACGCTTATTCATTTATTCTATTGTGCTTTTATTGAAGCTGCTTTTATGAAACAGTTGGTTTTCAAGTTATCATTATCCTAATTTACCACGCAATACTCTTGCTACCAAATCATAAAACTTTATTAAATTGTTGCATAAAAACAATTTTGTTCATTCCGGATTTTGTAACCATGCCTAAGCCTATTTTAATTTTTTTTTATTCGTCTGATGACCATTTGGTCTTACGTCCGAAATTGCTGGACGACACCCAATCATAAGTTGTCATAAGGCTATTATACCTGGTTGCCTTCTTCTTCATTTCATTTAATCGATAGCGGAGCTCAGGACTTCAACGTACCACCACGTGTCCTTCCTAACAATGCCCCTTCCAACCCTTAAGCTTTCTGCACGGTTCGAACGTAGACAATTGTGAAGTATGCATGATGAATATTACATCGCCCAACACTGAAAGGCGGATACCCAATGCAAACACTGCGTACACATTAAATTAAAAAAAAATCACTACGTGGCAAAATCTTTTTCCAATGCAAAACCTTTACTCTTTCTTAACTGAAAACTTTTGGTAAATTATATAAAAATATTACGAAATATGTTCAATTCCTGCAACTGAGCCGAAACTATTTCAGTGACCACCAATTTGTTTGCAAAAAGAGTTAAATAAAGACTCTAAACCAGCGATAGACAACAAAATATAGGCAACAAAAATAAATCTGCTTGCGCGACGTCGACACACGTATAAAGCGCGGTTCACGCAAAATTGGCACGCAGGAAAGTTGCTGTATCTTTTTAACCAGAACACTCAGAATAACAAATAATGCATTAAATGATAAGTTTAATATTGTGTTTTAATACTATAATATTAAAAGATTTAAATTTCTTTGTTGTGCAAAAAGTTCCGGGTATTCCTTTTAATGGACCCCATCAACCCTTGAACATCCGCTCTGGATACTTTTGCGGTTATTTGGTTCCATTTTAGTAACATTGAATACACATTTTTGACAATACCTGCATTTTTCTTCAACTTATATTTTGTAATAGTCCAGTATTTTTCGATCGGTCGAAGCTGGGGGCAATTGGGTGGATTCATATATTTGGGCACTACATCTACTTTATTTGTCTGATACCAATCCATGGTTTTCTTAGAGTAGTGGCAACTGGCTAAATCAGGCCAAAACTTCACTGGCGAATGGTGGTGACGAACCAATGGCAATAGTCGTTTCGAAAGGCACTCTTTGATGTAAATATCAGACGTCATAGAAGAGAATGTCACAAATACCCTGGATTTGAGACCACAGCTGCAAATAGCCTGCCACACCATTGCTTTCTTTGCAAATTTATTCATTTTTATGTACTTGAATTTTTAGGGTACATTACCACGATTCGTTGCCATATAAAATTTTTGACCTGGAAGCTGTTTAAGATCAAATTTTACGTATGATTCGTCATCCACAATAATGCATCCATTGAATTTGGTCAAAACATTATTATAAAGAAGACAAGCACGTTTTTTGGCCATCAAATTCTGTTTGTCTGTTCTATTTGGATATTTTATAGCACGATAGCACTTTAGCCTAGCTTTTATGCGTATTCGTGTAGCAGTACTTTTGCTGGTACTGAATTTTTTGGCACGATCGCTATCCGACAGTCCGGGATTGCTTTTGATGGACCTCAAGATCTTTGCCTTTAATTTTAGGTTGGTGGTTCCCGTTTTCTTCACAACTTTTTTAGCTCTTTCAACACTAATAGTTTCTTTATATCGTTTTATAACTGTACATACCGTTCTTTTGGAGATATTTAACACTTTCGCAATCTTTGAACCAGACCACGACGGATTTTCAATAAATTTGTTCACAATCAATTTTCTATTTGCAGCTTCCATTGTGCACACAATCACCAACTTGCGATCAATTAATATGAAAAATTTATCAACTAACGGTAACGGTATTGTAAACAAATCCCAGTAAAAAATTTGTTGTTCTTATGACTAGGGGCGACGTGGTGACCACAACAAAGCGTGCCAATTTGGCGTGAACCGCGCTTTACTATAAGTTTCTTCGTGTGGCGTTCGGCTGTTGCTTTGTTCTCATTTTGGCGAAGCAAAGCAAAACAGTTGCTGTTCAGTTAAGGCTCTGGCACTAAAAATAGCATTCATTCTAGAATCTTTTATTCAAAATATAACAAAACCATTTTTCAAACTATTTTTAAGCTTAAAACAATATTAAATTCAATTCTTATAAGTAGGCATAATAAAGAAAATACAACACTAGTAAAAATAAAAATCAAAATTTTATAGTAAACCTCAAAAATATTCAAGTAATGTATAACAGGCTAAATGAACGTATGTAGTCATCACAATAATAGTGTAATTAGAGATGGGCAAATCCGGCAGCCGTTTCGGAATCCCCCACGATTCCTCGTCAGTGATAGTTCTTAGTCTTTCAACATCCTATATAAGCTACCAATATTTGAAATCGTATCCCAGAATTACAGATTTGTTAAACATTACTTGAAATAAACTAGACATGAACAAAGTAGTCAGGACATTGAAAATTAACGCTTAGATTTAATTTTCATAGTCTACTAAAAATATAATCAAAAATATTCATTTGTTACGTCTTGAGGTCCAACATCTTCATTTCGTGTTTAGATGTTTTTAAGTTACAAAAATGGGTGATAAATTGGAGGGATATAAGGGAGTAAGTCATAAAAATTTTGTAAGGATTTGTGCGGTTTTTTTAGTTTAAGCACTGGAAATTCTTCAAATTCACAAAGTGTTTTTCAAAACGCAAGCATTTTATTTGCAGCCAGTTCACAGCCTTTCCCTATTGGTTCAATGTTGTTTGGTATACCGTTGTTTTGGTTCCCGCTATCATTTTTTACCAAGCGTTTCGTTCTAAACCTATAACATTCTTGATCTGTGACTTACACCACTTTGTCACAAAACACTATCGCCATTCCGTTCTAGCATTCAACATTCTTCTGCCATCTGCCGGCAAACAGTTGAACCTAAACTTACAAAACTTTCGCACAAAACGGAATGCGTGGTGGGGAAAACCCAAATTATAAAAAATGACTTACACCACTTTTGCACGTAACGGCTCAATTAATAAAGATATCAATCTGGTATTTAAAAAACACAATTTTCAGATATTTCTTAGCACAATAAAAAAATAAAAGAATGGGACTCCTCAAAAAATGTTTTTATTGCTTTTAAACCACTGGGTCCTGGTTGTAATTCCTAGTATTAGTCTTAATTCTCTCCTTGTGAGAAAGATTTGTCGAGTTGATTCTTTCGTTCGGTAAAAGTTTAGATCAAAAATTTAGTACGCCTTGTTAGGCAACGTTAACCGCTCTTTCACTTCCCTCGATATTACATTGACCATGACCCAATAGAAACTTACAATATCCCTAGTTGATAGTTTTTGAAATGCCCCGCTTACAGTTAGCAACAATTTTTGATTTTACTGTTTCATTCTTGTTTGCATCTGTGTCGGGGGCTTACTTTAAATGGCTTTCCGAAGTATTTTATATAATTTCTCCGAAAACTGATGAATGTGAGATGACGCTTACTTTTACTTATTGAAAATATTCATTATTTCGTTAACTATATGGGATTTTTTATATTTATATGAAGTAATCCATTTGAATCTGACTTACGTCTGGCTCTTGTCGTAGCGTAAAAAAAAATAAAAAACCTTAAGCTAGCAAATTAAGTTTGTAACTACAATATGAATAATTGTTATTATTCCACTACCTATATTTTTTTTTTACTACAAATTTTAATTATGGGCAAATTTTTCCCCCATCCCATCTAAACATAAATCATGAGCGAATTTTCGTTTCGTTTTAATATTTACGAGATTGTTTGTTCGCTTGATTTATGTGTAGTTGCTTTGCATTTTGCTGCTTGATATTTTAGTTTTGGTGTGTGTGTGCAAGTAGTTTACAACACTGTTGCGCTGATTAGTCGGTAATAAACAATAAAACTCACGTAAATTCAGGGATGCATACATACAGGCGTACACATACACACTGACAAGCACACACACACACACAAACAGAAACATATTCGCGCAATATGCTTTTTTTGCTCTGGAATTTATTCATTTTCATGCTCGAAAGTAGAAAAAAGGTGTGCCCCGTAAGCGACACTGATGTGACACAGTAGGATAACAACAACAATATACAGTGGAGCAAATTTGTGTATACAGACGCGTACGCATACATATATATATTCATAACAAAATTTAGTTTTTGGAACTGTGAAAAATTGCACGTGTTAAAACTATTTATTCGACCGATTTCGAGGGGTTTAAACCCCCAAAATGTCCCCCTTCGCCCTGCGTGCGCACCTGTATGTATATGTACACGCATTGTACATAGACGTACATAAGTATATGTATTTATTTTCATATATATTTCACTTATTCCGAGACACAAATCAAGGCTGCGAAATAACAAAAAAAAGGAATGCCAACATTTTTCTTCTACATTTAGTAAAATTACCGTAAAAAAAACACAGAAACTATGAAATGCACACAACATCAAAGCAAGAAAAGTGTAAAAAGAAAAGGTGTGGAATATAAACGCGAGAAGTAACTCAGCTCAGCTAATGTGGTGGTCTTAAAATAGGGTCAAGGGAAGTTTACTTGTATATGTTTCTGTGCATGTATGTATGTGTATGTAATTGATTATGGTTAGCACTACGTGGTACCGCACCGCCGTAACATAGCGTGCCATCGTTGACCTTATTGGAAAAATTATAAAGGCTCCACGGTAATTAGGAATTAATGCCCTTTTCCTCGAATGGCAGTAAAACTGCAGGGCATGATGACGCAGAATACGCACACAATAGGTGTGCGCCTCTTCGTGTGAAATTATTTCATTTTTTATGGATTTCTGAATTTCTTATAATTTTAATGTGCAAAAATTTAAGCACGAAATGCTAGCCGCGGAGTGTAATCGCTTGTTGTAGTAGCTTAAATTTTAACACCGCTTCACACCTAAGACGCAGTCCCTGGGTTCCAAACAACAAAATAAGCTACATTGGGGAACATCCTAGCAAAATTAAGTCAAAATGGCTTTAATAGGGAGGATCCTAGCCCTGGAATTGACTAATCAAAAGTAAATTAATATAATGTAAATTGTTTAACACTTTCAAAATGTGAATTAATTTATGCATTTTTCGTATTAAATTCAGTAATGTTAAAATTACATTTTTTAATGTCAATTTTGATAGTTTTTAACGTTGGCTGGATATAGTAAACAAAATACAAATTATTTTAAAGTTTAAAGTAACTTTTTTTGTTTTTTTTTTTTTTTGAGTGTATATATGTATGTAATCGGCGGCCTCTAACCTTTTCAATTTTGCGCGTTAGCATGAATTTAAAGTAAATTGCTTGTACAAAATTAAATTAAGAGCTTTTGAAAGTTTTTTTTTTTTTTTGCCTTTCCTGCTGTTACTTTCTAACTTTCTATGTAAGCGTCGAGGACTATCAACTTTTTGCATCTTCCTTACCTTTTTACGTTTTTTCAAATGCCGCCGCGGCATTGATAATGCAATTTGTGGACATTATCAGTGCGCTGTCATCACTAAAGCCATTTAAGATGTGTGTGAGTGCGTGTGCAATTTTGCTACTACTGCTATTTGCCTTGGAGTATGCAATAAAAACCTTTCGAAAGACTTTTAAAATTTCCTAAAACATTTTCGTTTATTTTCTTCTTTTTTTTTTTTGGATTTCAGTTCTGCTGCAGTTTGCACTTAAATTTTGAAGCGTGCTTTAAATATTAATGATGCTTTTTATTTTTTTATTTTTATTTTGATAGTTATGCTAAAAATGGACTGTGGTGGATATTTTTGTTTTTGCATTTTTGTTTTTATATGTACTTACCTACATAATAACTAAAATAAATTACTTTTTTCCAATGCTTAGTTGAAATTTATTTAATGCATTAGTTTGTTTTTGTGTGTACAATTGTGTGTGAAATCGTTTCCATTAAGTGAAAATTATACATTTTAATAAGTATGGACAATTTTAGCGAAATATATAATAGAAATCCTCTAAAAAAAGTTGCAAAGAGGAAGTGGACTGTTGAAAAACAAAAAACAAAAAAAAATGTTCAACTTTTCATAATAAAACAACTTTGTCAAAATTGTAGAAGCTCAGAATAATAAAGTTATCCACCGATTTCCATTAGATCATAACAATACTTTAAGCTACATTTAAATAAAATTATGAAAATATTGAGATGAAAATCTATTAATTTTTATGTTATGCTTTTCTCAGAATGTGGCATTGTTGTCTAGACAACAAATAATCGATTAGATAAATTAAATTATGACAGTTGCCTCGAAAACGAAACTTACTTCGAACAGTAAGTGTTGGAAGTGCTATGAAAGTAGGGCTTAAGAAGCCCTCATTTCAACCTACTTTTATACACTTAAATTTAGCTTTAGTTTATATCGCCGACCTTGTGTATTTTTGCTAACATTAGGAGACTCTGACGAAAGTCAAAAGTCGGAAATTGAAAATATCAATGCCCATATTCATCAGACGATCAAAAAGTGTTGAGCAGGGAGGGGTCCCGTAAAAAAATGCAATCATTTTAGACTGCAACTTTTGAAGTCATTGCGAATGAATTTGATTTTCTGACTGCAGACATAAATATAAAAAGACGCGCAATTCTGAAAATGTATATTCTGAAATTGTGGCTTCAGTTGGTTTATGTGAATTCAATTGACTTCAACTAATTTAATTGATTTAAATAATTAAATTGACTTCAACTAATTGACTTCAAGTCAATCAATGAATTATTCATATGGAGACTGCGTATTCATAACTTCCACATATGATTCTACAAAGGAAACATCATTCATTAACTTCAAAATGACTTCATATTCTTGATTCCTTAATAATAAAAGAATGACTTAGTTTTTTTTAATCAAAAAACTTAAAACTTGGAATGGCAGTATTCTTTTATAGCTCACTAAAATGGAATAACGGAATTGCAATTTTGACATTTCTGCTTATTCTTTCTATTTCTGTTTTCAATGTGAATTTCTGCACAACGCTCTTCTCACTTTCTTACTGACTAATTATCCAAATCGCTCTTACACATAGTTGATCATCTTTACGCTCGTCTAAATACCCACTTAAAAATCAGTAATATTTCACTAATGTGTAGTAAATTAAAATTGCACATGGGTCGACATTTGTAGCCTCGTGACTCTTCATATCTGCGACACCTCAATTTCACATCGAAAACCTTATTTAACCCATTAAAAACGAGCAAATAGAGCACACCTACACAAAGAAAAAACCCTTGAGCAAAATTTTAGTGGAATCGAAAATAAATTGCCAACAACTTGGGCAAAATTGATCCACCCAAATTTTTTGAAAACTTGCAACGAAGAACTTACGTAAAACTTCTACTTTGGCAAATAATTTATTTTGGGCAATTTGAAAATCTTTATAGGACTTGGGTAATTATTTAGCATATATTGACGGTAAATTGTCGAAGTACTTTGTTTTTTTTTTTCCTGTTCCTTGCTGAATGAACACATTCATGTTTTCCATACAGAATGTTTATATTGCGTGGCATAAAATTAACACAGGAAATAATTCATTTTATGAGTAGGTATTATTGCCTTAAAATTTAATTAAATTGCCTAAGTTTTTTTGCGCATTTTGACTAACTTAGGCAGACCTAAGCTTTGACAAATTGTTGATAAAGTTAGTATTTTTACCCAAGTTTTTCAACAAATGTCACATCGGTGTCGTGTGATTTTTCATAGTATGTGTTTTATTATATATTTTACTTTAAGCCCAAAAGTATGCAACATATAATTTCTATATCAAAAACGGTTGTGGAATAGTCAAACATATCAGAAATTTTTTATTTATTGTGTTGTTTTATTGCATAGTTTAATTAAGTTTATAGTTTATTCTTTCCTAATTGAAATTGTAAAATAATGTCATCGTGCAAAAAACGAAGAAAGCGCATTGAAAAGAAAATGAAAAAATTAAAAAACTCATGGTCGTATTTTTAAAACATAAAAACGAAAACTTTTATAATGAAGTAATGAATGCGCAAAGGATGTTATCACATCATGTGAAGAGTGCAGAAGGGACTCATTTCAGTTTTTCTCTGTGCGTAATATTTTTACTTTGAATGTTTTATTCAGGCCGTCTAGTGACTGATTCTGTAGAAGCACAAATCAGTATACACAACGATAAACTCTTTTTTTCGGTTTGTCGTACATACACCCTAAATAATGATCCGCAATCGCCGATTTTTATGGATGTTAAAGTCCTGGATTGTTTACTTAATAGATGAACAAATCAAAGTTCAAAAAGCTACTTTATTAAGTATATTGTAGAATAATCTAGCAAACAAATTAGTAAAACTGAAACTACCCAATACAAGTTATCGCACATATGCCGGTATAAATAAACATTTCAACATCAACTGATATTTTATTTATTTTCCATACAATGTAGAAGTGTTTGCCCCCAGAGAAGGGAATTCTTTTTGAAATTTCATTGTCAAACTTCAACTCTTCTTCTTGCAGTTGCAAAGTGTCAACTAGCAGAAAAACTGAAATAAATAAACAAATAAATAAAATAACTATTATTTAGATACACATATGTACACGTATCTACTCGTAAGTAAAATAGATGGTGACATCAAGTTTATTTGAATTTCAAATGAAACAAATGGAACCCTTTCCACCCACCAGCATTCAAAGAGTTAGTATTGTATGCAACAGGGAAACACACACACACACACACTAAACACGCGCATATATGTTGAGATATATGCTAGGCACAAACTCAAACATTCTTTCAATATATACTAGCATAAAAGTTTATTTTAAATATGACAACAAACTTTATACATTTAGCTGCTGTCCAAACAGCTGTCAGTTTGTATTTTACCCATTTACTCCAAGGTTTTCCGCACATGAACATGCTCTCACACACACAAATGGAAGTGATTATGTATTTGTGTGTAGGTGTGTGTGTGTGCGTGTGGTATCAGCACTTTATGCTGCCTGAAAAAGTTAAAGTTTAATTGTGCGCATCGTTTAGATGCCCTGTTACCAACTTTTTCCTGTTGCTTTCTTTTTCTGGTTTTTCCCTTTTGTTAACTTAACTTATTTTGCATCAGATGCGCGCCAACAATACACTTTGCTAAGCTTTTTCCACCTGCCTCTGGCTCTGGTTCTGCCCTACATTCGACCAGTTTACTCATTCACTTTGCTGTTGTTGATTTTATAATATTCTTTTCTAGTTTCATGCATACATATTTTATATGTATATGAGTATTTTTCTAAAAATATTATCCTATTTTAAGCACAAGCACTCAGTACTTCTTTTGGAACCACCTACCCTCTTTTTGTTGTTGTTTTGTTTTGATATCTGAGTACGTATATAGTACATGCATATATGAAAAGTGGACAGTCAGTCAGTTTGTGTTTGTGTTTTTTTTTGTTTTCTTCCTTTATGCTATTATTAAGCTATCAGTGGTTATTTTAAGGGCAATACATATATATACAATACATGTATGTGTTCCTTAGTGTTTGCATATGCTATTTTTATAGTGTAAAAACTTTAATATTTTTTTTTAGTATGTCAAGTAAGATGATTATTTTTTGATAGTTTTACAGAGAGACAGCAAAAAGTTATGGTTTGATCACATTATCTAATGGAATAAAGTTTGTGGAAATGCACAATTTAAAGTATGTATGAATTGCGATAATATAAAAACGAAGCTTTCATATTGAACTTTTTTAAACAAGAACCTTTCAGAAGCATTAAGTGTAGAGAATTTTAATGCACAAAGAACTAAATCTCAATTTTCTGGCTTCAGAGTTGTTATACATTCACTAGGTTAGGGTATTTGGAGGTTGAACCCTCATGTAAAATCACTAATCTACAGCTGGTATCACAACTAGCAGGTATTAATTCACGTTATGCAGTTGGTAAGGTTCTCAAAGGTAGTCCAAAATGACAAAATTTTCTTACCTTGCTTAAATAATGAGACCAGGGTAGGTCTATTGTATCCTGCAACAAAATTCAACTATCAAAAAAAAATATATAAATTTAATTAGATAAGTGCCTATGATGGTAGCCATGAGATGAAATAAGGATAAGTTCTGCTCACTCTATTCCCCTAACTGATCTTCTCAGGTTTCTTAAAGAGACCAAGAAATTTGTAGGGAAAGGACCTCCTTTCTCTTTTCCTTTCCTCTAGGCATAGTAGCAGCCAAAAGCCTGAGTGTTATGGAAGTTTTTCATCCCTCCAGCTCTCAAGACAGAGCACGAACTTTCTATGTATAAAACATGAAATTTGGGGGTACAAAATAACTACTTCTGATTTCAAGTAGTAATTATTATTTTTATATATTTTGGGAAAATATTGTTTTTAACTGATATGTACTCTTAACAACTAGTAAAGTTTTATTAAAATTAGCTTTCAGTTTGTATAACTCAATAAAAATTCGTATTTTTTCATTTGTTCTGGAGAAAGCTTCTTCGCTTACTTCTTACATCGATTCTTGAACGAAACTGAGGGTTCTTCAGTTGCTCTAGCTGATTTTTAAAAAAAACCTCGGGTGTCCCCACCAATTGCTCTTTTCATTGGACTAGAGGTTTACCGTATTCACAATAATGTAACATTTTATATGCCGCTAGAAACATCTTTCTCGTATCTTTGAAATAAATCAATATAATTATCTTGAAAACCAGTTGAAAAAGTAAAAAGCTTTAACTTAGAGAATATATACTATACAAGCATCTCTGGAAATCGTTTTTTAGTCCTAAGCCTTGAGTTTTGAGTATTCGAAATTCCTGGTATGCATTATTTTTTTTAACTGTGCATACAAATTACATTAGGTTGTTTGAGAGGTTTGTTATATTTTTCTGTTGTACCGTGATAACAGCTCCTACAAAGCGTAGAATATTAATAAGAAGTCTGTAAAAGCCTGAGATGGCGTTGCCTCGTGAAACTCTACATTAATGATGACATTTTAAACTTACTGAAAGGTGTGAGCTAAAAAAAAGAATCGAAAAATGAGAGACCAAATTTTAATGCCAAAATTAATGAATGTGAGTTTAAGAAAGAGGATTTGTCTTTAACGTTTTTTTTGCCCCACTGAAATTCCAGATATTTTCATTCCAAGAAATGTAAGGAAATGCTCCCAAATAACAGTTGCGTTATTGTTTCGCTTTCCCGTTTTTATAGTTTAGTTTTTTTTTCTGCCGAAGATAAATTTTATTACTACATAAATTAAAAAAAATAAAAATAAAAAAAGCACAAGATATACTAAAATTTCTGATGGTCGATTTCGTGTTTCCTAAAATTGCTGCCAAATGCGCACCTTTAGAGCGCTATACACGAGATGCATAGATACACATAAGCACACACACATGCATACATTCGTATGTATACCCAACGAGAATATGTAATGTACATATAGTAAGCGGAGAAAGAAACATTAGCCCTATTCACTCTTTGGAGTAAAGTGCTGAGTAACGGAGTAAAAAAGTAATGTTTTACTCTAGAGCGTGAACGCATCTAAAACTGAGAAAGTGCTCTCTGGAGTAAAAGTGAAAAAATATATTTTTCATTATTTGTTTACTTTTACGATTGAAGAAGTGTGTAGTTAAAGCGCAAAAATCTCTTTTATTTATTTTTTAATGCTGAACGCAGTTACTAAATTTAAGTGTGTTGAAGATGAGGGAAGGTAAAATTAAATGGCATTAGTTTTCTAAAGTTCTTATCAATATGAACATGAGTAGAAACCCAAAATTTTTTAATTTTATTTCGTTGACAGCTTTTTCTTATTTTCTCTGCGATCAATGTTCCCAATTGAATGCGCCAGCAACATAATTTTTGTTTTTATTTGTTTGTTGTCGTACAACTCAAGAAGTAGGCAACACTAGTTTTCTCTCTTACTCAGAGTAACAGAGTAACAAATATTTTACTCAAGGGGTAAACCAGAGTAAAAGTGTAAAGTGTGAGTAAAAGCAAATTTCGTATATTTTGTTTTTGTAGAGTTATTTTGTTTTACGCTTTTACTCTGTTACTCCGTTAACCAGCACTTTACTCTAAAGAGTGAACAGGGCTATTAATTCAACATTTTATGCATTCCAAAATAGTTGAATTTTTTCATGGCAATGTCATAGCGAATGTAAAAACTTCTCCTTTGTATTCCCAATTTTTCACTGAATTAATGCAATCATTTATTACAATTGCAATATAATGGATTTCCATTATATTGCACTATGGGCCAGAAAGTCACTTTTTTTGGCATAAAGTCAAAAACTGAGCTGTTGTCGCTGAAACTTCGCTCACTCACTTCTGATGTTATACAGATAATTTTACAAAAAAATAGACGTGATCACTGTATTACCACGCCCATCTGCCATAGAACAAAAATAATAAAAACATTTAATTTTATAGGAATGATCATTTTCTAATAGAAATAATAAACCTTCTAGGGGAGATAAAGGATTTTGGGTCCAGATGTCAACCTTTTCTTATTTTTTGTTGTTTTGTCGGAGAAGTCATAGTTTCTTTTTTTACATATCTCATATCTGGCTCATTTGAAGTTTGGGCTGACAAGAGCTAGTAACTGAGTGTTACTTTGTTGCTATGAAGAAATTTCTGAATCAAGTTTTCTTTTTAACTGATAATTTGCTTCACTATATAAGGTCACGCGATGAGGTCTCTTCCATTCTCTAACCAAGCACTAAGAAGAACTTCATTCTGGAGCTTAATTGATTCTGAAAAAACAATTTTTCTCAGAGATTTGCAAAAATTCACAAAAGTTTTGATTGCCAATTGACAGGCTGAGAGGAAAAGCGGGCTAAAAGTTATATAAGAGCAAAAGTGAAATAATATAGAGTGGCAGTGCAAGAATGGCATAAGTAATACGGTTTTAGAATGAAACGCCTTAAAAGTAAGAGCAAAAATGGTATAACAATTCTTTCAGAGCAAGAACAGCATAGTTTTTTATTCCGTTTTCGCTCTGAACATATTTCGTTTCGCTTTTGCTCTTAAGTAAAATTATTCCACTTTTTTCTGAACGTAGAAGTTATACCACTTTTCCTCTCAGCCTCTCAATTGAAAGTAGACATCACAGCATTTTACCATGGATTGCATAATATTTTTTCCTTCACAGAACACAAACACGATTTCATAATTTGTAAACAAAAACTTTACACATTCAAGTAATTATTTCTTACTTATGATCAACACAAAATACGAAATAGTAATAAAGTTTTATTTCACATACCTTCTTTCTTATTATCCATTTTTAAGAAAAAATTGTTTTTAAATAAATTTATAAAAATTTCACCAACGAATTTCAACAAATTTTAATTAAACAAAACATCAAACCGCAGGGAACTATAACTGCCAACTTTGACAGCGCGCCAAATAGACAGTATTTCCACCACCCAAAAAAAAAGTGTTTTTTGAAATACTCAGTGTATTTCCTTTCTATATATAATATTCTTGTCCGTAAATTTTAACAACAACAAATCGACTTTATGCCAGAAAAAGCGACCTTCTGGCCCATAGTCCATTGTAGTAAAAGAATCTTTTTTCATTTATATAAAAATGGAGTTTTAATTCAATTCCCTCGTAAAAGGAAATACAATACAGAAATCGTTGCTTCTTATCCAATTTTCCTACATTTTGGAATTGGCGACATTATCATGCATTACCTATATTCCCGCTGGGCTTATGTATAGTGGAATATCGCTTACGTTTGCAGCCATTTCCGTTTTTTATTAGTAGTAGGTTATAGTGGTGGTAATAGTGTTGCCATTGTCACATAAAATGTTGGCCACTACCAGGAAAATAAAAAGTTTATTTAACTTACGACGTACGAACATACATACTCCGTTACTTCTGCATGTACATATATGTTTATGTTTCTGTGTTATAGCGCACGCTTAGTTAGTTGTAGCTATTGTTGTTGTTGTCATCATTGACACGCAAGTCAAACAAATCACCAAACAAACAACAAATATAAATAAAATAAAACTTGGACATAACAAAAAATGAACAAATTAAAAAGGAAACAACGGAGAGAAAGAGCAGGGGAAAAAGAAAGGAATTTGATGGCATCAGGCTACGTTATGCCAGTAGTTTTTCCCAGACCACCTTTCATTTTCCACCACACCCTCTTTCTCCCTCTCTCTCTCGCTGTGTGAACAAACTCAATTCATGACCAAAAGCAATTTAAGTGTGAGCATTGTTTCCAGGCACTGTTTTTGTTGCTCTTGTTATTGTTGGTTGCGCTTTGCACAACCTACGTGGAATATGTAATTGAAATTTTCCTTCATCTTAAATTGGTGTACGGAAAGTTACTTAAAAAAGGTGCGAGTAAGGGGCAGAAACAAAATCCTAAAAATAATTAAAAATTTGTAGTAAAAAAAGGAATTTGTCAACTGAAGTGGGTTAGTTACTCAGCTAGAAGGAGAGTCTAAATGTGTAAAATATTGATAGTTTTAAAATTTTAGTTATTATTATTGACAGCAAAATGCAATGAAAAAAAAACATTGCGAATCAATTTTAAAATTTGAATTATTTCAACATATCGGCCCAGCATTGATCAAACTTAGCTAAAAGCTTTATTCAGCCAGAAATGGAAATTAAGTACCACTAGTTTAAGTAGAAAGTACTGTTTGAAAAAATTCAATCCTGTGGAATTACAGACAAACTTAGGACCGAATTTAAGGGTTTGGTCAAAACTTCTCTTCATAAAATAAATAAAATGGAAACTCATCTTCTTGCAGAACTGAAAATATGAAACAAACAACAAAACTGGCTAAAGCTTGGTTACCTGGAAGAAGAGTTTAAGTCCTTGATTGGACGGCAGCCGGGTAAATCCCGTTGAAAATAGTTCCAGGACTCTCAAAAAATTCAAATTATTATAGAAAACAATTTATTAAGTAAAATTAAAAGCTATTGTTAAAATTAATTGGGTGTATTTATTTCGGCGTGCAAGTAGTAAAAAACCTAAATTATTAACGCCTTGTGACGTTAAATGTTTGTTCCTTATTGTCCTGTAAATCCTTTATGAAGAATATTACATAACCTTGTACAACTCATTACTTTACTTGAATTTAGTTTAGTTGATATAAGAGTATATTTTTTTGAAGGTGCTTTCGTCTATCCTCATCATTGTGTTCTCCCTTAATGTTTACAAAAACTCAACATTGGAACTTGATGTTTTCACTTAAATATTATTGAAATTGCTACACTAAATCGTTCTCCACAATTCGTTTTCATTTTTTTATGATTTTATGTTTTACACTAAATGACAAACAACTTTCCACATCATTTATTAAATGATATCTAAACATATGTACATAAGTTTTAGATATTTATCTGTGGGTATTTAATAGTAAATCGTGCCATTTAGCCATTACTGCTGTTGCTGAATACAATAACAACCCACTACTATTGTACAATGACAACAATAAAAACAACAACAACAATAATAGTAGTAATTTTTTTTGCACCAACAATTTCCTTTTCATCTTATTCTTTATACGCCATTTATTTTAGCTGAATCAACAGTTCACTTTTTCTTTTTTTTGTTGTACTTCTACAAAACAAAAACAACAACACGGAAGTACAACACTAATGATGGTTGCATATACTACATTCACAGCTATAACAAAATAGCCCAACAAACTCTCCCTAGGCCTCGCTCTTTCTCTAACCTTAAACTAACTAACCAACGAACCATTACAAGAACCGCAACTACTCCCTGGTTTAATTTTATTTCCTTCTCTTTCTCGCTTTACATGAGCACAATGCCAATCCTTTATTTTGTGCTTTTTTGAAGGTCTCTTTTTATAATGTACATTTGCCGTTTGAATTATTCAATAAAGTTTTGGGCGTGATAACACACAAAAACCATAGCACGCTTTTAGGCTTTTAAATGTTAAATTAAAAGGGGAAACGAAGAATTTTCTTCTTCTTTTTCGTAAGAAAAATAAGTGAAAGAAGCAAATTTTGAGAAAGAAAAGAAGAGTTTGTGATGAAAATAGGCGGAAAAGAAAATTATATTTTTTTTATATGTGCAAAAATTTTTTATATTTATAGCTAACAATAGTAGCGTGTGTACCGTGTGCCTACATTCATTTTTGTTTTGCTATGGATTTTTAAATACCTCTCAACTTTATAACAAAGTTCCACCCACTCTTTCTCTCTTACTCTTTCTGTATGTGTGTGTACGTGTGTAAGGAAACCTAGCATACAATGTAAATTAAGTGGACTGCATGAGAAAAGGCTTTGAGAGTTGAAGCCATTAAAATCATGCTTCAATGGTTTTTGACCATTTTTATTATGCTTGAAGAAAGTTGGTGATTGCTTGTTTCTGCTGGCAGGATAATGAAAAGGAATGCGGTGAAGGTGATTCCTGTAAATTGGTATGGAGGAATGGGAAAGCGAAAATGATGGTGGTTGTGGCGAAAGTTTAATGAACTTTTCATTTGCAATATTTAAATATAAAAAATAAAATTTATTTAAAGTAATTTTTTATAGCATAATAATAATTCAAATAGCTTGAATTGTTTTATTACGTGGAAAAGTATTTACACAAACATAATTCAGGTACCAGGTATAATAAATGCAATTGAAAAATGAAAAAAGAAGTAAAATAATTGTGAAACGGAGAAAGCTCAACGTATTTTTTGCAATATTTTTAAAAACATAATTTATTTAAAAAAAATTAATATATACAAAAACGATTTTATTTTGGTACAAACTCTCGTCACTCAACGCGCAAAGAATCCAAGGAATATATTTAAAATACTATTGTGAACAAATTTAGTTCCATAACGTGTTCAATTGCCGAGAGGTTTTTCATTTTTCTTCTGTATTTTCCATCAGGTGAGAGTTCAAAGAAGTTTTGATCGATTACAACTGAAAATTAAGATTTTTGATTGCAAGAAACTTTCTTTAAGTAATTTACCGGCTAGACCGGCCATTTCCAACCAATTGACAATCATACTTCGGGGAATTGATCAGTGTTCTCTTTCAAAAAATCATCCATTCATCGTCGCGGAATTCAAATAATTCTAGTTTGTTGTTCTGTGTAATTAGCAGAGAAGATAAAAATAGCTACGAAAAACTTTTTTATCATTGATTTTTTTTTACTTTAAATTTTGTAGGCCTTTTTCTTTCACACAGACAACAACTATGAAATTTTTTATTTCAAAATCAAAGTATACTACGCCCAAAAAAATTTTAATGCATTTATTTATATACAGCCGTATCCCTAATTACCAGATAAACTGTAGTAAACTTTGATTTTGAAACTTAAAATTAAACCGAGAATTCAAAATCAGCATTAACTGGTTCCAGATTCAGTAGGTGGCTGACCATCGATATTGAAACGGCAGTCGATTGTTGTCCGATATACCGGAACTTTTTATTAGGTCAATGCTAAATCGTATGTCCCTTCGTAGAATTTTTGACTTTGTGTTGAATTTATACAGTAAATTATGATTGAACTTTTTTCAAAAGATGGGAGAAATATATATTTGAGGTTTGAGGAATATGTAACACTTAAGATTTTCGTATTATATGGCAGTTAAGCAGTAATAAAATTTGTGATTCTCTGGCGGTATTTTACATCTTAATTTTTCCTCAAAATCAAGCACAGTATATCGTATAAACTCAATACAACATTAAAGGTTCAGCCAGGGATGAATAGTGTTCTGTAATTCAAAAAAACTTGCCAAAGTCTGAGACTGATATTGGGTTTTCGTAAACTTCCGTATACATGAGGTTTCAAGGATATTAATTACGAATTAAGATCTGGATTTTCGAAGGCACAAAAATTGCGCCATACTTTGTTTAAAAGCTATCCGATTGTTGGGATCACCGAATGCGAAGTGAAATTTGGCCGAGAACCAAGTTTTTTAACTTTTTTCATTAACAAAACGAATAAAAAGCTAAACGTTTTATTCAGTTTATCTTTATTATTTTTCTTTTCTTAAATACCACAATTTAGACTTAGTATTATACATAAAAAATATATGAATCATTTCCCAATCTTTGGTTTTAAAAATATGAATCCAGAAGGTTTCCATAAAATATCTCAGAATATTTAAAAATTTTAGGGTTGTCTTTGAAATGTCGAAAAAATATATACGAAAAATGGTAATTTTGTTCAAATTTCCTAAGCAATATTTTCCAGGAATATATGTAGAGCGCATACAAGAAACTGTCATATTTGTACTACATGCTTGACTAAATGAGTTAAGTCCAGTTTTTTTGAATTTCAAACCACTTGACCCACAGAGCTCAGTTTCTGCAAAATTTATTTATTTCATTTAAGCCGATAGTTGGAATTCCAAAAAAAAAACACAACCTAAAGTATATGCAAGTTCCAGATTATTTCCAATTTAAGAATCACATTAATTTAAAAGTTTAAAATTTAAAGAATACAAAAAACTAGAATAAATCCAAAATCCCATCCACGTGCCATCATGTGAAAAAGCTTAGCACATGGAGTGCATACAAAATACAACTATAAAAAGACGTTTTGCGAATATCTTTAATTATTTATATACATATCATTTTTAAAAATATTCTAGCACAGGGTCTAGTAAAAAAATATCACAAAAATTAAAATTAAAAAAAAAAGAAAAGGAAAAGAACGAACGCAGTAAAATATGTTGCATTCGGTTCTAAATAAAAATGTATATGTAGCTGTGTATTTTTTTTATTTATGCACGTTATATTCATACACAAGTAAAGAAAATTCCTAAAGCAATTCAATAAAAATATTTCCAATAATATTTGCTGCATATTTTTGCAGCAGCTATTGCATAATAGCATTACGGAGTGAGCATATCCGTGTTAAAACCCATGATTTTTACGCTAAAACAGGAATACTTCAAAGTTGATTTCCTGTTTCCGCTCAAATTGTTCAGGTGTGAAAACAGGAAAAAAATAAAATAATAAACAACAACAAAACCAAATAAGATGAGAGGGAAAGTGTGAGGAGAGCAACTCAATAACAACAATGAATTGCTGCAGCAAATCAATTCAATTGCTGCTGGAAAAAAGTTATGCTTATTGTTGTTGTTCTTGTTTTTCAGCAGCGGAAATCAAAGTGCATGTAAATTTTTCAGTTTTTTTGTTTGTTTTTTTTTTTTGCATTTATATAAATGTGTTTGTGTGGGTGCTGTGAATGTGGAGTGAAAGTGTGAGTATGAGGATGTATGGGTGTGTGCGTTTCTGTGTGTGTGTGAGTGTAAATTTAATATTTTATTGAGTGCTGAAGGTGAAATTTCCGTTTCAAAGCATTTTCACAATACATTTTTCTCTTCTCAGCTTGTAGTTGGAAAATACTCGTAGGCTTTTTTACATATTTGCAATTTCTTCGTTTTTTTTTTACACAATCAGAGGATGAATTATTTAATTTTATTTTTGTATGTACATTTTTAAATAACCTACCTTAAATATTTTCAAAATACAAATAATTTTCTTTTCTTCTATTTCAGGTATGTTTAAAAAATCAATAACAATTCCTCGTCACAGTTACACAGCAAGTATCGCTTATAATTAAAAATTTGTAATTTTTTTTTTAATTACTTTTATATAGTTTTTGTATTTTACAGGAAACTGAAAACTAGGTTATCTTTCGTTCAAGAGCCGTAAAATTACTTTTATGACTTTAAGATTTCATATTTTCTCAAAATTATTTTAAAATATTACTAAAAAACGTAATTACATCGAAACAAGTTGCTCTAATGCAGCACGCAAACTTTCATTGCAAAACACTTATAGACACACATACAACTAGACGTAGATACATATATATGTGTGCGTGCCCACATATTTGCATGTGTGTTTTTGTGTACAGTGTATTTATTGTAATTATTCATGCTTAATGCTATTGCCTTTATTTTCACAATTGCTGCCATGCGTTTGTTTGTATGTATGCGTAAAATTTGTATGTGTGAGCGTGTTTGTCGTTGCCTTCAATTTACCATACAACATTTAATCGTGTCGCAAACAATTCCAATCCCAGCCATTGATATTTCAATTGATAATTATCATAATTATTAACATTTTCCACGAGTGTAGCGCGGTCCACTCAGCGACCACCCACTCAGCAATTGTAATTTGTGGACGTTTTTACGCCCACTCACAACTAATTATTTTATCGCTTTATAAAACCATGAATTGTGTATGGTAATAAATTTTATGAATTTTATTAATCCGATGCTAAGCATGCAGCATTAACCCTTCCTGGTATTTTAATATCATGTGAGGTTAATAGTTTAAAAATTCGCCAAAAATAAGTTTGAAATCGTTTTTTGGATTTATCTCATCTATTTCACAGAATTCACATATATTTGGAACATATTTTATCCCAAAGTTCAAAAGTAACGCAATGAAAAGTCCAATGTCTTAACCCTTTGCAAGCCAATAACGATATTTTACGTCTTTCGCATTATTTATTTATTTATTTGTTTTCTGTTCATTAGGGTGTCTTAATGTATAACCTTTTAAAAAAATCCGCAATATTAAGTGTAATAAATTAACCCTTAAGTACTCACTGGTCACTGTATTTAAAACAAACATCTGATTACACTAAAAAAAGTTTTCTTAATTAATACGAACAAATTTTAATGGACAAACTACAATTGTCGTATAACTATACTTATTTTTAACTCGGCAAACAAGTTTGGAACCACAAACCAGAAAAAAAAAATTTTTTTCAGCTTCGAATTTTTATATAATAAACATATTGCTATGTTAAAAAAATGTTACCAAATAGTATGAGAAAAAACAGAAAACAGTTTCGAAACACTAGTACAAAAATATTTCAATTAATTCTACATATAATGCTCAAAGGTTACTGCAATGTCCAACTATGAAAATTAATCGATTTATTTGAGCTTGTAGAACAAACCTTGTTCGGAATCATAAATTCTAGCTTCAAGAATTTTTTGTGAAATCGGGCATACTGGGCATTTAAAGGTTAAGTTTCAGTTACTTTCCTCATACTACAATGAATAAATTTTGATAAAAAAAAATGTTGGAACTAGCATATGTTTACATCTTTTTTAAATGGATTTACATTTGTTTTAACTATAGTCGTGATTAATTTAGCATGATCCAAGACATGATGAATTAAGACTTTTATTTGAAATGAGTAGTCAAATCACTTTCACATGACGGCTGTGTAAAAAAAGTCCCTTTCATCGAGGTTTTAACTTTGACACGCTATAAAAAACAGTTATTTGTGAATAGTTTACAAATTTATTAGTATAGTCTCCATAATTTTCATCCAATTTGAAAAAAGGAAGTTTGAAAATCGCGTTTAAATTTAAAATTCAAAGTTTTTCCATGGGAGCCAAATCACCTTCTGCACTGATTACTTCTCTATTAAAAACAAGTTGAAAGTTTTATTGTAGCTTACAAATGTGTTTATCTGGTCTACAACGGAACAGTTGCTTCGAAACCTGAACGTTGCTTTCTTAGAAAAAATTTTATGATTTCCTATTTAGACTATATAAATTTTATGGGTTTTGCTAGGTAGGTTCTTTAACCTATGATGGTTTTTTGGCTTATTTTTGCAATTGGGGACAAAAAGTATTGGCACTTTGTTTTTACTACTAAATTTATTTAGTAATTTTAAATATGTGCTATAATTAGTGGCATATGGTATTGATATCCATAAATTCAGAAATAAATTATAAATACATAATTTAGACATAAAATAATTAACGCCAATACATGAAAACCAGAAATAAAAAATTCCACTGCGTTCATTAACTCCAATTTCCACTTAAACTTAAACAATTATTCAAATTTTCGCACCACGAAAATAAAAACCAAAAAACAAAAAGCGAAAAACATGCTTAAAAATAAAGTTTAAAACGAATATTAAACTGCAAACTGAACCTCAACTTAGCGATAACCTTCATGCTTGACAACACCCACTAATGTTAAAGCAGTTAAAGTTAACTTGATTATTTTATTCATCAGATTTTTTTCTAAAAACTAATCACATTAAAAAACAGCAAACAACATTTCAGATATACGTTAAAACCCGAACAAAACTACACAAATTTTCTCACAAAAATTAAACAAAAGCTTCGTCATTTAATGTGAGTTGTTTTATAATACACAATTTAAAATGCCCTACACAGGTGAATGGGGAAAAATATGTAGACTTGAAAATATATAAGAGAAAAAATAAAGGATTACCACTTAACTACTTCAAAAGAATGCAGCCACTAGAATAGTGATGCTGATTATAGTTTTAAAGCTCAACGATATTTGCTCGTGAACATTACTGCTTTAGAACAGTGACGGCCATTCTACCATTCCATTTTGAAGATATCAATTTTAAAAAGCTTTTGCACTGCAATATGTGCAAAAACATGAGCTTAAAGCTTTTTACTTTTATGTGCATTTTTGCCCGTCACTGCCCTGGAATGTTTAAACGTCGTTTCTCTCTTTAAGCCTGCCGTAAAAGAGTGCCATCTAAAATCTATAAAATCACCATTGATGTAGAGGTCACAAACCTCCGACTATGCCAACTCTTCCTTGTATTTAAATTATTTATTTGTTTTTCTTTTTTATTTCATTTGTTACTTTTACAGCGATTAAATTTCCAACTCATTGTTAAAAAATAAAATTGTACGTAGTTAACAATTTCACAATTTTCTCATACACACACAAACGCACGCATACTCACTCACATGCATTCACTTCAGCATTGCGGTCACAGTTCATAAACAATAAAGCGAAAAATATAAATAACAATTGTTGCAAAACAACAGCAAAAACAACAAAAACAAAAAACAAGACCAGAAAAAGGTATACACTTGTTGTTGTATAATAAGTTTGTTGTTATGTTTTGTTGTAGTCATGGTGCTTACCACAAAATTACGTAACCCTATGCGCGTTTCTTAAATTACTTCTATAACTTGTTCTATTTTTTTTTTTTTTTTTTTTTTTGGGTGACATTTTACGCCCTGCCATCTCCGCCACTACACTCAATAGAATTTCATTTGTTTTGTGGCAGCTATTTGTTGCAGGTAACTTTGATTTAAGTTTCACTTAACCACTGAATGTATATTTTTGTAATCAAGATGTTATGCTTATTAAATTAGCGAATATTTTCTAGCGAAAATATAAAAAATTGAAAAAATTTACTAAAAGCGGTTAAACATTAAATTGCACTTTAACCCTTCAATAACTGATAACTTTTTAAACGGTCAAAGCCCTAGCGTGTGATGTGTATAATTGTTTTCCTTTTGATCCAAAATGTTTGGTATAGTGTTCACAGAATCGTGTCGAAGCCTATTTTAATCGCTTCTAAACACCGCATTCATAGAAGTCACGTAGGCTGAGGCTGTTCGGTTCAAACGTATTGAAATATCGCTTCGTTTAAAATTTCATAAGTCCCTAGGGACCTTGTCGGTTATCGAAGGGTTAATATTTTTGCCAGATATTTGAAGAGCTTTCAAAAAGAAATCTTAAAATCTAAACAGTTCTTATGGTAGTGCAAATCTTTGTCATATTTTATGGTACATTCTAGCAAAAGCTGAAGTTGACCCATCACTAAAGAAACAAGTTAAGATACTCGCGACTGAATTTCTAAAAATAAATTTTTTCACAAAAAAAACGAAAACGAAAACAAAAAGTCTTTCAATTTTGAGTTCAATGAAATCCATAACCATCGATTATGGTTAATCTTTAAGAAAATCTGTTATGCGCTTTCTTCTAAACTGAGTCTACAGAGTGGATCTCGTAATTTACAGACATTAAGAAGTAAGTGTAAGGTAAGGTAAGCAGCGTGGCCGTTATGAGACTAAAGTTGCAATTTGCAACCTTTTTGACTGCTTGAAGACTTTGACACGACTTTTCGAAAATACCAAAAATTTGAGACTTTTTTTAAAATCCTTGCAACTTTTGAGACTTTTTTGCAAAAAGTGTGATATTCACATGAAATTATACGAAAAATCCATTGCCTTTAACTTGAAAGATCGCAACACTAATTACACACATACTTTGTAGTTGCAACACTGTCGTTTTATAAGATTTTTTACAAACTTATTGCTATTTTCAAATTTGCCACACTAACTTAGGGAAAATTGTTTGGCCAATTAAAAGTTCACAAATGATAAATTCTGAAAAATGCTAGTGTTCTGCATACAAATTTTTTTAAATCTGCTAGCAGAGTCGAGAAAATGCGATTTTTTAGATTTTTTTTTTCAAAATGGGACGGTAATCGGTAGGGCTGAAATATTTTGGGAATCATCATAAAATAACTTTTTTCGTGAAGCACTTTAATGTATTAATTACTTGGGACTGCTGTGCAATGAAATAATTGTTCCTTTTATTAAAAAAAAATTGGATGAGACTTTTTTACTCTCAGTGATACTTTTTTGCCACTTTTTGAAATTTATCAACGGCCACGCTGAAGGTAAGTAGTCATATCATTGCTCTGCTGTTTCCCACTTTTTGATGCAACAAATTGAGTTCACAAAGAAATAATTTTTTTTACTTTGTTCAGAGAAACATGTTTCAAAAATGTCGAAATTTTGAAGGCAAATTCAGTGAGAAATATCTTTATGCACATCATACTCTGTCCCTATGAGTTACATCAGCATTTATTTGCGGGCTAAAATAAGGCAACTGACTGCCTTTCTTGGCCAATAGGTTAAAGTTTTCGTTTCCTTTATAGCCGCAATGTGTTGATATCCAATGAAAAATTGTAAAGTTTGCAACTGTTAGTTCTGGTAAAATTTCTACACACAAATGAATTTGTAGATGAGTCTAAACGAAAAAAGTAAGTTCGAATCACCGCTCGAACCCAAAATATAGTAAAATTAACCAATCGAAAATAGTTACTTCAAATTTATCCGAAGATGCGACACAAGGAAGCTGATTAAAATGTTACCATAAAGCGTGTATGACAACAATATTTTTTGTAGAAACACGGTAAAATCTGTAAAGCTACAATTAGATTTTTCGTTACCAATATCATGGTAATGAAACTCATTATAACTGCAACATTACCATAAAGCAACACATTAAACATTACTTAACTCTTATGGAGGCACGCAGGAATGACCAGACCAATCTTCAATAAAAATATTTTATGACATCCTGAACTAATATGTGTTAAGAAAGTTTCAGTCGATTATTCTGAGAAAAACGTCAAGACTCGATGACCTGCGTTGATTGTAAAGGATTTATATGCCAATCACATGTCACACCATTCACCATCATTTCAGTCATTCTTTCTACTACTTCTACTTTTCTTATATAATTTTATCTTTTTTTATTCTATAATATTTATCTGAATTTTTACCTAAGGGAATAAAAATTATATTTTCAGTGCAAAACCCGATTTTTGATTCCCCTCATCTAAAACAAAGCAACTCACATGCGCACACTAACCATACATACATACCAAATAACAACCAATCTACCAACAAGCACCTGCGTACAATACCTCTAATTGTCCCGTTTTACCTGTGGCCTGGCCAGACCATAACTGTCAGCGTAAAGGTTTCAGACTAAGTACCGCCATAAGGGTTAAGATTGCAAAACTATAAACCAAATATACGACAACGTAGTTGCTTTAATATATCTGATTTAAGTAAACTTAATCCAAGTATCAAAGTCGAAAATAATGATTTATCGAAGTAGGTATAAATTGACAGATGACAAGAAGTTGCTTGTAGGCGACTATATGCTAGACAATTTTGGTGAATACACAAAAAACCCGGTTTTCTACATTGGCGAGGTAGCGGAAGCATTCTCTTGACTTTTAATATCAATATTCTGTGCTGAGTATCAACATCTGGTTGGCTTTTTGTGAGAACAGACGTTGAAGACTTCGACCTAACATTACGCAAAGAAATTAAATTAAAACTCCCAGCTCCTAACATCGCGGTACCGCTCAAAATATATTTTTATATTGTGGTCAAACGAGAGTTATTCTGAGAATTGAGAGACTATTTTTCGACATATAGAAGTATAATGCCGTGGTTATGCTAGCAAACTCTCCTGAAGATCTTCGATTCCGAAAAAAAAAACAGGTTAAGATTTGCATAAAAATAAGCTTCAGAAAATATACGAATATGTTTGGAGAACATTTCGTTAAAAACACCAGAAAACAGATTTTTTTTTTAGGTCAAAATTCTTTGACGAACAGTTTTTGAAAGTGAAATTTTATTGGACTGTTTTTTTGGCTGAACTACTCTAGCATTTTAATATTTAAGTAAAGCTATTTCACATTACACTCTCATTTTACTTTGAGTGGAAAAAAATCTCAGCAAATTTAAAAACAAAAGATTACTGCAATTTATTCAATATTCTGTTTATTTTTATAATACATAAAAAATAAATGAAAAGTTTTGCTTTTTCAGAACAACTAAATAAATTGTTAACTATAAAATCCCTTTGAGCATTATATGCTCGTATTTTAAATAATGCGGCGACGGTCAGGCAGATTGCCCACTTTTGATAATTCTGTCTCAGACACTTCCATCAACTTTATCATAACAATTTCATCGTTTTACACCAAAAAACAAAAACAAAAAGACGAAAGCAACACCACACAAACGCAAACACAAGAACACAAATAAACAAAGTAAAACCGACACTTGCTGTGTACAAAATATGCAAAATTACAAAATTAAGTAAAATGCCAAAATAAAAAAAAAAACAAAACAAAATATTTATTATTTGGCAGCACTTGCAGTATATATTAAAATTTTTTATATATTGTATGTACTTCAAATTTACTGCAAATATTTTCCATAGAGATTTTTAGATGTTGCTGCAGTTATCGTAATTGTTGTATGCGCCATTTTTGTTGCTGCTGCTGTTGCTCACTTTGACATTCAAAGCACAAACTAACAAAATACCAACATGAATAAAACTTCCGGTTTAATTCATTTCCTCTGGTGGAACCCGTTTTCTTTTTTTTCTCATTTTTGTTCTTGGAAAATGTTATCAACATAATTACTTGGATTTTTGTGTAGTGTTTGAAATGCTACACATGTACACAAACGCAGCTGGGAATTAATAACGTAAAACAGAAAAAAGCTTAAATACAACTACCATATACTGAATTCTAGTACCATTCTCATTTACTTATTTAACATGCTCAAATGATAAATGTGTGAAAGCATAAATTCTTTTCATTCTTCTTTATAATAAGGTGGCATCACTTCATTGTAATTTTCCTGGTATTCTTTTTTTTCTGTTTCTGCATTTACACCACACATAAACAACCAAGCAAGCAAACAAACAAACACCAAGAGCTGGTGGTGTTGGCAATCTTGCCCATTTGTATATTTTATTTAAATCCGCTTACAACATCTTACAATCAGTGTGAAATTAATTTTACCACAAGCAGCTGACATTATTACCTTCTTCTTCTTCTCTTGCTTCTCTACCCCACACACACACACACACACACACACACACATACACACACACGGCAGACATCATACATATACACTTTTGACGCAAATTAAATTTGTCATTTTAACGCTCAATGTTTGGCATTACATTGCATTCTTGTGTACAAATACCACTCATATTAGCAGTGTGGCCATCTTTTGTTTTTCAGAATCCGCTAAAATGAAGAAATAAATGCGTATTTTCTTTCAAAAAGCGCTAAATTTTTTCCTTATAAAAGTGTTAAGCACAAATTTTTTTATATACAGTAGAATCGCGATAATTCGTATCCCATTAATTCGAAAATCTCAATAATTCGTAACAAACTGTTGGTTCCTTGAAAAATGCGCTTTAATTCGCAAAAATTCTACACATTTTGGTCCCCTCGCCAATTCGTATTTTTTTTCAATACAAGGTCTGTTTAACGTTTTATAAATCGAAATTGGTTGTTGACAACCTATTATAAATCGTAATGCAAACCAAAATTCTTTGGAGCTATGATTCGAAAAAAAACCAATCATTGTAAATAGCTACGTTTTCTTTTTTTAAGGGATTTTTTGTGTTTTTGGTGGTTAACAAGATACGCGAGAAGAGCCTTAAACTACAAAACCGCTAATTCGTATTTTTCTTATTTTAACCTCGTTAACCCTGGAATTGTATGCCCCAATAATGTTCGAAAACTTAAACTTAAAATTAATTAAATACATGTATTTTTAAAGTTTTAATTCACAGCAAATTATACAATAGAAGTCTATATTCTCTTCATTACAATCAGCTTCTTCTGGCCATAACACGCTCTTTAATCTGAATTCAGAAGCATTATAAACATTAGTGCTGTTTATACAAACATTTATGCCATTTGGTATTTTGTAGTTTTCACAAAATGAATTTTCGTGTTTTAATCCATTTTTTATATGAAATAAAGAATTTTTTGAATTGAGTGACTTACGGTTACGAACTTTGGTTTTAAATAAGTTCATTGCTCATTGTTTCGATAAAAAATGTTGTTAGGATAATTCAGAAAATGGATTATTTAACGGAGCATTTAGTGTATTTTAAATTGAAAAAATGCATTAAAGAACCCGCTGACCGTTAAATCACTTTTTTTCAGCGTTTTAATTTTCAAAAAGCACTAAATTTAGCGGGAAAAGTGCTGAGTTGGCCACACTGCATATTAGTATGTTGAACAGAGGGTAGAGAGAGAGAGAGAGAGATATATAGAGAAGAAGAGGAAGAGGAAGAAATATACACAAGTACACAAACACATATGTGCACATGCTGTACTTGTGTGTGGAGGTATGTAGGCAATGAAATTACACCAAAGCGCTTTAAGCGTGTGCGCACAATTTATCTAAAACTATTTTAAACGATTAAAATAATTTCTTTCCACTTAACATTCACACATTCTGCAGATATACACTCAACGAAAACAGACTGTATACAGTTGTTGAGAAGCTTACATGCTTTTTCGAACAAAGTCAAATTTAAGGTTATTTTTAAAAAGCTCAATTTATTGGATTGCTATGTCAAAAGTCTCAGGTTTAGTATTGATATCAGACAATGCATTGAAAATAGCAAGGGAAAACATTTTATTGTATTTAAGCAATGAAGTTATTAAAAATAAGTATAAAAGAAATATTGCTCTCATCACCACTGTGGTCTAGAGTGGCAAACTCTTGTGTCTGGAAACCCGAGTTCGATTCTCGGCTTGGGTACATTTCTTATCTATCTTTCTTTCTTTCGTAACTTGGGGCTTTAGTATAATAGATCTTATAGGTCGCAGTGCCCGACTTTCGAGTCGTCCTTTTCCTTCAAATAATGAAAAAAAAAGTTGAAAATGTTTTTGCCATTCGAATGAAACATTGAATAAATAAATCTTCGGTTCAAAGATAAAACTCACTAAGTGTAGAATTAGCAAAACCTGGTTAGCTAGGTATAGAACTTGCTTCATAGTTTAAAAAAAAAAAAACTTTTTAGAAAAAAATAATTTTTATCTATAAATCCCTTGATTTCCTGGACAGTACGCTATAAGTTTAAAATTTATTTTTCTTTATTCTTGAAATATTTTACTAAGCTTTCATTTTAACATCTGTACGATATTTTGTACAGCAATTTGAAAATTCATCAAGAATAGATTTAAAAGTATATTCGAAAATCAATTGCCATCACTTAACATTTATATATATGCTGACTTTAAAAGTGCATTTAACCCTTTCGGTAACATGGTGACATCGGTGTCATGAAATTTTAACGATTTTTAAAAAAACTATTTAATCAATTTGGAAAGAGAAATGACGGTTCTTTAATTAAAAATATTTACAAATACATATTTTTTGGTAACAGTACTGTAGCGGATCAAAGTGAAAAAATTGTGTTTTTTGTTAATTTTCAACGGCTCAGAATTTTTACAAAATTTGTCGAAATACACCAAATTTTTTATATTTTGTGTGAAAAACTATATACTCAAACATGATTTCCATTTTTTTTTTTTAAATTTTTATTTACTTCTTTGGAAATACTAATTTGGCTATGAGTCGCCCTAAGAACTTTTTTACAATGGAGTGGGGATCGAAAAATGCGAATCTGGAGTCGGTTATGCTCTGTCGGTTCTAGTTTCCTTACTATTAAGCAAGGGTTAAGTCGAAAATTAATACTATGTGACTTTGTCTATCTTTAAAAAAATATCTAATAAAAATGTACAGAAAAACTTGATTAAAAAATCGCATTAAGGGCCACCGGTGACCTAATAAAAATTCAGGCCATCTGAGACTCAAAATTCCTGTTTTGATCAAAAATTGTAACAAGAAATTGGAATCAGAGGGAGTGAGGGAGTTTATGAAAATTAAAAAAAAATAGTAAACATTTTTTTTTTTGCATTTGAAATAGTTAATTCATCCAGATAAAATAGAAAACTTTTCGTAGTAATTTTAACTGACCAAACTTTAAGAAAACAAAATATAAAAAAAAAGCAATACGTATTTTTCCAAGGTTTGCTGTTTCTAATTTTTGATGGCTTTTAAAATAATGTGAGTTTTTTGCTCATGATTTCATATACTTTGTTGGTTGGTCACCTCATTTCGGGGTAGACCAATTACTATCCTTTAACCTTCTAGTGCACAGCAAATATTTTTTGAAATATAATTCAAGTTTTAAGTTAAATTTAAACCCAAAAAAAAAAAAAAAATTCTGGTTAATTACGATAGACATTTAACGTTTGTAATTCAAAGTCTTCCCAAATACTTCGGTTAGGAGGATTCATCTTTCAAAAGATACAACATTAACTCAGAGGCAAAAAATGAAATGGAGTAAGTAACTAAACTGTGCCACTTGCAAGAATGCTTCCAAGATTTTTTTTGTTTGCCTTTTATGTGCTAATAAGCACAGAAGTGTAAAAAAAAATTAAATACTATATTATATTGGGGTCGTATAGAAATATTATTTAAAAATTTTCAAAATTGAACCACGATTTCTGGTAGCGGTCTAAAATGGGTTAATGAGTTATATGTACAACTGAACTAAAGAAATACAAATTTCAACTGTCATTAAAAAGTTTATTTTGCCCAATGCTAGCCTGTTAAAAAAAATCAATAGTTTCAAGGGCATCCTCTCATTTGGCTTATACACCTGCATGAGGGCCTAAGCCGAACCTTTTGCATCCATTCATGTTGTGCGAGTTATATTTGTACATGGAATGGAAGGGACCTCCACTTTTATGCCGAATCCGAACAGCAAAGGTGGTGCCGTATAGAAATATTTTTATTTTCTATAATTGATTTTTGATCATGCCAAGTATCGAACCCGTGCACGCAGCGTTGCAGTCCAGCACGCAGCCACCACACCACGATAAGCACACCAGGCTAATTACTTATCCAGACAAAAACTAACAGATGCTTGAAACTTAAACTAATCACTATGGCTAGTTTGAGCGTCAAGCTCGTTAAAGGGTAAAAATCATTGGACACACAATAGCCCAATTTACGATTTGGTGCAAATAGTCTGCTAACACAACAACAAACATATGCGACATGCAATAAAAATTTATCCTGTATAGCATTAATATGTGTTCAAGATTTACAACCCTACCAGATATCAGAAACTTAATTTTTTTTTTACATTATAATCACAAGTAGGTTATTTGATAGAATGGTGAATTTTTGGGAAACTGCTGCTTTAAGTATTATTACAATTTTTTTTTTTTTTTTTTTTGTTTGAGTGTAGAAAGTGTTTTGTAGATTTATGTGTGTACATTGTATACTGATGCCATTGTATGACATTGGGTGGCTGGCTGACTGTCGAGCTGATGTCTTTTGCTGCAGTGTCAGTGTTTTGCTGTGGTTGCGTAGCAAATATGTTAATAAAATTATCGGATAATAATGAATAATTTTACACTATGAGATATATGTCACAAAATCATACCATTTAATTGCATATACTTTAGGTATATACAATGTGCAGAGCAGAGAAAAAAAACAAATTTGCAGACTCTGTAACGAACCTTCCTGGTTCCTTTTCTTTTTGTCAGGGTATACTCAGCGAGTAACCAGGGTGCGTAAATAATAACTCACGATAGTTCGTTTCGGTTTTCTTTGTTCACTTGTTTATTTATTTTCTTCACTGTTGGTTTTAAATACACTCGATTATTTTTATTCTTGGTACTTCGTACAGTCTTTGTTTGTTCCTTGCAGCCCCTCAATCGTCCTTCTCGGACGTTCGTTTGCCTTCGTTGGCGCTCGTTTGCCTTCCTTGGCGCTCGTTTGCCTTCCTTGGCGCTCGTTTGCCTTCCTTGGCGCTCGGTTTGCGTTCGTATGTTTCCTTTGTGTGTGTTCGTGATACGATGGTTAGGTCATAGTCGTTTGTTGTATGGTCCGTGGCAATTACGTGTGTTCGCTACACCAGGGTACGTGGATACGACCCCCTGATGCCGATTAATACCTCAGTGGAAACTTAATCTTAACGTAAGGACTTACGCCAAGATCCAATTAATACCTCACGAATGAATAATGTCTTATGAAGAACCTAGCATGCGGACGCTCTGCTGATATAAACTAACGACTCTTTTGTACTAGCCTACCGTGCTGACGCATCGGTTGGTGTATTACATATAATCTAGCGAATAGAGAACAATAGAACCACCAAGTTACTACCTTAGACCACGGTCTAAGTCTGAGTCTGAGTGTCTTCTTCTGTGCGATGCATGTCCTTTTATATCAATTTCTTCTTGTTGTACCGTATTATTTCCGTTCTGTGAAATATATATATTATAATTACTTAAATATAAATGTTAATATATATTTTAACGGCATATATGTGCTAGTGGTTTAGGGTTGTGCGATTAAAATTACTGATAATTTTATGTCGTCACAACTCCATATGCATATTTTATGGATGCTCTAATAAACATGATGCATGATAATTAATTCCATTTCCAATTTGCCATTGGTACATAGGGCCTTGATAAAGCACCTCCATCTTGTTCTAATTTTGGCTAGTAATTTTACCTCGTTCCATAACTTGTCGCAGTCCTTAGAGAACGACTTTTTTATAAGAAGCTTTCGGGAGACTTCTTTACGGTTTCATATTTCTTCTACATAGCTAAGTCGTTTTTACTGATAAAGTTGGGTTGAAGCTGATGTTGACAATGTGATTTGGATCTTATTGGTCTACATCTCTGTTTTCACTTCCATAAATAAGTACTGATAACACATTTGAGTTAAAAATTCATATTTTCGTATGGGTTAATAATAGAAAAGAGTTCCACACTACTCAGAGTTCTGAATAAACGCATGTGGCTTTATGAAGTGTTTAGCACATTCTTTGATTATTATTTCCTGTATAGAGGGTGGGACAGTGTTAATCTGCAGACGATACTTTAGCCTCGGTAACAATAGTCTTAGTATTAGATGTAGTTATGTTTGCTGTTGAGAGATCTCGAGCTAGTCTCTCTCACACTTGTTAAAAATGTGCCACTTTTATTTGAAATCTTCCGAGTGAAATCGTAAAGAATTTCAAGATTCTGTTAGTTCAGTTTCGAATGCCGCATTGCTTATCCATTTTTAATTTGCTAGTCGTGTGATTTCAATAAGCGCCCTTATATAATCAATTACCTAGGCTCTTTATTCCTTGGTATGCATATAGCTCAGAGTCTTCTCGTAGATATTGTGAATTTTTGATTAGCTGGTGGGTGAACTCTAAAGAATCAATTCATGTGTTGCTTTCACTTGTTTGCAATTTTTGCGATGTTTTTTTTGTTAAGGACTGCAATTTTAAGCTGGATTCACCATACCACAAGGTTGTGATTTAACCCAAAATTCTACCGATTTTATCAATAGTTTATTGAATTTTGATTTTATTTTTGCCCTTGGCGGAATTTCCCTTACCTACATGAAATTTTTCAAAAGGAAGCATTCTCATCAGAATTTTTATCTCCAGACAGCAACTTTTCCTCCCACTGACACATTCCCTTTAATAAAATCCATATCAATAGAATTTTTTTTCCATTGAATTTCATTTAAGATTAATTACATGTGTTCATTGTTGCCATAATTCAATCACATAGAGTACAATCTTAAAGAAAAATCTTTATTGGTGTATGTGTGTGTGGGTATTTTGAAACTTATTGTAAACTCCAAACAACAAAATCAATCTTATTGAAAACAACAGCAACGGATTTCCCTTTCAACAGCAACAACACTCGTCAGCGCCTTCATTTTATAAACGCCGTTTATAATTGAAATTTCAACTTAAAAAAAAAAAAAAAAGAAAAAGAAAAACGATCGTAAATGTACAAATGTAAATATGTTTACAATTATATATTCGCACGTCTACACGCTTCATTATGACAGATTGTAATTTATTTATGAGCGTGTATCCAGCAATACCAAAAGCCGAAAAGCAGCAAATTGCAAATCAACAGCAACAACAACAATTTTATCTAATGAATTGCTGCTACTCATTGTATTTCCAACAGTTTTTCTCTTAATGTAAATCTTTAAATTTGTTTAAACAATTACAATAGAACTTCTCAGCTCGCTGTTGCTGCGGCTGTTGTTGTTGTCATTGTTGTTGATGTTGTTGATGTTGCTGCTTTAACACTATAATTTATTGCTCATTGCTCACAGTAAACCCACTTAAATAAGCCATAGGCAATGAACTACGAGCTGCCAAGTCAGAAGTCGTGGTTGTGGTTCGTAAAAGCTAAAGGTTTATGGAGAATGAAAAAGGAGAAGAGAAGTGCGAGGTTGCCAATAGAATACAGTAAGCATGGCTGCGACTGTTACTGTAGCTGTTGCTGTCGCACAAATGCAATATTTTCCCCTAATTAAACTAATTACTACGCCACTAAGTATGCGCGCACACACACATATAAACATACATCTATACACATAATATATTAATGTGTGAGTACATTACTACACATATGTACATGAGTATGTATGGATGTATGTATGTATGTATGAGTGACATACACTGTTTGTGTGTTCATAAATATGTGAGGGGGTGGAACAATGATCATGCCACACAATGACTACAAAGTCCATTCAAATATTCTTTAGTAATTACATTTATTGCAAAGTGGAAATAGCAACAACGACAACGACGCGTCATTTAAGTTTTTCAACAACGAAATTCAATTTTTGTTATTGTTATTGCCATTTGCTATTGTTATTATTATATCTTATGTATTTGTTGTTATCTCTTTTGTCGCATCTGACAATTTCATTTGTATCTATATCCGCTAACCATTTGTTTCAATTCTACTAAAGACAATGAGCTGCTGCTCCGTTCGTCCGTCCATCCATCCGTCCGCCAATGAAATAAAACTCGGCATCAAGTTTAATTTCATATAATTATTTAATTATAAATAATTATGAGCTTTTATTACAAGCATCGAGTATTGTATTTTTATTATTGTTGGTTGTCACTTTTGTTGTTATTGTTTTTATTGGGCTATAGTATAAATAAATATATAAAACGATATAAAACGTAATTTAGCAGTAGTGAAATTCAATTGATTGTATGTAGATATTTAAACATAGGTACCCATTTAAAATTACTTTTAATTAATTTATTTGAATTTAAAATTGCAATTTTCTGGTTATTTCTAATTACTTAGAAAATATTCATTAAACACGGTTGTAATTTTTTAGATAAATGATGAACATGATAATTTTGTAGGTCTGTGCACCTTAATTAAATGATTTAACTCAGTAATTCTAACAGAAATATAACAAAAAATAAAAGCTTTCAATGTTTAATTCTGACGGAAAGTCGTGACCATTGACCGATAGTAAAAATTTTTACCATTAATCTCATAAATTTTGGTTTACCAGGCCCTCTTGAATATCACTTATAAAGTTTAGATTTTAAGGATCCATAATGAGATTCAATTAAAATAAAGGATGTCCCCTTCTAATAATGTTTAGTTCCTCCTTTCAGACCATCGTTATAACTGTTTCGACTTATGCTAAAATTATCCCCAAATAGTTTTCACGGTGTTTGAGCCCCAGAAGAAGACACAATTGTAGAATTTCGGTCAATAATTTGGAGATTCAAAGTCCAAACCTGCATTGTGGTCTGTATAAAAATACACTTATGAAAATGTACAGCATTGCACCTACATCGCTCAATATTAAGAAGAAAGTTGGCACTAGAAAATCAAACACTGCCTCATTTATCTTTTAGTTTTTGGACCATATTTAATGGCAAAAGCGGTAAATTCGAAAATTGGTCAGTAAAGCACTACCATAATTCATTAGACCTTCTACAAATCTAGCACCAGGCAATCAAAACGAGTTTTAGGACTTCAATGATTAATATTCACTGAACGACTGAGAATAAAATTGCATGGGCAAGATTATTCTGGAATATATTACAAATACTTTTAGTGGGTAAAAAATATGAATGAGGACTAGCAGTTTTACACTTCAAATTTGAGTTATTTTTATTTAATTGGGACACACGCTTTAATTTTCGAGGATGGGACACCTAAATATGTTTCAGATAAAATTTGGGATTATTATTCTGAAATATCTATAGGTTCAGATTCCAAAAATGCCACAATCCACTTAACTTACTTAAGAGGAGAACCATGTTAAAAATCTTTAAAAAAAAATCGTTTTTTGAAGTTATCGCAATCGATAAGTGGACAAATTCGAAATATTTTGGCAGAATTACATATTGAAATTCAAAATACTTTTACAACTATGGCATCTGACAGACCGCACTCCCATAAGGTAAGCAAGCGCTCTCTTTGAACTTGGAAGGTGTTCACAGTTGAAAGAGTTCTAAGCAACGGATTTTCATTTCCATAGAAATAGTACTCAGTCGTTCATTGTGTATGTATAGGTGGCCACCGCTGATTTAAACCAAAAACAAATACTGAGCGACAAAAAAATAATTAGGTAGGGTAACGGCACTAGTGATCGGCCAGTCTCTAGTGATCGTCCACTTTTATCTATTTTTACCAAAAATAAGAAAACCCTTAATATTTTTATGGATATGAAAACACAGTTAGATGGAGACACATCTCACCAACGCACATGCGAAAAAGATTTTATCGGTCATGCAAAAATAAAAGCAATAGACATGATTTAGCTCGAACATTAGTAAGGGTTATTGAATTTATGAATTTTTCATATTTTTTTCGTAACTTGGCGTTGTGGAGAAAAAGTAAGTTTGAATTAAATTTAAATGTAAATGTACACTGAATATATTTAATCCTGTAATTAAGACCTCAAATAACATATTCCGTAAAGAAAAATATTATAAATAAAAATAATATTATAATAAATTAACAGGGTGGCCGGACACTAAAGCCAAATATTTACTTAATTTCAATAATCCGCCATGGTGGCCGATCACTAAAAACTCTGCTGGGATGAATATTCTAGTGAATAGAATAATGGTAACATTTTTCTGGGTATATGAAAAGCACAGTTAGCTGCAGTCACATGGCGCCGACGCATATTTACAATTTTATATGTGTAAGATCAAAACAAAAAAATAAAATAATGATAAATTTTAGTCATCGGCCGGATAAAATTATTCTTGCCATACCCGGCCGGTTATTAAAATATTAAGTTAATATACGACCACAAAAAGTTTTAATACTTTTTGGAATATTTTAAGAATATAAAATGGCTCAAAAAGCTAATGCTGTAACTAGCGGGAGGCTTAAAAAGGTCCCTGGCAAGGCAAGGAAAAAATGTCTCTCGCTCTTCGTGATATAACACAAAATATCACATTCAGTATTAGGAAAGCTGCGACAACATACGAAATTCCAAGATCAACAATTCAAGAGTAATCGATAGAGCAAAAACAAAAAATGATGGATGGAAAATATTTTTCATATATGTATTTTTCAAGATGGCAGCCAAAGCAATGGGCAGAAGTTTTACGAAATTAAGTTTAAAAATGAAGGCGCACATATCTAAATATACCAATATCTACCATTTTTTGTAAGCAAAAACTCTATTGATTCCCTATTGACTACATAAGTATATGTACCTAAAATGAAATATTTGAATGAAAAATTTTTAATTGTTTTGAAGTAAGTAATTCTTATGTTTTTTGTGTTATGCTATGCTAACTTTGTTTTCTTTTTATATCTAATGAATTCTTTTAAATTAGTTTTTATGTTTTTTCTCGTTTCTATTATAAAAATAAATCTTTTTTATTTTATTCTACATATTAATTATTATTTATTATTTATTTGATAATGGCCGATAACTAGAGATTTTGTAGCCGATCACTAAAAATAAGTGGCCGGTAACTAGAAAAACACCATGGTTTTAAGAAAAATGTCAAAAACATAAATAAATAGGCAATAAGTTTTATATTTCTTTTTAGTTAATCAATTTAGATTAGTTTAGGATTGTAAATGATCTTATTGTGCTTAAATATTTTAAATGGTTTAAAATTTATGGTGTTACACACTTTGAAAAAAAATTAATTGGCCGATCACTAGTGCCGTTACCCTACGTCTTTTTTTTTTTGAAAAGCTGCAAATTTTTGCAGCAAAATTCATAAATTCACTTCTAATACTCAAAAGTTTCAATTTCAATTTTCGATACATTTCGTTCAAGATACGTTTACAAAGTTTTGAAAAATTGTTGGTCATTTTTTTCAGATAAAAAATGCGGCCGCAATTGTGTACACAGTAGAAGCGTCTACAGTAGTGTGCTACCGTAAAGTAAGACTAATTTTTGTCATTAAACATGACTTTTTTTCTTTTTTCTTCCTTTTTTTTACTCATTGAAGTAGCGAGAACATCTCGAATTGATTATTATACTGGAAAGTTTCAAACGATATATATAAATATCTAAGATATCTAAATTTCAAGGTCAAATATGATTTTAATTGAATAAATAAACTAGCACTCGGGAACGGGGTTTTTTCATACGATCTGATATCGTATTTTTTTAAAGGAAACTTTTTATTGCCGGCCAGCGAAAGCCATAGAAGCTTTAACTTTTTAACCAATCAACATTTTTCTATATATTGGTTCGTTCATTGTTTCATTATTCAACTTTTACTTCTGTGAGATGAGTAGATAGATCAACATATTTGCTTATACAGTGTAGGCCATTTAAAGTGGAAGCATCTGGCAGCCCTATAACTTTTGACAGCGCTGTCAGATCAACTAATGACATATCGCGAGGGAAGCGTCAGACGAAAGAAATTTATACCAAGGAACAGTATACTCCGAAAAAACGCTCGGAAATTGTTCAGTTGTACATTCAAAATAACATCTCAATTTTCTCGTAGAGAAGTTGATGTTTTGAAGCCGATTGTTCACGAAAACGGTATGAAGCACTTCTGGTTTCGCACCACAATCGATTTTTTGAAGCCATTGTACCCCGGTCAGTTGATACCAAAAATGGTGATTTTAACTAGCCTCCGCGTTCGCCAGATTTTACACCGCCTGACTTTTTCCTTCTGGGGGCTTCTTGAAGTCATAGGCTTATATCAATAAGTCAAGGACCCGAGACAAGCTTAGGACCAACATCCGCCAGGATATAGCCTCCACATCGGCCGAATCATTGGCCTAAACGATGGAAAAAGCCGAAAAAGAGCACATTTTGGCAGTCAAAACCAAAGATGTCCATTTGGGCTATGTCATTTTCTGAAAAGTAGCTGGAACAAATCTTATTGAACTAAAATGAATGATCGTCCAAATGAGCAACAAAAACATTGCTATTATTAAAGATTTTTTTTCAAAAACAAATGATTCCACTTTAAATGGCCTACCCTGTACTAGACAATAATATGTAATTCTATTTATTTACAATTAATATATATAATGTCAATGTCAAGTTTTCTTAAGTAACAAAAACTTATCTTATTACAGAAACTTCTAAAACACAATCACTAAAACACTTTCAAGTACATGCATAGTTTATACTTACATATGCTACAATATAAATATATATTCATTACATGGGTATATATCAGTGTTTTATTGCTTCCAAGTTTAAGAAGTACAATTAAAAATCACAACAACAAATATAAGAAAACTTGTATGATAGTATGTCACCCAAGAAATAAATAAGAAGAAGACGAAGAAGCAGAAGAAATATGTTGGCGCTCAAACTAACGAGCAAGTAAGTAGCATTAGCAGCAACAACAGAAACAACAAAATCATAAGGAGCATGTGTCAAGTACATTTATGTAATTGCTGCATTAATAACACTTTAATAACTAATACAATAGGTACACACACACACACACACACACACAAACAAATACATTCAAACGAAAAGAAAAAATTTTAAAGCTTCAAACTTTAAGAAATATTTTTGTGTAGAAAAAACACTTGTTTAAAACATATTTAACAATTTGAGAGAAAAATAATAATAATTATTTGCCGCAATTAAATGAATTCTTCATAATTGTTTCGTTTTTTGCTTGTTTGTTTGTTATGTTATGATACAACGACTAGTTACTGAAAAATCTACACATGCCACAATTTGTCACTAAGCTCAACTTAATGAATAAAAATAAAATTGTATTTTGTATGTATGGACACATTAACAACAAAAAATAATGTGCGACATTCAAAACGAAAACTGCGTGGCAAAATTAAGTAATGTGACTTGAAGCATAGCCATAGCCAGCGCTTTGTACGATATATCTATCTACAACATACATATAGATATACAATAGTATATCTCTACATATTTACTTGATATATCAAAGTATTCAAAAATGAATAAAAAACCAAACGAAGATGAAGAACGTAAATTAGATACTTGTACTTTACTTTATAAGTTGAAATGCCTTAAAGATTCTTCTTGTTCTTCACTCACTCACTCACTCACTCACATATACACATATGTATAAATTAGATGTGCGTGCGCAACTTGTAGGCGTATCTTCTACAGAAAATCCACATCTATTCGTATGATGATGTTGCTAATTTTTATGTTGTTGCTCATCATCAGCAAGGCGCACAATTGAATGATGATGATGATGATGACGTGCCTACTAGCGCACGCTGCCTCTGTTTTTATTACTTATTATCTTAAAAATGCAAGAATATTATTTTGTTGCATGTTGCTCGCTTACTACAGTAGCAAATAACAGCAACATAATCATGCTATTGTTCTGTTGCTATTGTATTGTATGCATTACTTAAATGTGTATTTTATAGTTTAATGCAAACTTATGTACCCAACGGCAGAATTTAATGAACTTCCACATTACTACGCATCTAATGCGCTTCTTTTGAAAGTAGATTGAAAGCAGTGTGACTTCGTAATATGCGAGTGAATGAAAGTCTTATAAATTCCAATTTTTTAGTATACAAATTTGCATAAGTAAAATTTTCAGTGTGAAATTCCAACAAACTAGACGAATTCGTTACTAATTCGAAACGAATTCGTTGTGACGATAAAATATTTCAAAAACGAATATCATTATCAATTCAATGACGAGCTCGTTTTATTGGGGAATTGCCTCTTCATTAACGAATTCGTTTTTGATTTCGTTTATGAATTCATACCGAATTAGAGAAATCTTTCGCAAACGAGCATCATTAGAGAATCATTCACTATACTTTTTGAAGTGAAACTTCTTTTCTCTTGTCCTAGAGTAAAACCAACCAGATGTGACGTCGCGCGTTAGTTTACAATGCGACATAATCTTGTCGAGCAATGTGCATGAGGGGCTAAATATCAATATTCCGTAACTGAAATCACGAGCAAATATATATAATAAACGATTCACAAATAGTTTTAATTCAATATAACATTTTAATTACACACACACGCCTATGACAGAAAGAGCAATGTGTAGCGTCGCCATCTTAAAGTTTATGGCAGTTATACATTTCACATACAGATGGCGTAAATGTCCAAGGAATTACATGAAGATGTCGCAGGCAAAAAGAGTTTGCTACAATTGTCATCGAAATTACCGGTACAGAGTTGCAATTTTTGTTCTAGCAAAAAAAAATTGGTTGTGTATTAACGAACACAAGGCAAAGGTAAAACTTCTTGTGAACTAAATGAAACACAAGCAAATGAAATTAAAAAACACAAGCCAATGAAGTAAAAAATTTAGCGATTGAAAAATTTCATTTGATTGTTATTTGTTTGTGTTTCGTTTCACAAGAAGTTTCACTTCTGCCTTGTGTTCGTTAATTTGGGTAATCCAAACTAAAAACACAAAATAATTTTATTTTTTTTTGTTTTTTAACGAACTTATCTCGAATACCAAAAGTTATTTAATTAAAACATTTAAAAGGTTTTTTTAACAAATTTGTATTCAACAATATTACCAAGAAACAAAAGGTACATGAATTTGTGCTATTTCTTCCATAATTCCACCCAGAAGATTGTTTGTGTTTTGTGTTACGGAAATTGTATTCTTGATTGTTGATTTCTTAAAAATATTATCGGCGTTAAAAATGTTACGTGTTTTGTAAAGTTTTTTTCGTGTTTTTTTGTTAATTAAAGACTATATTTTATTTTTTAAATTAATTACTTGACTAAAAATGTTTTTCAAATCGTATTTACTATTAATAAATCAATCCCCTGAAGAAGGCCTAAAATTTTCGCCGAAACGTTGGGAAAAAAGTATGAAATATTTAACTATTTGCGTATGAAAATTTCGACCTAAAAACCTGTGATTATAATCTCTTTGAAACTAATTTTTTCCAACCACTTTTTTTAGTAAATATTGTTCAATAATGCGCGGCACAAAAGGAAGCTCTACTGAGCATTTTTGTATTCATATTTACGTTAGTAAAGGTAAGAACTTTTATTTGCATTTTTTATACTGGAACTAAATTTAAAAAGCTTAAAGAAATATAAAAAAATAGAAAGAACGGTCTAGTTTTTGTAAATTTAGACTTATTTAAAAGGTTTTTTTGAAAATATTATTTAGAATTTTGCCTCCCAAATAAGTTTAAATGCACACAGATCCGACAGTTCTTTCTAATATAGTATATTAATTTTTTAACTCTTAAAACTTAGTTACAGTAGGAAAACCTACAAGTTAAAACGGTTATTAACCTTAAAAAATTGTTAATTGCAGCATCACTTCCTCTTTTAAAGTCCCAAGTCAAACCCCATGTAAAAGAACGCGAGTCGAATTGTGTCGCATGGAGCAGTGGTCTTAAATCTTTTTCATCCGCGGAACCTTTAGGATAAAATCGTAAATGAAACAAAAAGAAATACTTCGAATTGGAAAATTACCTCTCACTATTTTAAAAATTGAGCATAATCCCGCGCAGTTTCTGGAAAATTTGGTGGAGCCCCTAGACTCCATTGAGCACAGTTTGAAGACCAATGGCATAGAGTAACAAAATTTCAAATTCTCGATTTATTCATTTCTGTCTTATAAGAAAGAGAAAAAAAAATATTTTAAAATGTTGAACACTGTAGATTATAAATTTTATTATCCTTTTTCGACCCTTTTAAATAATATCGAAATTTTAAAGATAGTTTCTAGTTTTCCAGTTTCCTGACTAGACCCTTCAAAACCCCATCTAAATACGGCCTTTCATAAAAGCATGGTGGATAATAATTTATTCAATGCCAAAAAATATCAAGTCCTAAATTAAAATTGCCCTCCTCTCTTCTCTTCGTCACTGTATTTATGGGCATGAAACATACATACTAAGCATGAGCATCTTTTTTATTACACAAAAATTAAAAACTGAACTGAATCCTAAATCGCTACTTTTGGAATCACCAAAATTTAGTTTTTCCCTAGACCTGCCATATAAATAAAAACAAACGGTTCAGTGTTTAAAAAAATTGCGGTTCAAAGCTTCCACAAATGTACAGCAGAACCACTTCTGATGCGCATCTGTCTGCCGTTGGGTATGTACACCACCCATACTAATAGTAAATTGTGCGAGTTGAGTTGAATTGTAGAGCACGAATTAGAACAAAGTAATCAAACAACGAAAAAGATTATAAAGAAATTTTCTACAATTTAGTACAAAATTTGACTTGCATTTCATATTTGGAACAAACAGTTTTACATAATGAAGCGTTTTTGTTTTTTACTCACTTTATTTTATGAAACAAAAGTTAATATATTTCGGTTTCATATGCGCATAAGTCTCCATTAAGCCTCCATACAGTCTTACTAATTACGCAATAATGCCGACATTATCGTTAATTTCGACTTGGCTTCCTATTATCCTACACAAGAATATACCAAAATCTAAATACTGAATTGGATAGTGAGGACATTATCAATAGTGTTGACCTGACTTAGAATTCACAGCCCACAAAATTTGAAATATTACTTCGTTTGTTAGTTAGGCTGATCAGAAGCTAAATTTCCATTATCTCAAGTTTCTGTATATTTTGCTGTTAAAACCTCAGAAAAACACAGATCCATAGACACATAGAGACTATTTCAAGCAATAATCATTACTTAAAGACGAAAAGTTATAAATACATTTCAATCACTTACCTAACACTTAACATTAACTTTTCTCATCGAACTTGTGTGTAAAAGCAAAAATATAAAATAAATACAGAAGAAGAATAGAACTTAAGTATTTCGCATAAATATGATTAACAGCTCCTGCAGACACTACTACGCAGGGCCGTAGCCAGAAATTTTTTTCGGGCGGGAATTTTCATTCGAAGAAAATATTCATAAATAATTTTTATCAAACTGATTTTTGAATACAATAAATTAAATCGATGATACATTTGATGGACCCTATAAAATTAAAATTTTAGGAAAAATTTTCCGATTTTTTTTAATCTCAACCTCAAAAAAATGGCCAAAGGTGACAAAAAGTTCACAGAATAATTAAATATTTTTAAATAAATATTAATCAATCTGCATACCAATGCATTTTTTTATCGTGAGGGGCATAATTTCATTAACTCATTGACTTCCCACTACTGATGATGTACCCAACCTCAAAAAAATTACCAAAAATAGTAGAGGCTCATTTTTTCAAATGATCATCATTGGGAATTTGAGCCATTATCAATGATAAGGAACCCGGATGAAGTTGGCTTATATTCCCTAAATTCGCGAAGTCACAGCATTGAAAGATAGTCGTGGTGCTCTGAGCAATAATGGGTTAAAAAATTATTTACATTTTAAGATTGCCTCCTAAAACTGCATGGGTTTTGCTAATAAGATGGAGTTTTTGCGAAAGAATTTTTCACGTTGAACACGAATCCGAGGTCAAAAACTTCCCATCACGTCACGTTTTAGGAAAAAAATGGGATTCAAGCAAGTCTAATTTTACAAGGATCCGGATTTTTCTATTTTTATTAATTTTTCAAACTGATTCAGGACGAAACTTTAAAGCAAAACAGTTACTGACCTAGAAAAACTATAAATGCAGGAGTGCTCAGTATCACCTTCTCTTTTTGAATCCGTAGTCAAACCTCATGTCGAAGAAAACAAATCGGATTTGGTCGCATAGTGTAACTAAGATTTCAAATTTATTTTTTATATTTGACTTTTTAGAAAAAAACCGATGGGAGTAAAAAATATCGTTAAATAGATTTTATTTTGACTTTTTTCCATCCATTGGCAATGAATCTCAAAAATTAGAATAAAGTTTCCACATTCCGGGGGGGGAGGGGGTTTCGAACCCCCCAAACCTTCCCCCTAATTACGGCTTTGCTACTACGTACAGCGTTTTTCTCTCTTTTCTCAAGTGTTCGCGTTTTCATGTCCTTAACGCAATCGGAGCTTCCAAGTGTCACACTCATAATATATATTTGCGCCATTATTATCCTTAAGTACAAAAGATGAAAAACCACAGGAAAAGGAATAAAATGAATATTTTTCTTCTTCCTTTCTGTATTTACTTATGCTTTTACTTACACAAACATATATTTTTCTTTATCGTATTATGTTAAGAAATAAGTACATTAAATGTTGTATTTATGCGGACAGTGTTTGATGTATTTCTTAATATTTGTTATTGATTGTAGTCGATACTTGTGGATTATTTGTGAAAAATATGAGTTCAATTCATCATTTGTGAAGAATAATATGAGCTCAAGTAGTTACCAAATTTGTCATGTGACAAATTAAAAATGCTCAGTGAAAACGAATTTATTACCTATGTATGTAAAAGTAATTGTTGTGAATCTTAACGCACAGCGTCATGTATTATGTATGTAATTTTTTATATTTAAGGAAGAAAAAACCTTTGCATCTCAACCCATGGCAGAATAAATAGGCAGTCGTACAAGGAAGGTAGGTAGTACTCTCTCTACTATGGGACTCCAATTTGTTTTAGAACCACATCCTCCTCGCTTTGTTTCGCAGCCTGTGAGATTAAGAAATTAGGGAATTATAGTTATATTATAGGGAGTTATGTTGTCTAAGAAAAGCTTATGGAATGTGTTCAGTTTGTTCTTGAGCGTGATCACCTCAGTGTGTACACAATTCATGCCATAGCTCCTGATTCGATATCGTTGTTTGCAATCGCATCGTCGGTATATTACGTACGCATTGTTTGCATACGTTGATAGCTTTCTAGTGATGGTGGTGGTAACTATACACGCTTCCCGACATCGTGAAATTTAGCCCCAATGAAAAACAAAAATGAAAAAAGGCCCCAAAACATTTTTGTGGAAAGCAACAAAGACAAATTTTGATATGAAAAAGGCTCCAAAATATGATAAATTGGCCCTAAAATATACACATCGCTACCTTGATTTTCTATAGCCCCAAAATCAAATTATTTTAGATTGTGGATATTCCACTTCGCGCTAAATTCTTAATATTATTCGTTCAAACCCAAACAACTTCAAGTTTGGGCATAGTTTAAGTATGATTCAATTGAGTATCACCATTGAGGCCTTTTTTCATTTATCCATTAATTTTTTTGGGGTAATATTTCATTTCAATAATTCCATTATAAAAATATGCCACACTCTTAGGGTTATTTTTCATCTTCAGTTTGAAGCCATTTTCATTGGGGAATACCTAACTTTAGTTCAGTATTGAAATAATTTCCCCATCTCAATGGATTTGCTGTTGTTACTTGAGAGAAAACAGATATAGGATTAATCTTCTTAAAAAGATCAGAATATGATAACAATTTCGAGATTTTCCTTAGAATGTTTTTTTGTGATATTCTATTAAAAATTATTGCCACCACATTATTTATTTTCCGCCCTTAGAAGGAAAATTTAGGCTGAGTGAAAAAAAGTGAAAAGTGAAAATCATGCTGAGTGAGAATTATGGAAAGAAATTTCATGAATAAATGAGTCACTCAGTCGGTTAAACAACTGACTAGCTCATTTGTACATATACTTAGTAGAGAAATATATATTAAGATTAGGAATAGATGAAGGGTTCACTATGAGAGGTCATTGAATTCAGCAGTGATCTCCCCTTAATATATTTATATGTGACTTTTCCCGGTGATTTTGAAATCTGAAGAAAAAAAATTATTCAATGGATGTAATTCTGAAACATTTCAAAATCGCAAATTATTTCACTTCATCGCAGTTTTACTTCCTGGTGGGATGCAAAACTTCAATAAGACTCCTCCCACATTATCGATCTTTGGCCATAGCGTTTTCTAGCTCCATTGAACGCTTCCAGATCATTGTGCTGAGTCGTTGTTGCCTGTTTTCGTGCGGGTTTCACCCTAGCGTCTGAGAGGTTTATGCAAGGTGTGGCCTACCCATGTTCAATTGCATCGATTGGTTGTTTTTGGTATCGATTTATCAAGTCAGCATTAGAAATGGTTTTTCGTCACTATATTTTTAAAATGCTCCGAAGGCAGTTGTTTACAAAACAATTGTACGCAAAGGCTAAAGTGCGTTATTTAAAAATTTGCAAATTTTGAAATATTACACAAACTATTCACAATTGAAATGTTTTAGTAAATAAAAGAAAATCATATGCCCGGAATTTTTGCATTTGCTGATATGGCAAAATTTCTCTCCATAATTTTTTTTAATTTCATTAAAATACCAAAATACATACATAGATCCTAATCTAAATAACAAAAACCATCTACTGACAACAAAAAACCACCAAATGTTTCCATATTCAAATGTGACATGCAACGCGGCAATTTATACAAATGCACGCACACTCACCCACACACATAACAGCAACTAAAACTGAAGTTCGGCTTATGTTTGTATGTATGTATGTATGTATGTATTTGCTGCATTAATAAAAAAAAGCGCAGATTCATTCAACATTTGTACGATAAAAAATATGAGATTTTTACAATGACACAGCGACATTTTTGCTTCAAGTTAAAACAAGCAGACTCACGCATACTCACACACATAGATTCACGGATTCATATATGAATACACACACCCATACACAAAATAATCGCATAACTCTCATAGTTCTGTTTTTAACGTTTCCACGTTTTCTTCCACTCAGCAAACGAAATGATAAATTATGCATGTCAAAACGCTTTTTCACATGACATTTCCACAAAAAAAAGAAGACAAAAATAAAAAATTAAAAATATAAAAATTTTTCCTGATAAAAACAAAAGACAAATGAAAAAAAAAAAAAGATGGCGTCAGTTTTATGCGCCGCCATGAGCAACTTCATAAGTTTCGCGCTCTCTTTCTCTCTCTCTCTATCTCTGCCGTTCTCCCTTTCTTCCGCTATTTCCGCTTCACATATGAATATGACCTTTTTTCATTTGCAATTAATTCTGGGCTTTTGTAGTTGTATTCATTGCTGTTGTTGTTATTGTTGTTTGCTGCCGTTGCTATAGCTCGTAACTGACGCTAATGGAAAATTTAAATAATTTGTCACCAGACCATAAACTTTAAAATTATAACAAGGTAAGCTCAATGCGCTTCGAGTGCTTGTTTACACTCCCCCCATAAAACAAAAACAAAGCAGAACAGAAAAACTGGAAAAAATACATACAAATGTAAGTCTAACGACTGTAAGCTTAACTTTATATATGTATAAAAATATATATGTATATATATTTAAATATATGTATATTACCAGGAACATATGTATGCATGAGTGTGAAAATACATAGGTATATGTACACATGTATTTGCGTAGGTATGCTTGCTTCCTGTCAGGGGTTCTTTATGCTATAGCGGTTAAAATATTGTTACCTCGTTACATGTTATCATAATAATATAACATCCTGTTAATTAACAATTAACGAGCTGACATTAAATAAAAATTATATGAAAACTCACGCATGTCCTACCAAAACGGCGAGGCGGACGGGGTAGGTCGGTCACAAGTTGTTGCAGCTAAAAACAAGAAAAATAGCCAATGTGACGATGAAAACGCTCATAAAATTCTGATTGTGTAAATATTTGCAACGTAAATTAATATGCAGATATTATTGTTAATTTGTTAAAAATCGCAAAAAGTAAAACATGTAAATTCATACAGTCAATTATAATTAATCTCTCGCCACAGCTTTTTAGCATCAATTCATCATCAATTTTCAATGATGATATTCAGTAGAAGGGCTATTCAAAAACCATAGCAAATATCATACTGAGAGACGTCGTCAACCAGAAATCCATAAATTTAGGAATTCATGTAATTATAAATACATTTTGGAATCTGATTAATAATTTTTAATAATCCACTTATTCTTTCACTGCTTCTAAAATACCACCTTGATCAAAAAGTTCACAGTATGGCGGTCCCATCGTTCCGATTTGAGCTCTGTTTTTAAGTTGTTAAGTTGGTACATCTGTTGTTGATATTCCCTCTAAATCTTAGCGTCATAGCTTGACATTTGCAAGTTACGTAGCCAAGAGTACGTATGTGTCTGTATGTGTTGGCGATTTTTTACAATTTTAGAAATGGATTTAAATTTGCAACAACGAACTTAGATTAAATTTTTGCGTAAAAAATGGATTTAATGGTGCGCGAACGTTGGACATGTTGGAAAGTGTTTCGGCAACGATTCTCTAAAGAAAACGCAAATTAACCATCACAGAGATAGCGGAGGACTTGAACATTGCCCATGGATCCGTCCAAGATTTTGCTTAATGATTGTGGTTTCCGTCGTTAGCAGCAAAGTTGGTGACAAAAGACCTCAATTTCATGCAAAAAAGAGACCGTGTTGACGTAGCAAAAGACATGATTTGCGAGGCTGAATCCGATCCCACATTCATCACAAGGTTTATTACTGGAGACGAGACGTGGGTTTATGAGTACGACAAGCAATCCAGACATAAGGTGTTCACCAAATGAGCCGAGACCAAAAAAACCACGTCGTTTTCAGCCAAAAAAGAAGGCAATGCTTACGGTTTTCATGGATTAAAACGGTGTAGTGCATCATGAATTTTCGCCAGACGGCCAGACAGTAAACGAAGAGCATCATTTGGGCGTTATGAGACATTTGCGTGCAGCAATTCGCCGAAAGAGACCAGAATTGTGGACAGAAAACTCGTGGATTTTGCACCATGATAACGCACCGTCGCACAGTGCCATCATTATTTTAAATTTTTTGACGAAAAATGCAATAAATACCATCCAACAGCCACCGAGTTCACCTGATTTGGCTCCCTGTGACTTCTTTCTGTTCAATCGAGTTAAAAAACCATTACGGGGAACGCGTTTCAGAGGAAGTAATGGAAGCACTGATGGACATACCGAAAACCGAAAATAAAAAATGTTTCTAGGATTGAATCAAGCGCTGGCATAAGTGTGTTGCAGTCGATGGGGATTTCTTTGAAGGGGACAATATAGATTTAGATGAATAAACTTGTATTTTTAATTTTCTGAATAAATTCCGGGAACTTTTTGATCAAGGTGGTATTCTTAGAATTACATAAAAAAAAAAGCTGAAAGGAGGTGGCGTTTTGAAATTGAATTTCGCAGATGTAAACAGCGTTTCCAAGGGAATTCGTACCTAGAATATTTTAAGGGTAAAAATAACTAATTAATTTAGGCCATGATATCCTCTTTCAATATTAAATAACACTGCCGTGCAAATTTCAACTTTTCTTATGCGAATAAAATGGATTCAAGTGATTCCAAATGAATTTTCCACGCTGTTTAACATCGTAATTTCAAAAAAAAAAAAAGTGATTACTTATGAAGAAAACAAGAATGAACCTTCAGTCTCCGTTGGAAGGGGGAGGAGGGGGGTTAAATAGGGTTAAACGGGGATCCAAATCTCCCTTGCCGTAACTGGAATGCAATTTAGTCTACACGTACTGCACGATTCTACATTTCGCATCCGCACAATTTTTCCAATTTTGCATTTGAGTTGATCGGCTCGAGATGTATATTGCGTTCCAGATTTTGTTCAACATACCAAATGGTCGCTTGGATAATTTTATAGGATTTTTCATGTCTGCGCTCGACTAAGTTAGGCAATTTCAAAACAAAACAAATTCTCTTTCTTGAAAAAAGTTTGCGGGAAAGTACTAAAAATTGTTCAATTGGATTAAAAAAATTTTTATATCACTAAATTTCATTCATAACGAATATAAAATTAAGAAAAAATAAATAGAAGAAAAAATTATTAATAATTAAAGAACAATATTAAAATTTACAGAGCCACTCACTTCGCTATATCCCCAGCTGACGTTAACAAGCAGATATCGCCTGTCAAAGAGTCAAGATTTCCTAACCTACCTCGCAAGCTCTAATTAATTCAGCTTTTGACGTGTAAGGCATTTCTCATAACTGCATCAAGCACGAAAGTCTGAAAAATTGATAACAATTTTCAATAATTATATAAAATGACCTTAACCCTTTCCTTCCATAACAGCCCAAAGTTGCATTACTTTCAATATTTTAACTTTAATATTTTATCTTGAATTTGTAGAACTTTTTCCTATTTAAAAAGTATTTTAGTCACAAGCTAAAATATTCTGAGTCCTAATCTAAAAGTTTCTGCTTTGTTTCATATTAAACTTCTAGCATTTTGATATTTAAAATGCTCTTCTCACTCAAAGTAAACCCATTGCAATTTGTTCCTATGGTTTCTTCATAATTCAACTTAGACGGAAAAAAATTAAAAAGCTGAAATAAAAAATGTTACAATATCAAATTTACAATAATACAAATTTGTTTGCTGAATTTCAATAATTGTTCACTTCAAACTAAATCATTACATAATTATATAATTTTATAAGATTATACTTTACTCAAAATTATGTTTGCATAGTTGCTTAAAGCTTATCTCTAATATTGCATTAACTTAATTTTCATTCAGTAAACTAAAATGTGTCAGCAGACCTTAAATTGTTAGCGTATATTGCATTTACATTCATTCATTTATTCATTGCTGCCTTATTTGTCTTTTTATTTTGCAACGTATTTACAAAAGTCTACCAACTTCATTTAACGCAATTTTCTACTTGTTCATAACAAAAGATTACTAAGCTGCAAAAAATAGAATAAAGAACAAAAATCACTACACATTTGCAACAACATTTTAATGCTACATAAAATTCCCTCAAGTACAAATAACACTTTCAACTTCTTATGCTTCTACTTTACAACTTCACTGTACTAATGTGGTAGCAGTTAAAACTAAAAGAAAGAAATACGAAAAAATAAAAAAAGAACGGGGTCCCCACAATTAGGAATCCACAATCAAACAAGGCACCTCCAAATGCTCATTAAAATCTAAGCATGTCTGCGTTTTGCGCTGGCGTCGACGCCGACGCTGCCGTCAACAAGACTCTCTAAAATCCACACCAACAGCAACTTCAACACCAACACACCAACACACCAACACCACTAGCACAGCCACATGCCAACTTTGTGTAAATATAATTTGCTACAAAATGTGGTTACATCATTAGTGCCAGTGCAACAGCAGCAACTACCATATAGCTTACATACACTACTAACTACATTTTATATATACCATTACCATTATCGCCATCATCACCACCAGCACCAACGCAACACCCACTGCTGACGCCGAACTACGCGTGTTGCAACAAAATTTATTGGTAACACACGCGATATACTCATTCAACATTCAGCTATCTCTGTGTACTAATATATAATTTCTATTATGTATGTATGTGTGAATTCTTGTATATGTATTTAGACAAGCATTCCCCGACTGCCTGCGTGTCTGTTTCTTTGTCCTTTACCAATTCTTATAAATTTTCTTCTTCATCATCGTTTTTGTTGCATTATACTAACGTAGCTTAAGATGAGCTCTTATTTAATTTCGTTTTCTCTTTCTCTCTCGCTTACTCTCCTTAACCTTTTCTCTTCTCTCCCAGTAACTCGCAATGACTTATTTCCGTGTTTACTTTGACAGAGTTTGTATTGTAATTTTCTAAATTTTAAAGCAAGGGTGAAATTGTTTATAAATATTCTTCAAAAATTATGAGAAGAATCTACACTTTAAAAAAAGTAAATGTAAAGTAACTAACTATTTAGCTGAGTTTTTTTTACACTTGAATTGAGCTGATTGGGCTACACCAGACAGTGATGTTAACTAAAACTTTAAAATTACTGTGCTATCCCTTAAAAATTACCGTTTTTCACCCAATATCACTGTACGCTGGAAAAAACTAAAAAAAGGGGATGGATACGTTCCATACTTACAGGACATATTACAAGGATATTGCTAATCATAATTGCAACAAATAAATTTCTTAACACTTAATTTCGTTTTTTATGTGTTACCTTTAACTCGACTAGAGAGGTCACTCTTCGGTGGCCCATAGCAAAGTTTCTGGAGAATATTTTTGTGGAATGTTTTAACCCTTCACCTCCCCTTAAACCCAGCTTTCAAAGAGATTTTAAGAAAAGGGCCCAACATGCCCCATTTTTGTGGGAGTTTAAAGGTTAAAATGTTCCAAGGAAATATTTCTCCGAAAATTTAAATATAGGTCGCCAAAGACAAGAACCACCTTAAATACAATTTTTATATGATTTTACTTATTGTTTGATTCGGTTTTTGACCAAAAAAATAAAAATTTCAAACCACTGTAAATAAAATTGTGACGTAGTGGAGCAAAAAGGGATAGCAAAAAGGGATAGCAAAAAAGGCTTTTGTTACTGAGGTCAAATACTATCGTTTGAGATTGGTTTGGTTTTGTCCCGAAAATATGTGTTGCACTGTGTAATCAATTATACTCACAATTTTGGATAATACTGTTTACTAAAGTGCTTTACGAGAAGAAGTTGTGTTTATACACCCCTGAAAAGGAACCTCGATTTATTGTATGATGATTTCCAAAATATTTCAGCTCTAGCGATTACCGTTCGTAAGCACGGTCATCTTGAAAAAACTTCTAAAAATCGATGGAGATAATATCATTTTAAGAAGTTTTTCCACGATGGTCCAGCTCACGAATGGTAACCGCCAGAGCTGAAATATTTTGGTAATCATCATAAAATAATCCGTGGTTCATTTTTAGAGGTAGGTTTTTTGAAATTACTGCATAATTTGAACAAATTACTAAATTACAGACTTTAAAATCCCATCAAATCACTGTAAAATACAGTAATTACTGTACAGTTAACATCACTGATACCAGACCAAAACACACATGGTTCCAATTTTTTACTCTCCTTTTTTCTTCGTTATTTTATTGTAAAGCCTTATTCAACAAAGCCTTATTCGCAACATTATTTGAAGAGCAAGGCATAACAGCATAAGTGTATTTTTTGAATTTTATAGGAGAGCACTTTAATGATTCAAAATACTAGTAGTAATCAAGTTGAGTTGCACTATTTTTAATTTAATATCTCGTAAACCACTGAGCCGATATTCATAAAATTTTGACACAATTTGAAATCGGATATGAAGATTTCAATTATGATAATATCTCGAATTCGACAAAACTCCAGTTGTGTTGTTATGGCTTGTGACCACAGAAATGTTGCAAGGCAAAAAACCCCTTGAAGTATGCAAAAATATTATCTGCATCTGGAATCAGAAGTTGTTTCGTATGTGAGGTCAGTTAAGACGATTTCAGCCTAGCAGTTTAAACAGCTTTTTCTTTTCCACCAATGTTTCTTTTATTGTATTATTCAGTTAGATATCCTAGTTTGATCGCTCTGTACATTGCCAGACCACACAAGTTTGCTAGAAGGATGACAATGTTCGTACCTTACCTTCTATGTGTATGGTATATACTATGACTCGTATATACTATAACGTTAGATTGAGGTAAAAATTATGACGAATGCCTCACATGGAGCGAGAAATCTATAGTGTTAGCACAGCTTTCTAGAAACAATGAGAACGTAGGTCCAACTATGTGGTATCACAATGGACCTTTCAGGCCGAACTGTGTCCCTATACAACCACTCCAATCTAATACAACCCCAACCTTCTTTTGTATCAGAGTCATTACAGGAAGCAAAGGTCTTTTCCATCAGACGAAGTTTTTTGGTATGATACTTTAAAAAACAGTGTTGAGTATCTAATACTGAAAGTTGAAAATTTTGGGGCCAGAATAGCTTTATTTTATTTATTTGTTTTTTTTTTTAATTTCTTTATAGATTGCAAAAAATCATTATAGAATTAAATATTAAAAAAAAAATTAAGGTTTATTTTATTATCTATAACAAATAAATATCCAGACAATAAATTTGGCAAAATTTTTCTGCAAATAAAATTGAGAAATATCAATCATAACACAGCTTTACTTTTATTTTTGACATTTTTTACAGCCTAGTAAAAATTGGTTTATAAAAAGTTGCGTAATGAAAAGTGGGTGATGGTTGAATGTTAAAGGGCTCTCTCTTAAGTCATACAAACTGCTTCTCACACCATTCCAACTCCTCATTTCACCTTATTCCAGTGTGTTCTAGTAGCCAGTAGGGTTTGAAAGTAGGGTTAGAGATGGGCGCGTGATTGATATTGATTGACGTTTACGATGGTGATTTTAAAATTCTCGCTTACTCAAGATTTTTCTTCAATTTCACTCACGCTCACGGCGGGTGGTTCACATTCATGCACGACCCCTAACGATTGATTGATTTCATGATATTTAGGTCTCGGTATATGTTTGGATTTATACTAAGAAATTCGAAGGGTTCCAATTAGTTTATAAATCTCATTCGTAAGATCTTACCTTCAAATTTAAAGCATCATTTATGATTCGTTTTATTCAGATACTTCATTGAGGATAGAAAAAATTGAAAAGAGGTTTACCAAAAGTTCTATTCCCTGCTTATAATGGAGTACTGATGTGCCTGCTTATAAAAACAAATAACTATTACTATGCTTGCAAGCCTTAGTATATTTTAGCTTTCAAAGCCCTTCAGAGCAGCTTAACTGGCTGAAAAAAATATTCATTTGCGAATCATTTTTGATGCCCATGAAGCATTAGCCTTTAGTTCAGTTAGAAAAAAACTTAAACTGTCGAGAATTGTTAAAAAATTAGCATAAAAAACACTGCGGTTTCAGTTTTAGAGCCATAAATATATATCGTCGATAATTATGTTTAATAAGTCACCAGTCCTATGAAGCCAGACATCTCAAGATGAAAATTGAATCCAAAACCTTCCGATAGTATGTAAAGAAAGTTTTTGGATAATCAGTAGAAATATACGCGACATTACTATATAAAGGCTAATCCTGTAACTATCAGTTTCCTTGAGTCTAAGCCCGATTTTTAAAATCACACTTCTTACAAAAAGATTTGGATTAACCACCTGATTGGTAGACCTCAAAAAAGAAAATTCTTGAATCCATTTTAGTTTATGAAATGAATTGAGGCAATGCCGATTACCTTAGTAGTATATATATATCATAAACGAATGATTTGATCAATATCAATATATTCTTTTAACAAACATTTTCTTATTTTGACGAAATCTTAATGATGGAAAAGTATTTCAATAACAACCTTAACCAATCTTCGCATAAGCATATTAATGCTTAGTTAAAACTAATTATAAAAAGCTTTTAGTTCTTTACTTTTAAATTACGAGTACTTAAAAAATTAAGCGCTACCGAAGATGATAATGACTAAAGATTTTTCCCAGTGCAATGTCTCATAAAAAATTCTGGGGTATGAAAAATTACTGCTGGTGGTAAAACTTCTTACATGCATACATCTATAAATAACAATATATGCATATATGTGTGTTTGCGTTTAACTATATATGAAAAGGTTTCTCCTTATATAAAAATATAAACCTGACATTTTAATGAGGTTTATGATATTAATCTGTGTCGTAGACATTTGCAACATGGTGGATACAGGGCTTTCTCTGTAAAGTACTTAGATATATACATACATCTGGGCCTCCATAAATACATACATACATACATAGATAGATATGAATATGTTGGTGTTGCGCTTTAAAAGCCTTTTAATGAAGTTTTCATTTTATTATTTTTTATTTTTGATGAAACGAGTCTAAGTTGACAGGGGAGAGTTAAGTGGAAAATGTAATTAACATGTAATTTAAAGTTTAAAAAAGTGCAACTTTTCCTTCTTTCCCCCATTCTTTTCTCTTTTCTTTTCCTTTTTTTTCTAACTATTAACAACTACTAAAACAATTTGTCATTTGTGTCTACTATTATTAAACTTTCTATCGAACTTATGTATCCACATGTCTTTTTACTATCTCCACTTTATCATCAGTTGGAAAAAACGCTCCCTTTCTTCTTTTCTTTATTTTTCGGTATATTTCCAATCATTTTTTGCCCCCATTCATTTATTCCTTTTATCACTGTTATATGTTACCCACACATTTTGTGCTGTTGTCATATCCTTTTTAATAAATTCGTGACATTAAACGAAAACCATTAATGTGCAATTTGCCTAAATCACTTGGCAAAATGTGTTTATCATTGTTTCCTTAAATGAATGTCATAAATTTTACTTTCATAACATTACACTCAAAGGAAAGTGTTGGTTGAATGAAGAATCACCAAACCTCAAAAAGCAAAATATTTCATATAACTGTGATGAATGAATTGGACGTATTCATTGGAAATACTCAACACAAACCGAAACAAAAAATGTCCCACCAATTGTTTGAACATATGTACATATTTTTGCTATTATAATAGAACATCAAAGATTTTTTCTTTGAGTGTATGAATAAATTTTCGATATTGTATAGTTAGTAGCACGTGTTGTTTCATAAAAATAGTTACTAACAGACAGACAGACAAGCATTATCTGATGAACGCCCGAAGTTTTTTTTTTTTCGGTTGTAACTTTTTTGTTGTTAATATCCAAATACAATTTAGGTAAAGTTTTTCTGAGCATGTAAATGGTTTTTATTCTTATTTTTTTCCTTTCATATCCTGTGAGTCTAATTGTATCAATGATAAATCGATTTTGGTTATTATTAATCATAATTAACAAACAATGAATACGAAATACATTAATTGATATTACATAAAACGCGTTGTTGTTATACTTAGAATGAAATTACAGTAACAGTAACCTATTGTAACGTTTTTTTTTTATTTTTTTCAGGTATGTTCTTAATCTGTGATATTTTCAAAATATTCGTAAGTAAATTTATATTTTACATTTCAAAATATGCTTCAATTATCATACGAGGCGTTTGTCTGAGTGTCAACCGCTATAGATAAGTCCAAAGATTAACTTGTACTGAACAGAGGAAAGCATGATTATCCCCATTGATGCATTAAACATGCTGAAGACCGATTCCAAGTTTCTCGTAGCTAGACCTTTCTCTATCGTTGATATGTTAAGCAAAATCCAGAGATTGACAAAAATGTGATTTATAGATTTTTAGCGAAGATTGCGATTCTGACAGTTTTGATTTGTGATTCTGACAGTTTTGTGCTTAAGCGAAATATTTTCAGGAACGGAAAATTTTTGCAACCCACCAATATAAATCTGCGGATAGAATAAAACGAAAGTTAAACGAGACAAAGAGAGTACTGGTTCTGGACCCAAGAAACCAATTACCGAACCCTTTCAGGGCAGGAGGTCAGCAGATTAATTTCTTGAGATTCCTGAGTGTCCAGGAACTCATGCCACAGCAGGCTATTGAGTTTTCCAACACCATCAAGCCTGGATTTGCAATGCATATAAAGCTAAAATTTTTTTTTAACTCCATTTATTAAATGCAATCTGTCTATTTAGACATTAAGTATTAGTTTGCTCTTTTACAATATCATGAGTAAGGAATCTCATTAGAATCCGTTATATTGAATGCAATTTAAAGATTAACTTATGTGAAAACGGAATTAAGTAGATTATGTTGCGAATCTGTTTGAAAGATATGACAGTGAGCACCTCTTTAGTCTTCGAATAGAGTTTTCTGAACTTAGCAGCTCTTTCGCCAATTCGTTCGGGTGGGTTAACAGGCGATCTCGATACTTAAGGCTGAAAGTTTGGATAGTTTCGTACACGGGTGTTATTTTTAAAACTCTTTGGATCGTTTCATTGTTGACGTACCATGGAGTATTTGCGCACATGCGAAGGACTTTAGACTGGAATCTCTATAGAATATCAATATTCGCCTTCGATGCCGAACCCCACATTTGCACTCCATATGTCCATATTGGTTTGAGCAGCGCTTTTTACACTAGTACTTTATTTTCCAGATTTAAGGATGAGTTGTGCCCCATCGGCCAGTATAATGACCTTAGCTTTAGTCCCAGTTGCTTACGTTTTGTAAATATATGATGTTGCCAGGTACGACTGCTTGCAGCAGCTGGTAATTGTTCAGCGTTATAGGTAGGCAAGAGCCCTTTCGTAGGGTAAAGGTAATTTGAAGTGATTTTGTTTCATTGGGTTTAATACGCCAGTCGTTCAGCCAGCTATTGATTTTGTTTAGATTGATCTGCAGTAAGTAAGTGGCAACACTGGGATTGCTGTTACTCGCCATTACGATTGTATCGTCTACAGAATGATCAGCGGTAAAAAGTGTGTACAAAACCGGCCCTAGCACGAAACCAGGTGTGTGCCTCTGGAATTTGTATTATCTAGCGATGTTTTAAACCGAAATCATTGGCATTGATAGAACAGTTGAGTCCAAATCAAATCCGAATTTGCCTTTAGCAAAAATATCAAGGGGTGGTAAGTTGCGCAATGCATCCAAAAATGGGCCAGGTTTATTCGGAAAAAATACCTTTAGTTCAAGTTGATTATACCAAAACCAAAAATCTTCTCAAAAATCCCTAAGCTATTGTTTCGATTTAAACGCCTTAATAAATTGCAAAGGCAGTAACAACAAAGATTTTCTGGGGGTTGACATTTTGCTTATTATATTGCATACTTTTAAGGCTGACGGCTTCTAAGAGTCAATACTGAATTGTTTGTCCAAAAAATTTTTTATAATAGGTATTTATTCTGTACTTTTGTTTTGTAAACAAAAATAAAACTCTAAACCAACTGCTATTTGAGATTGCTTATAGAGAGTCAAGAAAAAACATTGCATACTTTTTGGCGTCCAACTATACAAATCAAACAATTGATACAAATTTTGCTATTTTGCATTCAGTAAGTTGTGGCTTTCAATGGATTCTATAGAAAATCTCTGTGAATACAAAAAAAAAAGAAATTTAAATCTAATCCAATCGAAAATTTTACTCTTGTGATTGCTGAATATTTGCTTTAGTGATTTGCACACGAATGCAGCATTTCATATTCAACTTTCCGACTTATTTTATGCGTAAATTAAATAAGAGAAAAATCAACAAAACATAAAAATAGAAGCCAGGAATAACAATTGTTGCCACGGTGAATTGATTGGCGGTTAACAGCAATTTTGTTATTCGTTCATGGCAAGCAAACAAACAAACAAGCACAAAAATTAATGCAACTTCATTCTTCCTTTTTAAAATGTCGCATCCTGCAGCACGTAATCAGTTGCTTGCAATTGGAATTGCAATTGTGCCAACTATTGTTATGCATTTTTGACAAAGTCACAAAATTTTTTGACAATTTACGCTGGGCGCAGAGAGGTCGATTTAGTCTTTGATTTGCAAGCACGTTTTGCTAAATTTACACTGTGTGTATTGGTTGTAAATTAAATTCTGGCCGCAATGTTCCAACAATGCCAATAGAAATCCTGAATGCAAGCTCTAGTATAGAGATAACAAAAAGCAGAAATGAAGCAACGAACGTATTGTTTCAAAGGGTACGCCCCTCGCCACCATCCGGCTTGGTTTCTGGGTGTACTCTCGCTTCAGGATTTGTTGCGTTTTAAGTGCATCTAACTACTCGGCATGAAAACCACAATTGAACTGCAGTAATTTCTGTGATGCCGATTTATGGTTTTACCTAATTGTAAATAGCAAATGACGGACGGAATGTAATGTTAAAAATAACTATTGAAGTGGTTACCAGTTACTGGTTAGCAGCTACCTAACCAATGCAGTATATACATTGCTATGAAATTCTAGAAATGTGTTAATTTTGAGTTATTTAGTTAACTCTAAACTTAATTTGGAATATAGTTATTCCTGAAAGCAATGGAAGTATGTAGAACCTTCTGCATATTAAATATGCAACTAATGCTGCTGTGCGCGTGTGTGTGTCGGGAGTGAAAATTCAAGCTAAACTTTATTTGATGATAACTCAAAAACTTCAAATGCAATAAAATAATGTCATGAAATTCAAAAACTAAAACACGTTGGCAATGTTACCAAATTAAACAAAGCACACGCACACTTTCATACAAACAACTACTCAGAAAGGAAAAAGATCTACCAAAATTAACCCAGCAAACATTGTGATGGATACTTGTGATAACTATGTATAAGTATTATATATCGAATAATGAAGGACAGCATTTGAGTTATGGAAAAATTGAAGAATCCACATACCCAAACTAATTTTTTAGTGTCAATTTTCTGTAATCTTCCTGTAATATAAATTATTTAAATTTGCTTTTAAAGCTAAAGACTTCTAGGCATTTTTCAATGGTTTTATTTCTCGTAGTTTTTGCGTTTCCCCATGTTGTATTTCTTGCAGATAGTCCTTAAAGTGTAAAACGTCTCCACATGTTTTTTGAATACATGCAGTATTCATTCCCATATGCGAGGATTGGCCTTATTTCTAATTCTAATTTGGCGTTGTCGCTAATTGTTAGGATTTTCGTTTCTCTGAAAAATTGCGACCTTCTTCATCGTTGCTGAAATTACTTCGTTTTGTATGAACTTAGGTGCATAAATTTGATTTTGATGATGGGGATGTTATGACTTTTGTATATAGACACATGAACCTAGTGCGGTCACTCCCCTAGCGTACCTAGAGATTTATGAAAGAGGGAGGTTTTCATATTTTCAAAATGTATGAGATTTTTATAGGTAGGGGAAGAAGGGTTGTAACTCATAAAATACACTTTGGATCTACTAGTAGATCACTGTATTTACACAATCACTTAAACCGGGTGTAAATATGACCATAGTTTCAGTTTTTAGTCTCCATATTTGGCTAATCATTTATTACGGAATCGATGTGTTTTATATGATTTGCCATATAAAGTACTTTACAATAGCAACAATAACATAATGAAAAAATCAAACGCCGAGTCAGCATAATTCGGCAAAGTGTGATTCTTGAGGTAGCTGCACTCACTTCTGGGGTTTAATTTTCTTTGCGACCTTAAGGTCGAAAGGATTTGTACATGAGTTGACTGTGTGCCTCCAATAGTCGACCAAACGTCTGTCATAATGCTGCCTAGATCGCGGAATTCGTTCACAAATCCAGCTATCTGCCTTCAAATGTAATGCGGTCAGTGTCGTTAATCTCGAGCCTAACGTGGCGTATGCTTAAAAGATATTCTGAAATTCTTAGCACAAAGTCGAAAACAAAGAGTTTTTTACTTGTTGTGTTGCATACTTTTTAGCGTTTGCTTTTAAGTTGCGTTTATCTGTAGATTTCATACAAAATCTCTAATCAAATCTAAGTTGTATTTACTGAATAACTTCCCCGACTTTCCGCAAATAAATTTACTTGCTATTGGCAATATACAGATTAGAATTTAAAAGAAACTTATCCTCTAAATCGAATGGATCTAAACGGGGAATTATGCTCCGAACACAAATGGATCTAATTGCAACATGACGACAATTTTCAGCACCATTCAAACCGTGAAATATTTCCATTTCCTTTTTCAATATTATTTTCGTTGAAAATAAATTAATTTATGAAAGGTTTTATTAACAATCATTTTTTTTAATTTCCGTAAAATAAAAAAATGAGTGGGAAATATGAAGAATGGAATTGAAATCAGTTTGACGTTGCCGCGTTCATTGTGTTCATGTCACAGTCAACTCGGCAATATTTTTTGCAACCGTCATCTGGTCGTCGTGTTACAGAATTTAATGCTGGGTTACTGTTTAAAACACGAACGAATGAAGCTACATAGCGAAATGCTGCGATTTGGAACAAATAAACACACTCGCACACATATACACAAACAATCAAACAAAGAACCACGCCGGCGCTGCACTTGACTAACCAAGCGCAGATTTAATTGTAATTGGTTTTGTTTTTGTTGTTCTTCTTCTTGTTTTCGATATACAGCAGTGATTGTTGTTGCTATTTCTGTTGCAGTGAATAAACTACATACATACATACATACAGTAGAAGTAGTGGTAGTTGTTGTTGCTATTATTATTCGCAGTAATTTTGATTTGCTGTTGCTGCTTTTGCTTTTCATTTCTGATTTTTCCATTTTGATATGAAAACTCATTTGTATTAATATTGTTGTTGTTGCTCGTTGTTTGTTTATTGTTGCTGATATTATTGTGTTGTTGTTGTTGCTGTTGCTGTTACTGTTGTTATATTATATGCATATGCAGGTATGGCTGATTGTGTGTTTGTAATTTTAGGTGTGTTCCATCCGAAAAACTTAACTCAGCTGTTGAATAATGAGATTTTCGTCGCTCGCTGCCTCCATCGTCGCCAGCTCCACCATCGCTGTTTCGCATTGCGCTGCTGATTATCGCGGCAACAACAACATCAACAACAGCATAAGTTTCATTATATTCAACACAATGTTGGTTGCTATTGCTGCTTCAAGTGCAATTGTTGCAATGCGCTCTATGTGTGTATATGTTTACAATAATTAAGTACCATGAAGCAATAAGTTGTTGCTGATGATGTTGCTGATGACGATGCGATGTGTTGTGCGAAAGTGTTGCTGACTTTAATATTTGTTATGTACGACAACTTTAATTGGCTACTCGCATAGCTCGCATACTTATAATGGAATTTTAAATTTGTTCAACAATTGCAATTATTCGACAGCTAAAGAATACAGCGGGAGAACGCGAGAAGGAATTGCATGGGTTTTTATCTCCTCTGGCGAACCATAATTTTTCATTTCATTCCAAATTATCCAGTGCATTTATATATTTTTTAAAATATTTACGGCCAGTTATCCTTAAAGTCGCAGGCTGAACACAGTCAACAATACAATATCAAAAATTGTTTAAGCAATAGCAATGCAATAAATGCTCGCATCTCGCACTGGCACACGATTCTACTCCTCGCAGTAGGTAGATACCTATGTATCCATAGGTTGACCATTAACCAAAGAAAGCTATATCTGCTTTTGATTTTTTTTATTATTAATTATAAAAATCCTCGTAGAATTGCATCCTTAATTATTAACTCATAAAAAAGCAGCAACATCAGCTTATTAACATAATGTGCGGTTTATGCCGTTGCGCATAAAAATTTATTTAAGTTGACTTAAATAAGTAAATGCCAGTTGAAGTGGGGCAAAGATACCGATGCACAAAAAGAACGAAACGAAAGAATAAATGAAAAACCTCTGACTTTTTAACACAATAACAACGTTGTTGCTAAAGATTCTTGCCGCGGTCATGGTTGAAATTTAAAGTCGAGCTAAAAAACCAGCGAGTGCAGGAGGAAAGAAGAGGAGAGGAGGAGAGCAACTAATATTAAAAAATGCAGAAGCATAAAAATCGCAAATGTTTTCATTGGTATAGAAATTATAATTTGTAAAGATTTTAAATTTTGCATGCAGTTTGTAATCTAAAGTGGTATTCGCCAAAGAGTATGCTTCTTTAAATTTTTAATTAGTTTGTGCTTTAAATTTCAATTTGTAAATAGATAAGCAGTAAACGCTTTAATCAACGCTCAGCCCAAAATACTAAACCTAACAATACAAAAATAGAAACCTTCTTTTCAGGGTAAAAAAAGGGAGCTGCATTAATAAAAAATTGTATACAAATCGCTCGTTTTCTGCAAGACTATCATAGGTCAAAAGTTTTTGAAAAAATTACACTTTAAGTTTTGAGAGTTACTGATATAATTTTTTTTAGTTGGTATAAATTACATCGAAGTATTCTAAGTATAATATCCATATGCGTGTCGAAATTCCGTTGAACAAAAAATATAATAAATCACAAAATACACTATCATAGCGACTGGAAAAAAATGTTGAATGTGAAAAACTTAAACTCATTAGGAGCAGGAGCATAGGCCCTTGACAATTTTCTATCACTCGGGTCTATCTAATTTGACTGTCCTCTTGATTTTACCCCAGGTTTTTTGAAATTTTCCTAATTTACAATTACAGTTCTGGGAATTATAACACAAGCAACATAAGTTCATAATTTCCACACTAGAGTCGGGAACATCGCCACAGAAATGAAATACTAAATTCGCTGAATATTGTGGCAAACAATAATTTTATGAATCGACGGACGACTTTGCACTCCAATCCCCAAGCTACGTTGGGTACTTTCCCTCTAGTAAATGTATGTAAGCACCAGCGGATCCAAGAGGGGTTGAACCTCCCGACCCTCCCCCCTTCTTACCCGATGAAACTTTCATAAATATTAGTTATTGGCTGTGAATCTAAAAGAAATTTATAGCACAAAAAACTTAAAACTTCTTCCCCCCTTAAGAAATCTCTGGATCCGATGAATTACAAATTAGTTGCTAATTAAAATTATTTATATTTCATTTCATTTATTAAATGTTTAATCCTAATGCCAACATGATTTTCATCTTATAATTTGCATGGCTTTAGTCACAATATCTTTAAATTGTTTCCTAGTATTTTAAATACTTTTTCGTTATTTTAATAATGTTGTTATAAAATGTGAAAGCTCCTGGAAGTATGCTTTCAATTAATTAGAACAATCAACGACCCTCATTCTAGGCACATTGATGCTTTTAATGTTAATTAAAATTTAACCGAAAAGTTATACATATTTATATTTTTTAAGCAAGTACACATTTGCAAATGCTACAAAAACTCATTGCGACAGTTGAAGGTTGCACAAAGTTTCCATAATTTCTTAGCATCGTATTTCTTTAAGTTATTATTTGTAGCTTTTTATTTTATTTTTTTGTTCAAAACTGACAGCTGTCACTTTTAAAATATTCATTTTATGCCATTGTCACGCCTTTTCATGTACATGCACATACATACATAAGTTCTTTGCCCATAACTCATCTTCAATTTCGTTCCCTTGTTCTCGTTTTTTTTTTTTTGTATTTTGTACTTCATTTCATTATTTATTTCAATTCTATTGCAAGATTAAGAAAGAAAGCAAACATCAAAATAAAAAACAGAAAAGTGAATTTTTGTTTTTCTTGAAAGTGACTACAAAAAGTTTTGTGCATTAACATTTCCTTCCATATATATTTTCCACTTTTCGCATCCTTATATTTCACCTTTTCTTATTGACCTGCAGGTGTTTGCTTGCTTGCTGTTGTTTCATTTTAGTGCTGGTGTCGTCGTTGTTTCATGAATTGCATGATTTCCATGGCTATGTTTCCAAGGAGGGTTCAGGTATCAAATTTAGTAATAATCTTCATTGTTCACAGTATACCAACTAAGAGACGATGCTCCCCTTCTATGGTAGACACAGCTGCGCCCATGGTCCAGTGTCAGTATTGTTGCTTCTACGTGTTACTTGCGCATGGAGCAATTCTTATAAAAAATTCATTACTTGTTTACCGTGTAAAACTAAAATATGTTGTGAAAATATTTTCTTTTTCGCATACATTTTTGTTTTTTTTTTTTTTGCAAGTATTAGCGTTTGTTGCTCTTGTTGTTGTTTTACTTTTGAAGCAGCAGCAGCAGCAGCAACAGTAACCAACGACAACAACATCATCAGCGTGTTTAGCATTAACACCAACAGTTGGGGTTCTTTAAGTGGACTTGAAGTGTTGTGCTCCAGCACCAAGTGTGTTTTGGACATAAAAATAAAGTAACAAAATGTTTGAATAAAAAATATTCCTTATATTTCGTTTCTTTCTTTCTTTTTTTTAGAAATTTTAGTTTCAAAAGTGGAAATTCTTCTTACATTTTACATTATGCTGTACTCATTTCCAAATTGAGAAACATTTCAAGTTAAACGTTTTTTAAATATTTTATAGTTGAGAACCTCAATACATAGCATTTGGAATATTGAAAATATTTGGCAGATACTTTTCCATTTAAAGTTGTACAAATTGTTTTTTTTTTTCTGTCGGTGTATGTAAGTAAAATAGAGCTGCAAAATTTAATTTCGCAAAGAATTAAATTTCAAAGGACTTCTTTAGATTTAAATGCATTGCCGTCTAAGTTTGCAGATTTGTCACATGCTTCTTTTCGAATATTAATATCACGATTTGAGATTGAGTCAAACGACTCTCAAATTACGGTGGCACGGTGACAAACCTCTGTGAGTGCAATTCTTTGTTTAATATTTTGTTTTTATTTACAGTAAAATTTATTAAGTTGATCTTCTTAAAACATTAGCGCCATCTTAGTTCTGGAAAAACTTTCGAATTTCCATATCGTCGTCGTTCAAGCAGAAATCACTAAGTCCATTTTTTAAATTTCTGAGATGAAGTTTGTTTATACAGTGCATGGTGCTCTACGAACACTGGCAACAATTAAAAAGTTAACAGATTGATACACACATTAGTACACGTTTTAACTGCATCATCAAAAATCGAATTTATTATGTCATTCGAATTATAGAAGCTAATTAATACGGATCCAACTAAAAAAATTCATTTGGACTGTATAAACCAACTTCATCTCGGAAATTAAAAAAATGAACTTTGTGAATTCTGCCAGAACGACGACGATATAGAGTATAGCGCATTCAAATGCAATTGCTTTAGTTTCTCCTACTCTCATAGAAAGTAACTAAGAGCGAAAGAGTGTGCCTTTCTGCATCGAATGTCGAAATTAGGGTAGCCAGATTTTTGAACCGCGAAATCAGTACATTAGGCGTTGGAAATCAATGAAAATCAGTACAAATTAGTACAGTTCTTAATGCTTTTATTACATAGTAATTTAAATGTAATATAGTGATATAAACACCCTAAACTTTTTCTCCAATTTTGTGTGCTCCTTTTACATTTTTTTTTTCTTCGTCAGTGAACAATGTTGATTACATATCCATATTTAGAGAAGTTTGAGAGCTGAGGCATTAATCAAATTCAATTAGTAAAAACTTTCCTTCACTCATTTAAAAACTCACCTTTACTGACTTTTTTCAAGCAAATATTGCATTTCTCCCCTAGATAGCAGCAAAGCGTAGATATTTTAGTTTGTGAACAATCAGAAAATAAACAAATCGGGTTAGTTTATATGCAAAAATGATTTTAAAGCCATTAAGGTTAAGCACAAAAATTCTTAAGATATTAATTTGAAAAAATCGGTACAAAATCAGTACATTTTCGTACTGATTTCGAGATTTCAGAAAATCAGTATTTAAAAAAAAAACAGGACATGTACTGATCAAATCAGTACGTCTGGCTACCCTAGTCGAAATGCCCACAGATTGGGTCATTCGTGGGCACATGAAGAACGTAAATGCTTCCAAATGGCATAATGTAATTGTGCAAAATGTTTAATTCATGTAAAAAAATAAATTGATTGAAAACAGAAATCTGTTAAATAAGTACAGTTACGAACAAGGTGGTAACCCTTGGACAGGGACGTCAAAGTACTTACACAAACGGCCAGTTTTAAAATATACAGAAAAGACAAAACAAATCATAACACATTAATGTTTTTTTTTTTTTAATTTTGTCCATATGAAAAGTGTTATTTAAAAAAAAAAATATTTCCCAAAAAAATAAATAAAAAGTTCAAAGTCATTCTGAATCGGATGGTTTATTACACAGTGCAACCAAATTTCAACTTTTGTCTTTCCAACGGTTTCATAGTAATTTAGGTCACTGATCATGACTGTGTACTCAGTCTTTCTTCAAAACCTTTAGTTCTCGCACAATATGGGCCTAAAGAACGGGGTCTTCAGGGAATATTAAGAAATTTGTTTATTTTATTAGATACAAATTTGATATCTGAAGCAAAGTCGTTGCACATACACTTTTCCTCCATCTCCTATCCTTCCTATTGAAAATGGGATTTTAAACCGATAAATGGCCGATAAAAAACTGTTGAGAAAACTATTATCCTGTCTTTGAAAAAATATTCCTTGTTAAAAATTATTCCTAGAATAATGCAGAAACCAAATTTTTCGCATTAGAACCAAGCCACGCACACTACGTAAGTAAATAATGGGATCGTTTATTGCTGTAAATACGTTAGAAAATCAAATACTTGTACTACACACCCGTGATTCAATCCCATGTGGTGCCTATTCAACAAAACCCCGGATGGTTCCGACTCGGTACCTCGTAATCACTCACATGATCAGCTCAACTGTCAGTAATATTGTCGACTGCCTCTTTTCCCCCTGCATAATCAGCACCTACACCGATTTTATACACCCTTTCCTTTTTTTGGTACGAAAATATGAAAATAGTGAGAAATAAGTTAAAGCTCAACTCTTTTTGTTATGCAGGCGACACACGATACAACGCGTTGTTTAGTGCGTAGTATTGTTGTATGATCGATTTTCAAGTTGGTCCAACGGTTGGATGAAAATCAAAATATTTGAATTTTTGGTGGGCGGAGTTAACGATTGTACAAGCAGTTCAACTCATCATCCAACGTGTTGTACAACAGGTTGTTGCCTGCTTTATACTTTCGAAATTGATTCTAACTATACACTGAAAACTGTCCAAATTTTGCGCCTAAAACATTGTTTTTATAAGTATAGTACATACATAAAAATAGTGAGTATTGTCATATTCACACATGATAAAATATGTATACTTACATAGATGTTATTAAATTTTCTTTAAACATGTCCTGCCCGTTTTAAGGTTAATGTGGAAATTCTATGATTTATACCAGTCATTGAGACGATACTATATGTTAAATAATGTCAGCATATGAGATAATGTTGCTGTTCTCAATTTCAACCATTGCCATAACTTCTTCCCAAGTATCATATCGCACCATGCGAATAGAAGTGTCGTAACTTCTCATACCTCATTGAATAACCGAATGTCTTGAGCGCTAAAACGCAATAACGAAAATTTCGCGGCAAAAACGGAATAACAATATTTCAGAGCAAAAACAGAACACCATTTATTTCGTTTTTGCCATGAATGTATTTTATTTTACTTTTGCACTCAGATAGAGTTGTTTCACTTCGCCCTCAGTTATCGTTACTTCGTTTTTGCTCTCGAACATTTTTATGACACTTTCACTCCAAGTTTTTTACATTGTATTTGTTTTCATAAGTAAATAAGTATGTGTATATATCATTTTTATTTTTTCATAGACTTCATGGTTTTAGCTGACTAGCAACAAACTTGCCACAAAACAATAACAATTAATTTAGTCATCATCGGGCATTGAATAGATGATAATCTCTTTACCAAAAAAAAGGTCTTACATTATCCTTAGTAAAATAAATTATACGTCAAATAAGCAATAGCTCTACCAAATAAAATTGATAATCCTAGATTTTCTGTGGGAACAAGAAAATTTTTAGTAAAATACCAAAGATAGAAACTATGGGCTCTGGAAATTGAAACTTCAGGTATTCACCAAACCGAGTCAGAAAATACCAAAAGCTACTGAATGAATTAGGCAAGTCAAATAAAGTCATCATATTCTAGGTGTCTGAAAATGCAGAAATACATGGAAAAGGGGTAGCTGACAAGAATCACATTGGCCCCGAACCCTTTCGAGGTATAGGAATTCGAACTAAGCTTATACAGTTTAAGCTTAGAATTAGGCATTTTAGCCCAAGCTAAGTAAAATAAAACTTCATTTCAGGGTATTGCAAACCAGAGAAAACATAAAAATTCAAAGTGTAGGTCAGAGCAATACCTATCGTTTTTGTTGGAAAAGGAATGAGCAGCCGGAGCACCTTCTTCTGCACTTCTCACTCGTAGGGGATCAGTCACTACTTTAGAGCCAAAATTCTTACTGTGATTCCTTAGTGAGTCTGGCCTATTAGAGCGCTTCCAATTAAGGGCCCATATCACAAGTTATGTGAGGTTTATAAAGGATGCATTCTAAGCTTACAGAAATAAATTAATTTTGACGCCTAATCATAATATAAACCACATTTTAATTTGAATATTTTGTGCATAAAAACATAACAAATAATTTCTACTAAAACGTCTGAAAAATAATAAATAAAATAAAGGAAAATTCATTAATTTAAATATCCATAAAATCCACAATGAAATGGCGATTTAATCACTGCAACTAACTGACAAAAAACCAACAAAAAAAATAATACCCAACTAATTCCCCTATAATTACGTTTAATGTTTCTGCGATTAATTTGGCAGATAAAAATGTTAAATTATAAGCTTCTTTTTTTTGCATGCAGCAATTACTCTTCCTCATTACAAATAAACACAGTACGACAAGTGAAGCGCAACGCGACATAATTACCCTGTATCATCATCATTATCATCAAAATACTTTAAAGACTAAATCAAAATAATTTAAATAAATATTTGAGTTTTCTGTTTTTGCTTTGTATTCTGCGCAAATTACTTTCAAACTATTTAGTGATCTAAAAATATTGACTGTGCGCACGTTAATTGAAATGCATCAGCGATTTTCTGTGGCACATCGATTAATTTTATATTTTTTTAGTATTATAGCTTTAAATGCAAAATATTTGCCGCTCCCTGTTTAATTTTACAAACAAAACACACAAAAATATAGAAAAATACAAAGAAAAACAAACTGAAAATTTCCATAATAAACAATTTCCCTATTATTCAGTTCAAATTCAGCAGCGGGCTGCTATTTTCTGCTTTTACTCGTTGCTGTTGTTTGCTGTTAGCTGCTCCCTGTTTGCAGCATTTCAGTTCATATCCGGTCTTTGCGATTGAATTTATTGCACCGCATTTTGAAAACCATACCGCACAATAAATACCTACCTCTACATACATACATACAGCAACAAACAACAGCACTGCAGTAGCCAAGCAGCAGCAGCAGCAGCAGTAAGAGCAGCAGCAGATATTGTACAGCAAAAAATGCCATACGCAACGAAGCTAATCGAAAGCCATTAACTGGCATTTAGTTGCCATATTATTGTCAGCAGCCACGCATACATTTACAGGCACATATTTACCGCACTATTATGTACACATACTGACATACACACACATGCATGCATACCTACCACATTTATATGCGAGCACACCTTAAAATTGTTCACTATTGATGGTGTATGTATGTGTGTGTGATTAAGTTCGAACGAGTGGTCGCCCCTCTTTCTGGAACACATGGGATTTGCTTTCGTGTGCGCTGCACAGGAAATTCTTGTCATTATGTGCTATGAAAATACCATTAAAATTTAATAACTGTAATAATACTTAGCAATTGAACAGCATAAAAATGAAGTGTAGCTGAAATAATGCTACAAAAAAATTCTGCATTGCATACTTTTAGTTGTAAAAATATATTCAAAACGAATTGTTTTATCCATAGGTTTATGAAGCACATGCAAAATTTGTTCAATTTTCAAATGTCACAGATTAGCAATTACATTTACTGCGTATATGTGGCTTCATAATCATTTGAAAAGATTCTTCAAATATTCCAAATTAGCCTGAAATTATGTTTTAAATTAAAATTTACAATTACCAATGAGTGTCAATTATAAATGAGCTAAATATTTCAATTATAATTCAATTTAGATACATATACCAGAGGAAAAACACTTATGGATTCAAGAGGTGGGGTAGGGAATATGGGTGTAATCCCTTTCCCCAAATGGAAATTAATATAAATAAAATTGTATTCCATTGAAAAACTTTATCTGTGAAAAATCTGAAAATTTCTCACTGGATTCATTAGTGCATCTTAACATTCGCAGCGCAACTCCTTGATCCCAGATTTAAATTGTTTACTATGTAATATTTCTAAACCGAAAAGGTTAGGCTAGTTTAAGAGGTTGTTTCTCCTTAAGCGAGAAGAAACATAATTGCATCTCGGTTGTGATGTTAAGTTTGACGTTAAAGATCTCCCTCCACTAGGGAATAGTTTGCCAGAGGTTTTGAGTCTATAACTAGCTAGATACATAGGAAATACTATAAACTTTCTCTTTGATTTTATGGTAGCTGCGATACCAATCCTTCAGTGCCCGATATATAAAACGAGAAAATGATAAAAGTTCTTTAAATTAGGCTATAGTGGTGGAAAAGTGCTTAGTGTCCATAGTGATTACAGTCGCGTGAAAAGCTTCTCATATATCTTAGAGTCTATAGTGATACCACAACCCTCACATTTCGATTTTGTTGTACAGTCTTTTCAACAAGAGCGTGTTCGGCTTAATTGTACGAACAAATCTAAGTATCAAGTTGGACTTTATTTTCAACACTTAGAATTTCATTGCGAATTCCACTGTTTAACTTTTCAAACAATCGCAATTAAAATTTCATTGTATAAGCAATTTTTCAAATCAAGCTCCGTGTATCCAAAATGTTTTTAAGCTGCCATACTTTGCTCACACTCAAAGGAATCCAAAATGTTCTAGGGAGGCGCTGCAAATACCTTAAGAAGTTGAAGGCATTCCTAAAGAAATCGAACCCGCTTTTTTTTAAGGACCAGAATGTTTACGACTAACCAAATCATTGTGCTTTTAGAGCAACATCAAAGCAGCAGGATTCGGTGATAGCTTGAGTTTCTGATGCCGATTCTACCATTACACCTGAAGCAGCCCAACAAAAACTGTAGCTGAAGGTCATTAAAATATCCCTTAGTACAATCTAAAGTCGTTCAAATGAATTCCAAATTAAGTTCTATAAAACGTGACTTGTCTAATAAGGTCAGTAAGATGATTCTGAGATTTGGTAAGCATCCTGGAAAAACTCATATTTGGGCATGCTTTTCAAAACAGAGTTTCGACAGGACAATCATGTTTACGAGAAATTCGGATATCCAGTACATAATCCATTTATACCAGCATAGACTCTTATATTCTGGCAATAACTGGTTAGGGGAAGGAAATTGAAATTGAGTGCTTTAAGAGGGCAGGGCCCTAGACATCAAAGTCGCTTGTACAGTAAGTAAAAAGATGAAAATTGGATAACAATTTTTGACTGCGCCTCTCAATCTCCAGAATCTAACAACATTGAAAATTGTTGAGCAATTATTAAGCTTAAGATGAGCAGAAATAATGCTAAGAGCATTGCCCAAATGAAACAACAGCTTAAGTCATAATTACGGTGTTTACCGCAATCATGCGACAAAAAGCTAGTTAATGGTATGAACTCGGGTTACCACGAAATAGCTCAGAATTGTGGTAACTGGGCACTGTATTGATATGTCAGCGCATTGGACAAAAAAATTTTTAAAAATAATGTGGGATATTTTTCTTGGATATTTTTCGAAGGACTTGTACACGTGTACACGCCCTTGTAATATGAAACATCGAAGAAATTTAATTTATTTCGTTTAGCGAATAGAAAAGGACCTACCGAGCGATTTTAGTCATAAGCCAGAAATTGCTGTGCAGTTGCAGTGTGTAAGCTTCCGAATTATTAGGTACGAGCTTAGCTGCTCTCATACTATGGCAGCTCTTCTATATAATGTGCAGTATATTTCCGAATAGTAAAAGTAAATTGCAGTGCGATATTTAGAATCTCCGCATCAGTTCATCAGAATCTCTTTTCCCATTATTCCTTGGTGCTACCGTGTGGCAATTACTAAGAATTTGAAGCGGTTTGTTGCAGCTTAGAACTAGTTGTAATTTTATCGTGTTATTCCACGGCGCTTAACTGTTAGCATAACCATGTTTAAGGGAGCCTTATTAAAGCATCAGCATTCATTTCCTCCTATGTTCTTATGATCAGGAACTCAGATGAGTTTTGAGATAAATGGTTGTCCTTATTTTTGAGAACATGCTATTCAAGAAATTTTCAGTATTCCCCTCTTTTCTCTTTTGATATTGATATATCTAATTCACTGGAGAAGACTCGGGTTTGATATAAAATCACGAATTCCAAAAGTCCAAACGACCAATACCGAAAAAATCCATAACGCCGAAACTCCACTTGCTCAAACTCACGAGAAACTATTCAACTACTAGATAAGTTTACTAGTTTAGTTTATCCTTAACACAGACTAACCAGAGTCACCTACAAAGTAGACAGCAAGTAGATATTTTCCCAGGCGGGTATGATTTAATTTATAAATAGTAAACCAGTATAAAAAATGTTGTGTGAAAATCAAAGTGGGGGAGGCGCTGGCTTGGCACTAATTCGAAAAGGGGGGCGCAGGGCGAAAACAGTTGAGAACCGCTGCTCTAGTGCGTATTCCATAGTTTGTTTTTAGTCTATTATTTTCCCGTGATCAATCGATCTAATGTTTCTTCGGAACTATAATTTCAATATAAGATTTGAGTTTTCAAAGTAAAGTTTTGGGTAGTATAATCGGTCATCTATGGTACCAGAACTTCTGGTACGGTATTGGTTGGTACCAATCCAGTTGCCTAACTCTTTGAGTCAGGCTGCTTTACTGTCAACTAAAGATTTTGTTGTATCAAGTTAAATGCGTCACTAGGACAACATCCTCTTTACTAAGATATGTCTGACATCCGTGAGTATAGGAGGGAAGAAGACTCAACCTCAAAGGTTATAATCCATCATTATCCTATGGGATATTTGTTATTTAATCTGTTACTATTTCAGTTAAGCTTGACCTGGCAGTGGTCATCACACCTTCAAATAAGTCAACGGGAATTCGGGAATTTCGATGACGTACTCAGATTACCACTATCACGAATAGCTTTTGAACAAAAACATTGCTAATGAATTTTTGGAGAATTTTTAGTCCCTTAAAAAAAAAAATGTATGAACCACTCGGAATATATGTTTATTAAAAAGTAGACACTACTAAGTTAATTAAAATTAAGCAGTAGCTACACATTACCACGTTTATTTGATGTAGTTCAATTTTTTACCGTTTTTATCATAGTTAACCCTGGAAGTACATGCTTATTTTTTATACGTCAAGGTCATGCTTCGTCGAAACGACGACGGCTTTATTCAAAGTGGTCATACACATGACCTATACATCAACAACTTTGAAAGTTGATTGTTTTCCATTATTTGGTTAATTTAGCATATCGAAAAACAACAACGGACATTTTTTGTTAATGATATTTATTTATAAATAAAATTTTCACAGCTTTAGTTTATTAGGCTTGTTTTACAAAATGCTGTATATTTAAGTACAAAAAAAGTAACTTAATGCACATATAATTCATCAAATGAGTTTGCATCTTAAAAGTAATATACTGAACTAAAAAGGAACGAGTTTTCATGAGAATCAAGTTTCGTTGTATGCAAGAGGTACAAAGTTATATTTTGTGCTTCTCGCACAAGCTTTATTTACATTTTGAATAGGACGATTTTGTCATTTGTCGCTTAGAACAGGGGCAAATGAATCAAATCATTCTATTTTTTCAGGATTTATTTGTTCAGTATTCTCATCATCAGTCGGCATTACATTTTTATATTATTAAACCTAATAAAACAAAATCTATCTCTCGAAAAATCAATCCTGCTAATAGCGTTTATCTTCTATAAATGCCATATGTATAGCCTTCCATTACAAACATATGAACGTACTATGTTTATGTTTGTATATTGAGGCATGTCCAAAAGTAATTTTCATTCGTTTACAAATTTTGTAAATTTTCATTTGTCTATTATTTCAAATTGTGCAAAATTTACTATCTTTTGCGCCTAAAAGTATGCATTATTTTAATTTGTTCCAATATACTCCTCGCTCGCATGCTAAACTCATTAAATTAATGCAATGTAAATGAAATGCGATGTGGTTGTATTAGAAAAATGGAACACTTTACGTTTTCATATTTATTATTTGTGGTGAAAATATTGAAAAACATAAATTTTGAGTATTGTGCAGAATTGTTGCCTAAAAGTAAATGTGAATGAATGGGTGTATTTATGCGTGTGCTCTCAATACATTTATTTATGTGTATTTAACCAAAAGTTTCAATTATACTCCATTTAATATGTTCTGCTTTTAATCAAGCATTCGAAAATGTGTATGTTTTAATATCCAAATATCATACAAATGTTCAATATAGATGTACAAATACATTTAATGAAGGACAACCACATAATATTTGGAATATATAATTTCCCTTGACATAGCCACATTTATGTGTAGATACTATATTTACTCATGCAAATGCAAACACAAAAACAAAACATAGTATTTAGCAAAAGGCAGTAGGTAATAACATCAGCCATAATTTTCAGCCTCTATACTCTGAAATATTTTTAAATTAATTTTTAATATTTTTTGCCAATGAAGTCTCACAGAAACAATAAGAAATTCAATCATTGAAATTTAGTTCAAATAAAATCGAATTACCCTTTTTTTTTATTTAAATCCTTAATAATATTGCATACTTTTTGGCTCATAGAAGTCAAGGAAATTTAATAAAAATAAGTTTTTGTTTGATTTAAGCTCTTGCCATCCTAGAACGCTCTTCTCTCTTATGCTTTTGTTGCTGCTTCTATTTTTTTCTAATTAAGCAGCAAACTCTTCCTGTTTATTCTTTGCATATTAAAATAGAATACTCTAGAAGCAGCAAGGAGTAATTAAGAACGACCCACTCGACATTATTATATGCGTGTCCTTTCACATGCCAAAGTCAATATGTTGCACTTTATTATGCCAAGTATTGAAAATAAAATAATAAAAAAAAGCAAACTACTTATACTTTAGAAGAAGAAGAAGCGAATGAAATCCTTTGGAAAAACTCTGTTGTTTTTTCGATGGGGAGTAGATAAAACTTAGACACACTCACACACACACGCATGCCCATCACGCTGTGCTTATATATGTTGAACAACATTGACAAAGCGAATGTAAACATGCTCAAGCGTGTGACTTTGTGCCATTCATTACAAGTAAGTACTCACTCTCGCTCTCTCGTTCGTTCATTCGCACGTTCTTCGGTTGGTTGCTTCATTCGAGCAGATGATATTAATAAAAAGAATATGCATTACATTCAGCTGCATGGGTAGCGAATAAGCAGCAGAAGAAAACGATAGATAGAGATATAGAGATTAGACTTTGTTTATTTTCGCTTATCTTTTATTAAAAACACGGAAGTTTCTCTAAAATAAAACTCAAGCTGAACAATTTTTATACGCTTTTTTAATAACAGCAAATATTAGTGAAGCTCTAGAAGAAAAAAAAAATTATATTTACTTTTACTTTGCAATACATGTGTAGCACATAGTTTGTAATGCAGCTTTCGGATGTTTAATGAGTTCACCTGTTTGATGTAAATACCATTTAAAAATTGACTATGAGGTCGAAACTCACTGGCTTAAAACTCTGGGTTAGGAATAATAAAAAGTTTTCTCCGAATTCTGCTTTTAAATTTACTTTATATATGAAGCGATCGATCCAAAATCGAATAGATTTACACCTCACTCTACCGGACATTGTTCAAACATTTTTCCCACACAATATTTACTTACTAAAAAAAATCACATTTCAATTTTGTTTAAAGTTTTTCAAAATGATTTCAAGATATACAGCTACTCACACTCAAAGTGGGACACGTGGTATAAACATTCTACTGAGTTTCAAAAAAAACAAAAATACCAAAAAATATTAAAAAGATAAACAAAGAAAAAAAATTAAAAAACTCAGTTGAAATGAGAAAGAAAACTCAAAATGAAACAGTTATAAAATCTCGTCAAATTCCCGCTATTTTTAATTTACTTTAGATAATAATAATTTTACATTATGTCGGCAAGAGGTTAAACTACAGTTGAAGAACATGGCATGCCGATTAGACATATCGGTGATATATGTAGTTGGTAAAAAAAGTCAACCGTGTTAAATGTCATAAAAAGATACCGCGCAGTTGGTCATGTTTAAAAGAAATTAAAACGATCCGCTACTATCCGCCCTAGACCTTAAAAATAAATTGAAAGAAATAGACAGTGCGCCAACTTTTAAAGAGTAAGGATTTGCACGGTAGAGCTGTTCGTCGGTAAACTTTGATATCGGGAATAAATCATCAGCTAAGATATGAATACGCCAAGGAGCAAGAAAATAAAGACGCCGCGTTTTGATCAACCGTAAGCTTTCTAGGTTTTCAAGCATTCATTATTTTCATTGTGCCCTAAGATCCTCTTCACAGATGAGACCAAAATTAATATTTTCCGTTCAGATGGCTAGTGATTTACTTGGAGAAAGCCGGGTAAGGAATTTGAGGAGAAAGCAATCAAGAAAACTTTTAAACATGATGGAGGATCGCTTATGACATGAGGCTGCATGTCTGTGTTATGCGCTGGCAAAATACATTTTATTGCATTGACATTTTGAAGGAAAATGTTCGTGAGAGCGCAGAGTAACATCAAATATTCTTAAATCCAAATCGACCAACAGAACTTTCCTAAAAACACCTAAAAGTGCTAAAATGCCAATTCTGCTCCTTTTCGACTATCCACTAAGGGAGATCGATTTACATATCACATATAAAATATGGAGCCAACAGAAATTTCATCCGCCTTGTCAGAGAAATCAAAAAGCTTTTCTAGGTTGTCCATAGGATGGAGTCTTATCGCCTTTACTGTGATCATTGGTAATCAATGATCTTTCAACTAATTTGGTTGAGCTTGATCATAAAGTAATCGGTTAGTCAAATGATTTATGGATATCTGTCACTGAAAATTTCACGTTCACCATTCCGTGCTTGGAGTGTTCCATTACAATCAACCCAAATAAAGCTATCCTTGTTTATTCTTTATTTAAATTTTCAGTCTTACTCCTTCCGGTCAAGGCAATTATTAACAGATCCAGGAATTCGCTGAGGGGAGTTTTGATTTTTCGTCCCTTTACTTTTTTTTTTTGCTTTATGACCAATGTTGAAATTATTTAAAATTTTCATCAGTAGCTACAAAGCAAGAGCAGAGAGTTTCATTTCCCCCATAACAATTAACAGTTTCTTCATGTTGTTTGCATAAAGTTTTGGCATTTGAAACCTTATAAAAAAATAAAATTTATTTATATTTTAGAATTTAAATTGTATGTTGCTATATAGCAACATTTCCATAGTATCCTTGCAATTTATGCACACAAAAAATAAATTTCCTTTGAAAGTAAAACACAATTCTGAGTGTAATAAATTTTACTCTCGTTTTGTTACGCAAATATGCTGAAATATTTCAGAATCTTAAACTGTGCTGACAAATAATTTCATTACTTCTTAAAATAAATGGTCACAAAAAAAAATATGTTTGCATTTGTCCAACACAACAACAATAAATTATAAGCAAAACGCGCGCAATGTATTCGTAAATAAAAAAACGAAAGCAAAATAATAATAATAATTCTCACCATTTACACCGAGAACATGCCACGCACAAACCCCGCTCACCCCGCAACAGAATACAGCAACCGCAGCAAAAGAAGAAAGTATGAATTTCATTCTCTACTGTGCTCAACGAAGCATTAAAATTGTGTCGGATCCTTTGGCGTGTCCTTTGGGTAGTCATTGAAATAATTTCTCATATATGTCAAGCTGCAACAACTAAGAATGAACACACACACAAATGTACGTACCTACACATGTACGAGCGAGTATGTAGTAAAACCAACATTACAATAAAAACAACTGAAAAATATCATATGCACATGCTCGAAAGGACATTGTTATCCTTATGCGCATTGTGTGTGCATCGAAGTTTTCGCTCACGAATGCTCGTCGACAAACTATAGATACAACAGCAACAAAAACAACTACTGCTGTCAGCGAAGAAACAGAAACAGAGAAATAAAAGGCGTACGTGGTAGGTGGAGAAATGGAGAAATACTTAAACAAAGAAACAAACGAAAATCAAGCACAAAACATCAACAAAAACAAGACACAAGCGGCAGCAAATCGGAAACGGAAGCAACGGCAACAGCGACCATGATAATGATGGCAACGGTGTAGACGATGGCGATGGTTATGGTGATGGTGAGAATAAGCTGTTGCAGCAGCAAAAAGAGATGCGACCGTAGCATTTCCTGTGTCAACAATGCAAAATCACGCTCACGCATTTTAAGTACATGTCGCTGCAACATATTGTTGTCCTATCCGCATTGTTGTGTAAACCAGTACCTACTGCCTGCAATTTTGTTTTTGCTTCCTCTTCTTCTTTTTCGATTGTATTATTTGTTTGCATATATGTATGTGGATATAATTTTTTTCTCACTGTGTATTGTTATTTATTGCCCGTTTAATTCCCATTAGGGTCATTTCGCTGCATATGAAATGCGTTGTAAGTTTTTTTTCCAGTTAATTTTATTATTGTATATTCTTCCTTTTTCTCTGTTTAACGAAAAAAAACCAACAAATTTGCATAAAAATTGAGTGGAAGTAAAGAAAGTAGGGAGGGGCGGGGAATCTGAAAGCAGATGGTAGTGTGGGTGTTGTAATAAACATGTTGTTTAATTTTTACATGAAGTATTAAATATATAAAGTACATGCATGTGCTGAGTTCTACAGGATACTAAGGAGTCGAAAACACGCACACACACATATGGAAAAAACTTTGTAAAAATAAAAACAACAGCAACAACAGCAACAGCATACCATACATATAGCAACTAAAAGTTTAACGAGGTTTTATTTTTACCCATTTTAATCACAATATTATACTCGACTTCCCACAGTCACACAATTGACACTGGTGGTGTAGTAAGATTAAAGGAAACTAAGTTTTTGGTCCAGTTCTAGATATATCACAAAAGCTTAATCCACTCATTCATAGAGCATGTGTGCTTTTGTCTCTAACTCCCCAAAGTGGAATTAACATTCTACAGGGTGAATTTATTTAAATTGTAACAAAAACTCGATAAAATCGGCCCAGTACACAATTCAAAATGATTCTAATAGATTTGAATGTAAATGATGGAAACAGCAGCAAATAGGTAATGACTTGAAACCATTACGTTTATCCGTTGTCTCAGAATCAGGGGCCCCAATTGCTTTTCGATGGAAATTTTTGATCTCGAAGGCCACATGATAAGTTTCACGTCTGTTTCCTCAGTATACAGTCATACAGCAGGTAATACCCCAAAGGATGGTAAGTGGAAATGGTGTAGTGTTGCTGTCTGAGTAATTCCGGCCGCCCCTCCCTAAACGACTTTCTCTTAGGGCCAGTTTTTCAGTACGAGTTTAAACTCGGTTTAAACTAAGTTTGCTTAAACGTCGCTTAACTCTGATCTACCTTTAACTATAGAAGCAGTTTTTCAGTGTGAGTTTAATTTCTACTCAGTAATTGCTTTTTGTGTATGGCAACACCGAGAAATATCAAATAATTATCGATATTTTTGCTTATTTCTAACAGAAAAAGATATTAAAAGGAGTTTTAATTTTAGCTCCGCGGAGATTTCTTTCCTACTAGAAGTTGTAGAGAAACACAAAGTAATAGAGTGCAAGCAAACGAAAAGGGCAAGTGCGGAAGAAAAGTCGAAAACATGCAACACTCTTTTGCACATGCAATGTCACACTCATTTGTTCGATTCCTTATATGCGGGCCAATGAGCTCCAGGACGCTATGCGCAGAAGACTTTGTAAGACGGAATCGTTCATAAAATTCTTTCTCTCCAAATATATGAAAATGGTTTGGTCGCAATTTAATTGTTCCAAATCTTCTTAAAACTGTAATGTTTAAGATTTCGTACGTTTCAGCATCACTCACGTTCTCTTCACCAGAAAAATTCATTTTGCTTCTTTTTTTAAATTCACACACACTTTTATTTGAAATAAATATCTGCCAAAACATAAAGCAATTTAAACGAAGTTTAAACGTCCAATATTGAACGTTTAAACTGAGTTTAAACTTCAATCAACATTGGCTGAAAAACTAGACGATGAGTTTAAACTTAGTTTAAACTAGAAACTGAGTTAAGCTCGCACTGAAAAACTGGCCCTTAGACGTGGAACGTGTATGAGTTAAAAAAAAACTCTTTTAGATTAGTCCGGGATATACGATGATAATGATGAGTTTTTAGCCTCCATAGCGAAAATTCCAGACGCGTTCAAGAAAAGAAAATCAGAGTACGGGATCGAAATCAATGACTCCCGAATTACCAAAAAAATATCCATTCCTCATTTGATTTTGTAAGGTGCCAAATTCTTGCGCAATATAATTAAATATTTGAAGAATATAAAAAAAAAATATTGAATAAATTGAGCATAGACGTTTCCGTGCAAGACCTTTTTTAAAGAGAATAATTCACCCGAAATCAAAAACGAAAACACACTTAACCAGATAATATAATAAATAACGAACCGTTTTGTAAAAAATTTAATTTTTCACCAATTTTTTTGCTTAAAAAAAAGTTTACCCAAGTAAAATTTTTTTCGTTCCATCGTCGCTAGTTTATTTAACCTAAAAGAAGTGTTCCAAATTTGTGCTTGATTGATTCAACGGTTTTCGAGAAAACATGATCACGGAAAAGACGTTATTTGAAAAAAAATGCGATTAAATTTTAAGAAGCATTCTTAAATGTCATACCTGATGAATATGAAAAAAAATTAAACGAACAATTTTTCTAAATTTTGTAAGTTGGCCTGCCCTCTTAAGACAGTGTTATCATTTAAAGCTTTAACCCTCTAGTTCCCAAAAAAATTGGGATTGTGTGTGATTCTGTTCTACCGGTATTTTCATGGTAGATGTTCCGCTGAAATACGGGATTTGATTCCACCAGTTCAAGTGCCCACCAGAACTACACGAACCGCACGCGGTAGTCACGCATTTCACGTGGATATGGTGCCCCAACGAACCACGCATTACAGAGATAGTTTTTTCTCTGCCGTACCGCGCATATATGGATTAAGCTCCCCGTAACCGTTTTTTCTGATTTTTACAAAGTTTCCAAATTTAAAGCAAACGTTCACAACTTTTTCTCCCTCTTTTCTCCTGCCACTAAAATATCTTCCTTCCTCAATCAACGCAATGCTTTGCATTCATAGACAGACAGACCTCGCTTAACATAAGAGTTATGTTCCTGGAAAATGTCGTGTTAAGAGAAATCGTGTTAAACGATACAGCGCAAAAAGGCATCAAAAATAATTTTGTTTTTTTTTTTTGTTTTTTCAGACACTTTTTTAATTGAAATTATAGTTTTACATACATAAGAAAATAAAAAAATATCGATCGATCTAGGCGATCGATTGGCGATTTTTCTCTTTTTTCTCTTGTTTTTGCGACAAAAACTTGCAACTAGTCTAGTTCAGCGTTCTTTTACGTACGCCAGTACACTCTCAAATCCATAACATATAAAACTAAGGGTAAATATATTTGTCTTAATTGCATTTAATTTATGTTTTCTTCTTCTTTTTTCAGGTATGTAAAAACATTAACAATATTCTGAAAATAACCTAAAAATTGGTAAGTTAAAATTATAAGGAAAAAGTTTTATATTATTCAACAGACTTTATAAACTAGCTTCTCTGTCCAACAAGAAAATTACGAATTCGGGTGCGGCCGAGCTCTACGCATCTTTAAAAAAACATCTATTTGCATTTAACAATAGGTGGGCGTGGTTAATATGCGATTTTGATTTTATTTGCATGAAATATTTTATTTATCATCATAAATCATACACATAGATTTTTACCAATATTTCCTTTTATATTATATTATTCTTTGAAGATGTCACTTATATGGAAAGTAAGCATAGCTATTGCCCGATGCTGGCACAACAACCGAATTTGTGAATTTTCTTTAAAATTTCCCCCCATGAGAAAATTTCACTTTTATAGGAGACATCTAGCCCACTTACCCGATGTTGCCCATTTTAGAACTTTACCCCTTCCTAACGTTCTTAAGTTTTTTGAAGCTTATTTTTGGGCCATATATGTATAAATAAATAAACCTACGACCAGTGGCGGTACGTCCATATAAGCCCAAAAGCTGGGCTTGCCTAAGAATTGGTAACTGAAAATTTGTATAATATGTACTTACAAAATTACTACTATTGTTTTAACTAAAAGAATAATTTTCTTTTAAAATTTTGTATCTGTATCACCCTGTTTTTCAATAGCTCGTATATGTACTAATAAAAAATTAAATGTGGATTATATAGAATACATACAAGCATTCACGCTATCGCAGTTCATCAATTTGGCTTTTGCGAGGCTTTTAAAATTTGAAAATGTATGTTTTCATAACATGCTATCTCGCTTATTCTAATTGGAAGTTCAATAGCTTTTTTAGTATGTGCAGTTCCAAAAAAAGTAGCAGCATACCAATTTTCTACTACTATGTATGATTTTATATAGAACTTAAAAGCTGGCTTTCAGTTTTTGGGTGCCATTTGGAAAGTATTTACTACACTTGCTTTTACTCCTATATTTTTGCGTCATTAGATTTTAGCAGAGCTTCGAACCGGTTAAATTTGGGTTCGTATTCAGATTCAGGCTCAAGCAAAAAATAACAGTGTGTTCCGGTTCAGGTTCAAATAAAAATGAAGCAAAACAAGGTTTTTCAAATAATAGTTTTACTTATTTACATACATCAATACATTTAGTTACTTGGCAATTTGCATTTTTTCATTCCGTTGACATTTTTCTTATATTTGATAATTTGCATTTTATTTTAATACGGTTTATATTAAGAGAAATTATCGTTTAGTTTAAAAAATAGTATATCTCTCAACGATTTTAGTCCAAAAATGTCCTTTCTACGTTCACCTCCTGAATTTATATGCTCATTTTGTATTTTTAATGTTAATATTTTAGTACGTCGAAAAACGTTGGTAAAGCCCAGACAGAGCTTCCATTTCCCTTCTTCAATACTTCAATCGGGATTTAGAACATTCCATTCTTATTGCCAATTTTAGCCTTTTTGATTTGGTAAAAAAATTCACTGGGCTTGCCTCATCAGTAAATGCTAGGCACGCCACTGCCTACGACCTGATATTTTCATTCAGAGAACTTAAATTCTATGGGAGGTACCATGTCCACTAGAACGATTTACATAATTTTTTGCAAAAAATACTTAAATTATTAACTTGGCCCCTTAAATTTTTACTTCGAGTTTGTCCTTTGAAGATTCCACATGTATGAGACATAGGCGTGGCTATTGATAACTTTCACAACAGTTATTTTAACCCAGTAATGCCAAGCGGTGCCATATGACATCTTGTCGCTGAGCCGTTTCTAAGCCAGGTTCAAAAATAATTTTTTTCTCAACTTACTTTCTTGATCTGTCTACTTCGGTTCCCGCTCGTCCTTAATGGTTTGTGACGACCCAAATTTATAATGAAAATTGTGGCCTCACAAACACCTGCTGCGCCCCTGTTTGTCCAAACAAAGCGCCAACAGCCTAAAACAACGAAAGGCTGGCATGGCAACAAAGCACAGAACTATTCTGTGTACGAAATAACAACAGCAATGCACAGAACTATTCTGTGCGTGAAAACAACAACAACAATGCACGGAACTATTCTGTGCAATAAAACAACAACAACAATGCACAGACAGAACTACTCTGTGTACGAAACAACAACAATGCACAGAATTATTCTGTGTATAAAATAACACGCGATCGAGCCAGCCAATGGGAAGACGACAGCGAGACAAATTCCAGTAGCAACAGCGTCTACTGGAATTTGTAGAAGAAGAAGCAGGCTGCCTATAAAAGGAGCTGCACAAGACAAGTCAAAGGGAGTTTTACGCGGACCAGCAAGGCGACTACAACAAGGGACCACAGTATGGTTACCGCCACCAACGCTCAGCAAGAGCATCGTCAGTTTTATCACCAACGCACAGGCGCATCGTTGTCCACGCACAGTAAGTTCGCCTTCACAGGCGCATCATCCACCGTGTTAGTATAGTTAGTTAAGTGTATTATTATCGTTATTGTAAACAAACTTACAGTGAATTAAAAACATTGAACTACAAGAAATGTGTCTCAATAATAAAAAGTGAGGGTCCCCCTGCAAAATAATAAATTTTGTAACCAACGAACCACTGGAGCCCGCTGAGCTCTACCCCGGCCTGTGGAAGAACGTTGTGTTACAGGTTTAAAGATTATTTCAACCGTGGATACCGAATTTCGATTACTCTTATTTAACACTTCCTTTGGTATATGTTTTTGAAAAATTAATTTGTATGGGAGCTACCCATTTGATAACTTGATCTCAGCCTAATTTTAAGAAATATTTGTACCACGTTTGGTTAAGTTTGCTCAATTTGTACTCGAGTTATCTTGTACACGGCGAAACGGGCATGGTTAAATCGGCTTCTTCGTATTATGGGCAGTGCCAGCAACCGTCACTCAATCAAAACCTTATATGATGAATATGGTATTTTCGAATGCATTTATAATATAGATGAAAGTTTACATGAATCCAATGAACCGAAGTTTCATGAGCAATATTGATGATGAAATTTTTTACTATGTGCAATATTTCAAGAACTATTAATCCATATCACCAATTTCTGGATTCCTCGCACTCAAATGTGTCCTCAGTTCAATCAAATTCAAATCTGGATAGTACATTTAAAAATAAATATGAATTATACTGCCTATGATTAAAACGAGATCTCTCATTTTCTGTTTAATTCTACTTTAACTCTACCGCTAAATACCGATTTTTTTAGCAACAACTATTTAATATCTTAAAATATAGGAATATGAAACTCATGTTTAACAATCACTTTACCCTATCAATCATTTCAAGGCACTTAAGCTCTGAGTTTACACTAAATAATGAGAAATTAGTGAGAATGAATCTTATCATTTGATTATAATTTTAAGCAAGTAAATTATTTCTTCATTCTAAAAGTTGAAGGTTAAAACTTTTCTCCACCGATTTTCATTGTTTAAACAAAAAACACAATCCGGATGTTTCAGTGATGATAAGAATGAAAGGAGTGTAAACGATAGTTACATCCACATACTGTCAGACACGACAGATAGATAAAAAGCTACTCAAAAAAGAGTGAGAAAATAAAATGAATAAAAAAGAATCGCAATCATGAAAAAATCTGATAAAAAAAACGTGATAACAATGCAATCACGCACGCACACTACAACTTGTCCCATCAGTGCTGGTGGCATGATGATGGCGTGGCTGCTCGTGATACTGCAGCAAATGTGTTGGCAAAAAAACAAAAAAATCCCCAAACTTGTTGGCGCAATGTCATATGGTCACAATAATATTAAACAATAGTCTGCATATTTTTTTATTTGCTAACGGCGGCAGCAGCAGCAACAACATCAGAGCCGACAACAGCAGCAGAAGGAGAAATCCTATTATAAAAACTGAAATATGTTGATAGCGTCATGTTTGCCCATGTACTGTGAAGAGTGAAACATGATTGTCCGCTGCTTGTATGTCTAAAAGGATATGTGATGAATTGATGTTTCACGACGGCAATTGCTGTCTGTCTATAGGCGGCGATGCTGTTGTTGGTTAAAAAAATTAAACAGAATTTAATACTATGCAAATTTTATAGTAGTTTTTAGTAAAGTGTTACTTCTTAGTCAACTTGATACTAAATTTTCGTATAAACCACCAATGTTAAAACCACACACATTGTCGGTTGTATCACTATCGAAAACTGAAACTTTGCTCAAAAGTTCAAGCATCATGCTGGTGCATACCAAAAATGGCAAAAAATACAACACCCAGAACAAACATTACCAAAGCCTGCAAAAGTAAGTAGCAAGCACGGAAACAAAAAACTCTTGGCATAACTATTTTTGACACGTTTTTGTTGCAAACAAAAAAAACTTTAAAAAGTTCCTCCTCTTACTTGCTGTGTTCTTTCGAGGAGGCTAAAGCGCTTTATGCCGCAGCAGTAGCAGCAGCAGTACATTCTGCATGAGTTGAATATTTACACCTATTTGGTGGATGCTTAATACTTTTACGCTAACAAAGCTAAATATAAATGCCAAAAACGTCAAGCGACAAGCAGAGTCGGCAAGTAGAAAATGCCAAACGGCAAGCTGTATCACTATTACAAAAGTAAACTAGAAAAATTATATAAAGAAAAGAACTGCAGTAAAAAGCAAGCAAATGTACCAGTACTGCTCGTTTAAATTTATACATTCATACATATAAATTTTTGCTTGGCATTTTGTTTTGACACTTTTGAGCAAATTTTTCCATTTTCTTCTCTAACATTTTTTCAATCTAAAGTGACTTTGACTTTATTTGATGGCATCAAAAGTAATCATAAAAACGTGGCTTTATGTTTCCTTCACTTTGCTTTTTCCATCAGCGAGATGCAAGCGATATTCTTCTTTTTGCTCCCAAAACGACGTAAGATAAATGTATACTCGGTAAGATTATGTTGTTGTGTTTTATGCAAAGCCCCCCCCCTTACATTCCCCTCTCCTTCTCATTCTCACTGTAGCTTTTTGTTTTCCATTTCATCATAATTCTGTTGTGTCTATCTCACTCCATCTCTAGAGTGTTTTGTTTGGTTATAACACTTTTGATGCTCGTTATGGAATTCAGTTTTGCTTTACGCTTTTCATTGTCTGCTGCTGCAAAATGAAAAATAAAAAAACAAAACCGAAAACAGAAAAAGTACGCAATCATTTTGACATGAAAATGACAGCTGGTGTATGCATGTAGGCATAGGTGTAGCGAGGGGATACAGGGAGGGTGTAGGTCTCTTGCCATCCTGAATTCAACAAAAACTTCAAACAGTTTTTAAAATTTCTATATTGATAGCTTAGCTCACTAGCGGATCCAGAAACCTCCTTAAGGGAGGGAGGGTTTTAACTTTTCGTCCCTTTAAAATTTCGTTTCCGCCCTAGGACCCGCTTGTGTCTTAGATCATTTAAAAAAATATCTTAGCCCCTTTAATTTTTATTCTGGTTACGCCCTTGTATACATACGTAGTTATTCCAGCTAACAAAAAGAGTTCCTCTTTCTCTCTCTCTCTCTCAGTGTTTGAACATATAATGTTCTTTCGTTACTCAAGTTGAACGAATGTCTCAATGTTGCGCTTTTTTATTCGCATTTTTTTTTTTTTTGCGTGCTTTCACATTGACGTTAGATCCACGGGGAGCAAATCGAAATGGAAACCAAAGACAATAGTATTGTATACGCAGCATACAAATATACAAATACACATACATGTACACATACACACTAACATGTGCATATATGTGTTGTATACCCAGTTGGAAAAAGCATCAACCATAGGGTAATCATTGAACATCCAAAACTCTGTTTTGCACGACAGCGATACACACTCCTTTCTGGAAGGGAATACCTTTCTTGGTATTTCATTTCTTCAAAAAGTGTTTTAATTCTAGAACAATAATCGTAATGGCGCAAATATTTATTGGTTGGTGATAAGACCGCCCTCTCCCTTGGATCCCCTGCTCCTTTTAAGAAAAAACAAAGGAATTGACTTTTGGTTTCATTTATTCCCTGGTTGGTTATAGCCCTTGGCTATAAATCAAATTTTCTATTCCCCCTTTAATTTGAAGACAACCATCACTTCTAGGGGGCTTGGCTTCTCAAAAGATTTCTCTTTGAAAACATTTTGATTCTCTACCTATTTCGATCAACCGAAATATGGAAATTCAATATGGAGAAGGTTCAATATTTACAATCACTTGAAAAAATAAAAAATATCAGGAGAATTCCCCCCCTAGCCAACATGGCGTATGATTGATAAATAACTAAATATAACTTGAAATTCAATTACTAGTGCCTAAAACCATTTGCATGTCAAAATAACAAAACAAACATTGTTTTTAGAGGATATTGATTTAAAACTTTGACTTTGCCTGAGGTAATAATTTTTGCTTAAACTTTATGCATTAGAAAATGTTTCTGTTAGGCAAAATATTCAAATTGAAATTCACTTACACCTTCCCCATTTAAAATAAAACACTTTTAAAATTTAAATTTAAAAACCACTAAATGAAAATATCACAAGCTTACAAAAAAAAAAGAAGAAAATTACTTCAAAAAATATTCTTCAAGGAGCGGAAAATTTCATTAAGCATAAAATTGATTGGGTAATATTGAATTGATAGGCAGATAGGCAGACATACAGACACTCAAATGCTTATTTAAGACAAAGGAAAAATGTTTTTGGTTTTAAATAATGTTCAAAAAATAAAAGGCACTCGAGGCAGCTTAATCTCAATGGAGGAGGGATGTACAAGTCAACAGGAACAATAACAACAACAACTATTCAGCATAACTCCATTCAAATTTATTTAAGTTAAAAAGCGTGATGTTTCCGTTGTCAGCTTATGTACGTCACTAAATAGCAAAAATATTGAATATTTTTGTACTTTTATATTGGCATGACGGAAGAAAGGCCTACGTTGGACAGATGATTGAATTTGCTAGTTGACGGAAGGACTAAATTGATGAGGGGTTTTTACTCTACTCTTCCCTATTTGATTTGATCTGAGAAAGGATGTGCTACGTTTGCATTCATTTTGCTATACCGAACTTATGCTAAGTTTAGAAATGTGAATTAAAGAATTTGGCTGGCGCATAGTCATCCATGCCATTAAAGTACATTTTATTTTTGACTATGGCTATGCGGCTTTAAGTTACTTTCAAATTGTTTTTTTTTTATATTTCTGGAAAAAAAACATTTATTTGCAAAAGTTTTGTCTTTTAAATGTTGGTTGGATTACATTTTTCTATTGAAAATTTTGTAAGAATGATGTGCTCTTACAGTGGCATAGAATATATCGTCGTCGTTCAAGCAGAAATCACTAAGTCCAAATTAATTTTTTTAATTGGATCCGTATTAATTAGCTTCTATAATTCGAATGACATAATCAATTTGATTTTTGATGATCCAGTTGAAACGTTTACTAATGTGTTTATCAATCTATTCAATTTTAAAGTTTTGCCATGCACTACAAAAACTAACTTCAACTCAGAAATTAAAAAATGGACTTAGTGAATTCAGCCCGAACGCCGACGATATTATTTTTATAAACAACTCCGATAGCTGTTACTATCAGCTATTTCTGATGTTCTTTAAGTGGTTATGTGCGTATTTATAATTATGTTGATAATTCTGACTTTAATACATTCTTTTGGATATATTGTTGGATATACTACAACTGCTCTCCACTGGGTGCATCATGTAATTACTTCAGTATTACTTGCGGAAAACAAACGTATCGTTATAAACTGTAACTAATGTAACTTGAGTGAAATATTCTAATAAAAACATTTACAGAAATGAAAAAAAAAAAACTGTTGCTCACTTTACCAAAATCCGTTTCTCTACTAGATTCAGATAATTGCGGTCTAAAATAACTTTCAATATCAACAAAAAAAAGTTTTGATTAGTTCCAGAAAGGATAATTCCTTTTTAATTACTTACTTATAATCAAATCCACAACTCTGTTTAGATAAAGTTTCAAATTGAACAGGATATATTTCAAAGCTACGGAATGAAGCAAATAGAGAACTATGGTTTCGGAAGATTGAAGGGCTTGTGGAAAATAAAAATGTTTCGGAAAATGTATTTAATTTTCTTTCACTAAAAGCAATTTTTGATATCATATAAAGGCATTTCACGACTTAACACTTCCCTGCCCACGCTGCCATTCATGGTACCACCACTTGGTAGTAGTAATAGTAATGCCATCTTACGTCCCACATCCAAACCACAATATGGGTTTCGTAGATTGCAGTTTTCTGTATCGATGCGCATATATAACGGTATTAGAAAAAGCCAGCTGTCTAAAGTTATTGCCATTTTTAAGTGAAAAAATACGTTTCTCACATAAAAATAAAATAAAATTTTTGATTTTCTACATAGCCGAAAAATATTGTTTCTATAAATTTCACAAATTTTTGGTTATTTTTCTCAATAAAGTGATTAAAAAAAAAAGTTATGCATTTCTATTTTACTTGATACTGCCCAACGAACCCCATATGGTCCACAAGGTAATTTCAAATTTTAACACTTAATTTTAACCTTAATATGTTTTTAAACAAAATTTGCCTTGTTGGGCAGGGAAGGGTTAACAAGTGTGTTAGATCAGGCCACTTGAATTATACTTTTATTTTAGTTGTAAAACTTAAAGTAAACACAAAATAAGTTATTCTGAAAATATTTACAGGATTTCCTAAACTATCTCTTTAACTTTTAATCCATAAATAACTAAATGTAAAATTGTATATCTAAAACTTACTAATTATTGCAATTTACTTAATTGATCACATACCAATAGAATTAACTATTGGATTGTGCAACATGAGGAAGGCCACAGTATTCAACCTTGAATTGATAGACTTTAAGCATATTGTGCAATAAATTCTGATAAACTACTACAAAAATACATCGAATATTTTCCACGTATTGATTGATAAAAAAAGAGACACCAGGAAAAAAAATAAAAAAAAAAGCCATTACCAATCAATCTCGTCTAATGGCATTAACTCCTCTCGTCTGTCAACGCTCGTCTGCACTTTGATTTCATCAGAAATGTTGTTGCCATTTGTTGTTGTGCTTTTTTTAGATTGCATGACGTTGTGTGTTTTGTTGTCGTTGTCGTTGTTATTGTCGTACAACCGGAAAACCTTATTTGAAATTGTATTTGGCATATTGGCTCAGACATTGACACGGCAACGCGACGAAGCAACCAAAAGTTGCATATGGAAATTGGCGGTTAGAATGAGATTAAAACAACCGACGATGAAAAAAAGCTGAGCTGAGTTCAAATGAAACACACACAAATGAATATGTACCTGAAAATAAAAAAGAGATGGCGCAAAAAAATCACAGACTGAGGTTATGTAAGCATAAACTTGAAAATGAATTCCAATTTTGATGTTGCAAGACAACAGTAGCAGCAGCAGCAAAAAAAAACGATATTGCTAAATTAAAAAGGTTTATGACAAAAAGAAATCTCTGAGAATCAGCTAGCTGCTGTTGCTGCTTCTTCTCCTGCATGTCATATACTCGTTCATTTTTCACTTTTCTTTCTACACTGTGCGCTTGTACATTTGCCCTCAGGTTGCCTTCAGTCTCAAGCATACATAAACACAAAACTTTTATTAATGTTTTTGCATTAATTTCTGCCGCACAATCATTTTATTTCGGGCATAATTGTATGCGCAAAAAAATACTCTATAAAATGTCGCCTAAAATGTAGACAATTTTTCAAAGAACGAAAAACCAGAGAAAACTACACATACAGCCGCACATGCATACATACATATTTACAAAATCCCTTGTGACATTTGCGTATGCCGTAGTCATACAGGCGCATATGTAGTCGTAGTTTTTGTTGCTGCTGCTTGATGATTTTATAAATTGACGACAAGTGTGTGAATTTACTATAACAACATCAACTCGCTCGCTTGCTCGTACGGCATGTGCGGCAAATGGTAAGTGGCAAGTGTTGCATTTGTGTCATGTGATAAATTGCAAAAGGTTGTGACAGAGAGACGACAACAGCAAGAGACTGAGATAAAGACAGAGACAGACACACTTTTTCTTTTCTCATATCAGAACAACATAAATATTGTGTGTGATTTTCTTTTGCAGTGTAGCTTTTTCATAAAATTTAGGATGAAAATCAATTCTTGTTCTCTCTTTTTTCTTGCTCTTTTTTTTGTCTATTTTTAAAGAAGCATTGAAAATTCAATTGCACGAAGAAATTCTCATTCACACCACAATGGAAAATAAAACAAATAGAACGAGAAAAAAACGTTAAAAAAGAAAATCCAACAACGTAAATTATTTTCAAAACATGTTCCAAGCTAACCCCAAGGAATATTGCCAACTACTGTGTACTATGTCGAGAAAAGAAGCAAAAACAAGTGAATACATGCTAACATATTCTAACAGCAGCAACAAAACAATTGCGGCACGTCGCAAAAATAAAAGGACAACAACAGCAGCAACAACAATAACCAGCAACAACACAATTTGCAAATATGCAGCAGCAGCAGCAGCAACAACAACAAGGGAAACTATTGTCTTACTTTGAAAATAGTTCGAGTTTTTGTTTTAGTTTTCTTCGAAATTCTTGCGGAAAATAAAGCCGGCAACAGCAAAAGAAATGTAATATTGTACGCTCATTGAAAAAAATATGTTAAACCACGCAAACAAAAATATTAATTAAGTTGAAACGCTGAGCTGAACAGCAGCATTTTCCAGCGCTCTCCCAGAATCGTATTGTAAAATTTACATTGCATACGACGAATTTATAGCGATTCCTCTCACCGAAATCAGACAAGTCAAAATATATAAAAATGGAAGTTATAAATAGAAGGGATTAAATATTTAAACTTCATCTTTCTTCCCTCAAATATTTGCATTTATTAGCCTAAATGTGCGAAATCGGCTTGGGACTTGCTACTATTCTTCCCATCAAACAGTTCTCTTGCGTAGTTCTTATTCAATTTTGCTTATTTCAAAGCTAGTTCATTTCTACAATATTTGAAGAGTTATATCACACCAACGGCCATTGCGAAACTGTAACGCTGATCAAGAATATGTCGCTCATTTGCTGCAAGACTGTCGTAAGCCGAAGAAAAATAATTTAGCTAAATAACCGCTATTTAATGTTTTACCTTGTGTAAGAAAATTATAACGGTATTTTATGAACTCCCTTCACGAGAAAATTTTTTATCGTTATTGTGTTCTACCTAGTGGCAGTTTATTGAAAACTTTTAATATTTTTTAACTTATGACAGTCTTGCAGAAGACGAGCGATGCATAATTTTCTGGTCTAGGGTATAAATTTGTTGGGTCACTCTTGCTTTTAATTTCAAAGTTTCTCAAAATGACTTTACAGCAGTTTTTGCACCTTCGTTCAGAAAAAGTTACAGAACGGCTGAAATTGCCACTGAAAAAATATCTAAATTGGTTCTAATTCTCGCTAAACATAAACATATTTTACAAACATTTTTCATTGAGTGTATTACCTATTACATACGAAGGAGCATAAAATTGAAGAAAGGAAATCATCTCTTTTTTGTATATTTGTATTTTTCTGCTTTCTTCTGCATATTTAATGCAACATGCGCCTGTGTTTTTCAGTGTGTTCTTAGGCAGGATTATTTGGTATTCATGTGGAATTGCAAAATTCAGAAGGCTTAAAAATATGTCGTCATAGCAGTTTTCGTTTTTTTTTTCTTCTTCTTCTTTTCGTTGAATAAATACAGCATTGTAGTTAGTTGCATAGTGCTTTGAGTGTCGAAAGAAATATTGATAGTTCCGAAAAGAGGTTGTCATACACGTAATAAAGAAAAGGATATCATTAGTGATATCAGGCACAATGATACTACTTCAAATTGAAAAACTTCAAAAGAAAATTTCATAAAGAAAATCAAACGAATAATAAAACAAGTTTATGCCAACTTGAATTATTTTGTCAGACATAATAACCGAGTTACTCTTAAATTTTCCAATTAACCCATTTTGAACATATGCACAATTTTTGGTACGTTAATTTTTGAAATTCATCAAAAATAGATTTATAAAATTTTTTGGAAAGTAATTACTGCTAAATATTTCTGTATATACTGGATTTAAAATTACATTTGCCTAATTTAAATCTATTATTTTTCACTTGGCTAAAAAGCCAGGGCATGCTTTTATGTAAGATGCTTTTGAAAATAATTTTTAGTTTCCAAAATAAAATTGTAACTGTAGTTAATTTGCATTTTAAATGGAAAATTCATCTCAATAATGTTCATGTTGAAATTTTTAATAGACTTAATTTGTTTTCATAAGTACTATTCAAACTATTGATATTGCATACAAGACAAACGGCACAGGACTTCTAATTTTCTGAGAGTAGGTCTGTTACTCCTACACCTATTAAAATTCGCCACGAGTTTTTCATAATTTTTAAGAACTGAAATGTAAAATATATGGTGACATATGGACATGGACATATTCAAAAAATGTTGAAAATTGAATTGCGAATTCTGGTATCTGCTCAAAATGAGTAAAGAAATAAATTAAAATATGATGTATTAGAAACAGTTTTTATTTATTCATTTATTTACAAAATTTTAGGGCTTAAAATCTTGAAACTTTTTAAATCAAAACATTTGAACCTAGTAAGTTAAAGGAATATTCTGATATCTGGCGCAGCATTAATTACACTGCACAACAAAAAAATGCTTTATAAATTCTTCTTTTGATATATTTTTAATTTTTAGGTTTACTGTGGCGCACTGTCTTCAAAACTCAAGACCGTATCACGTCTGGCCAAACAAAAATTATGGTCTTAAACCTCTTTGGAACATTGTCTTTTTATATAGTTCTGAGATATAAAAGCTTAAAGATCGAATCTAAAAGATGAAAATTTCAGCATTTTAATGAATATCCAGATAGTATTTATCTAATATATTGTTAAAATGTTGTTAATTTTACTGCAGTGTGCCTAATTTTAATATTATATATACGATATTTTCTTGGCTTCAGAATATAATACGGAATTTTTATTATTTGTAGAAAGCAATTGATTCCATCAAGTTGATACCATTACAAAACAAATAAAGTTACATTATTTCTCTATTGAAGCGGAAAAAGTTTGTCAACTTAAAGCTCCCATATATTTACTATCTTATTACAATTTACCTCCCTCTTTTAAAAGAATTTTTATTTATTTTTGCTGAAAAAATGAAAACAAAATACAATTTGGTGTACGTGTGTTCCACATTCGTGTAGTACATGCATGCATGACATGTTTTGACAAGTGTCAAAATACTCTACTGTTATAATATTTTTGCACAAAAAAACCGGAAATAAACTTGGCTCCTACATAACAAAGAATTTATGTCAGCGTTACAGTTTTTATTAGTTTTGGAGAACAGCTATAACATTTTGAGAGCGATAACAAAAAAAAAAAACATATTTCTATTACATAAACAAATATTTATTGATATTACAAAAAAGTTTAGTTTAATAGTTTCTCAGGAGGAATCGGAGTGAGTTTTCTTAGCAATAATAAAATTTCTAATTACACAAACAAAAAAATGGCTCTTACAACTTGTAAACAGAATTGGATCTCGGTGAAGGTACACAATATTTTCTAATCACTAGGGAACCAGTCAACTGGTAAAACAAACTCCATTACTTTGCCAAAATTAGAGGAAAACCATTCTGAGATTGATTTTACTCAGGGACCCAAAGTAATTATTATTTTTTGTTTAAGATTAAATTGGCTGTGACAAAAATAATCCCTTTAAAAAAAATTATTTCTATATCCTTATAAATCACCAATTTATTTTTTGGTCTTCTATAACCATTATAAATAAGAATTTGTTTTTTGTTATTCATAACCAATTAAAATAAGAAAATTGTTTTTGGTCTTTCATAAGCATTATAAATATTTTTTTGTTTTTTGGTTGTGCATACTATAAATACAATTATTGTTTTTATTTATAATGGCTAGGAAAGACCAAAGAAATATTTTCTTTTTTATGACACTCAGACACTGAGCTGCTCGTAGAGAATGAAGGTCTAAGAGATCTGTGCTCAGTAGGATAATGTGTTGTCCTTTTTCTCCTTGACTGATTTTTAATAAAATAAGTTCCAATATCTGAAATGAGTTCGGTACCAACGAATGTCTTGACCGAGGAAGCAGAGTTGCTTCTGTTATCTATGTACACCTCTTCCAACAGTAGTTAATTCAAAAAATTCAAATTGATTTCAGAATATTCCATTTCAAAACATTTCATTTGTACTTCAGAATAATCAAATTTACTTCAGAATATTTTAATTCAATTACAAATTAATTTAAAATTATTCCAAATATACTCCTGCATATTTCATTTGTTCTTCAAAAAAGTCCAATTGTATTTGCGGAGATCTATAATAAAACGCAATAATTCCACTTTTTCAGTTCTTTGATTTTTTTTTTACTTAATTACATTGTACGTGTTGAAATCTATGTAACCATTATTACAATAATTTTTCTTTATTTTTATTCCAAAATTAGCATTCAGACCAAAATGAAACATTTCCAATTCCAATATATCCTACTGACTTCAATTAAATTTATTCATTTATCTGAAAAGTTGCTCTAGTGGAATTATTGCGTTTGTTATGGATCTCCAATAATAAGATTTGTTTTTCTGAAATGCCTACAGATGAAATGTTCTAAAGTATGATTCAAATAAACTGAAGTGCATTTAGAATAATCTGAAGCAATACCAGACCCAGAAGATTGTGGAAGAAGAGAGAAGAAGTTTTAATTTCATTATACCTCCAAATTTTGCTATTATTCATAAGCAACATACAAAATGTGAGTTATTTATCAATCCACCTTCTTTGAAGTGCATCTGGTTATTCTGAATATTGAAATAATCCTCAGCCAACTCGAAACTACGGAAATGATCGAAACCACGCAATTTCGGCTCAGTGGGAACATAGTATTAAATCAATTCAGACTAATCTAAAGTCAAAATATTATTTATTTATCTAAAGTCTGAAATATAAATGAAATATTCTGAACTCAATTTGGAACCTTTTCTGTCGTGAAAGCTTTAAACACATCCATATAGTCTTTAATGCGAGCTAAAACTTTTTATATCGTATAACTCAATATCTAAATTTTTAGGTACAGAATCGAGAACAGTCATCTTTTGTTCAGCCACGAACGTATCAGTTTTATACATGTTCATAAATTGCATACTTAGTTAAAATAACTAAATTGGTTTAGTATTCCAATCAATGGGGTATTCCAAGAGAAACTATTGGCGATTTGTCAAGTCACAATTGAGCCAAACATTTTCCAATATTTTTTTTACGAAAAACAATTTTGCTGACAGCTAAAAGCAGAATCAACAATCATAATTTCTCCGCAATTCCGTTGTCATAATTCGATTTCCGAACTTAAATATTTCATAACTCTCACTGCTCTTCTTTTCCATGCTAAATTACTTGTGAAGCAATAAGTGCAATATTTATGTGTGTGTGTATATGTGAATATTGTAGGAATAGTAGTGTTTAATGCAACATACACATGTCTGTATGAGTGTGCATGGACGTACGTGCCTCGGGGACTATGTCATGTTTATTGGACCATTTACAGGCATTTCATATTTTCTACGTTCATACATACATACACACACATACATACATAAATAAATTGTATTGAGGAAAAAGTAAAAATTGTAGTCAAAGACAAAATTCAGCAGAATTGAAAATGCTTTAAAAGACGTTAACAGACTTAAGTCATACTCATGTAAATAGTTTCATATATACTTGTACTTACACATATACACGTAGTACCTTCTAAGCCCTGTTGGATGTTTGTATATATGATTGTTTGTATGTAAAGCCACTTAACATTTTCAGCATGCAACGTGATGAAAATATGGGTCGCATTTTGATTTTTGATGAGAAATTTATTTGGAAGCCATTTCGAAAGGCACATTTACTTACTTTTGTGCTTGTTTCTTTTATTTTTTCTTTTCTTCCACCTTCTTCCTTAACTTGCGTTATTTTATTCGATTGTATATGTATGACTTGAGAAAGACTTACTAGAGGAGTTGCCTGCCTGACTGCTTGCTTGGTTTCTTGCTTTTTGTAGTTAAAGGTTTTTGAGAAAGAATTGCGAAGCGAAAGCAAAAATGTCTGCTGCAGTTTGGCTGTGTGTGTTTTCACCGTGTAGGTACTCATATGTAGACCTACTTTGCGCTTGAGTTAATTTTACAGAAAATATTTCCCACTCTTTTTACAACTCCTTGCCAAGGATGTGCTCGCTGGTATTTTAAAGACTCAAAATTGAATTTCTCAGAAAAAATTATATTTTGATTTTTTATTGGCAAATTTATTTTTTTGTTTTTCATTGAAGTAAGAAAACCAAATTATATAAAATTAACCAGCATGATTTCTCATCAAAAGATGTTTCCATTCAATTCGCTAGTCAATTTTAATTTTTATTTTAATTTTACTTTGAAATTTATGGACTTTCTGTTTGAATTCACAGCACGATATGCTATTTCTGCTGGGCTAATTTTTTACAATACATCAGTTGCCTTCATTTATTGACTTTTAAATTTAATTTCTTTGATGCTTTCAAACGTGTTTGATCACGCTCATATTTGATAATCAATTATATTCATTAGAGTAGTTTGACTTCTGATTTTCAAATAATGAAAATAATAATTTCAAATCGAAAAAGTTAATCAGCTCGGCAGGAGATTTAATAAGAAAAAACAAATCTTTTTCGCACTTAAATATTCCAGGATAGGTAAAAATGTCCGTCCTCTCTAATGAATTACGCAAACCTGCGAAATTAAGATTTTTAAGACGATTGTAAACAAGCAGGAATTGAACATTGAATCGTCAGGATTTCGACAAATCTTAACCCAAAAGTGCCAGAAGATACAAAATTGGTAATTTGGTCTATAAAATCTTTTATCAATTTTTCACATTTTTATAACTGATTTTTGCCCATACTAAATCAGTTCTCATACAAAAAGCGTTTTTTATAGTTTTTTTTTTTCAAAACAATCCAGCTCTCGATAGCTTATAGCTAGATCTGAAAAATTTGGGAATCTTCATAAAATAAACTAACCTACATTCTTAAGTGAAGTTAGAACCGACTTCTTTTAATAAGGCACCTTAATGTATATATTAACCATTAGAATTGAATGCCTCTTGGCATTGTATCGCAGTAGAACTGGTGATGTTAAAGTCATGAAGTTTGCCTGGATACCTCCTAATTGTGCACTTGACGATAACATGCTTTATTGTTTGTAGTGCTTCTTCTCATTGACAGTGCAAGTACAACATTTGTTAAGTGCCGCGGGGATTCACCTTCATATCTGCCCCTAAGGAAAATGTCTACATATGGAAATGGATCCAGTACCCCATTATTTTCTCCATATATCATCAATATTGAATCCACCGAACATTTTGATATTGTTGGTGTAGCGCTGATGGGATATTTAATATCTCACCTAGATTAACATAATTTTTCCTATATTTTGTGTAGTTCTTTCTCGATTTTTGTAGTTCTTTGTGTGGATTTTCTATAACAACATATTAGAGAATTAAAAATTATAGTTGTCTGAAGATTCTCGTGAATAAATAGGAATTGCGAAAAAATTTCATTATCTAAGAAATTTCATAGTATTCATAAGAAACTTTGTGTATGTGGGTTTTTAGGGTCGCCAATTTTCAATCCAATATTATCTCTGATTCTAATAGAAATTGGTATATGTGGGTTTTTAGGGATTATCGATTATTAGATTTTCAAAATCAAAGATGGCGGATTCAGTATAGCAGACCAAATTCGTAAAATTAACTGGTATATCACCACTTTATAAATTTTCAAATCCTGACAACAGATGAAAAAACTGAAAACCCTTTTCTTTTTCAATCAGAGCTAGTTTTACATATTCGGCCCTCCATTTTGGTTTTCCGAATTTCGGAAATTTTATAACAGATTTGTGATCGGTCTTAGTGCCAACAATAAACTTCGACTCTGCTGGGTCTCAGGACATTTTGGTATAATTAGAAATGAAGTGAACAACGGGTTTTTGAAGCAGCATCTCATCATTCAGTTTTCATAACCCAACTTTCGATAGACAAAATAGTAGATGGTGATGCCAAAATTCATCCCGTATTGCAAAACTCTCATGACTTCAATATTGCCATTAAGGAAGCGTAGACATTCCTATTGCTTTTTGTAACATCACACCAAAAGACTTGGTTAGGCAGAAAATTACCTATGCCTAAAATATATTGACTCTGATACGCAACAAACTTTGGCACATAATTTTTGTTACTATCCAAAACTACCAATGAATACATTGAAAAACATAATACAATTAAAAAGGTAAGATCGTCCGATGGAAACTTCTACCCCAGATTGATGTTTTCCCTACTTCAACTGGAAGTTCCACACCTAAAAAACAAATTTTCATATTCCTTCAAAAAATAATCATGTCCAATTGAAAAAAATGCCGAATTGAAATCACAAAAGGAAGCTTTATCGATTCAACATGGAATTGCCCAATTGTCGTAAGAAAGATGAATCTTAGTTTTGAAAATTTGATTTCTTATATGCTGCAGATAACAAGATTGTCCTTTGTCATATCACAGAAACTGAAAATATGTTCCCAAGTCCTAATCATAATAATCACATCAACAGCAAAAAAAGAAAAAACCATCAAAATACTTGACATTTCATTGTGGTTAACAATAAAAAACAACAACAAGTAAGCAAGTACCGCATAAAAAAATATGCGTCTAAGTTAAAGCATTCGAAAGATTTAGCAAGGACTTAGGCTTATCAAGGAGGCAAATTACGAGACGTTAAAAAAAAGACAAGAAAACATTTGAGAAAACACTAAAAATTGTAACAGAAAATAGAAGAAGAAAATATGTAAAAGATAAAATTGAAGGCAAACAGAAAAGGAAAAAAAGCATCTGAGAAATTGTCGCACATAAATAAAGCGATAAAACATGAGGCGAAATCTGCAAATCACTGAAATTCCTTGTGGGTTTAAAATACTCGACGTTTACTGACATTTGCTACGTGTGTGTATGTGTGTGTGTGTGATACGTAGCAAGTAGATTTAAGGATTTAGATTTCAAAGAAAGAATAAGAAGAATTTAAAAAAGTTAACTTTGCAACACAAAAGAAAAGAGTAAAACTGAAAGATGACTGGAAATTTATAAATCGTATGCAAAATGAAAAAATATACATAATATTTTGCCATTTAGCAGTAAAATAAAACAAAGTATAACACGAAACGTAAAACGTTTGACACAATTGTTAAATTGTCATGCATAAGCACTCACACACATGCATACATTCATATTTGTGCACACAAACATTCACAGCCAGACAAATGTGTCAATTGCTTTGCACAATTATTTCATTTCCGCACAAACAACTTCCACAAATTAACAAAAGTTTTTCTTTTCTGCAATTCTCTCTTCTTCCACCTCTTCCCTTTGGAATATATTTCTTTTTGGTATTTTCTTTTTCTCACATCGTTTGTTTGCTTTTTATTTCTGTGTTTATTTTTTATTTTTTTCAGGGAAACTATATTAACAATTTTATTGGACATTTGCCAAATAGCCAAAAAGTATGCTATTGTTCTTGTCGTTTTTTGTTTATTTTGATCGCAGTTAGTTGTAGCAGCAATTGCACGCTTGCCAATTGTAGCAGCAATGCTCAAAATAAAACTATACTGTACAAAAATATTGTCAACGTTGAAGTTAATTTTATAAACATACATATATATATTTGTTTATATATAAATAGTATTTGTACATTTAGACATATTTATATATAAATTTTATATAATAAATTTAAAACGGAAACAGCAGGTAAAATTGTTACATGCTGTGCTCACTTCAAAAACATCAAACACACAACGAAATGAATAAATAAAAATTACTTTGTCTGAGCGAAAAGGCTTTATTTTTTCTTTATACTTTACTTTCAACTTTGTTTAATACTCTGATAAGCATTTCCTTTTTACCCACAAATTTCTGATAATAAACTCGTCTGTGAACAACAAAAACAAAAACAACTAGAAATCTATCAGTGAAAAAGTTTTTGCCTTTCGGCAAAATAAACATCTTATTTTGACATTTTGTTAAAAACTTTCATTTTTGATATGAAACACTAGAGTTACTCATTTGTATGTATGTCAAATTGAACATGTGTTTGTGGGTAAAAGTATTATATTTTAAAATTTATCAAAGAGTTCGTTTTTAAAGTAGAAGTGTGGATCTTTCTTAAAGAAATTCGTGGTTAAGCAATTAGCTAAACTCCAAATATACAAGACTCCGGAATGTAGCTCTTACATAATTAGTAAACCAAAATAAATACAAATAAAAGACTATATTTTCGACCTCATCAAGGCCTTAGCGCCCGAAAAAATCTTTATATCAGGTAATCTAACAAATAAATGTAAAAAAAAGCGAAACTCTAGAACTACTAATCCGAGTCCATAAACTTTCCAAGTTCGATTAAGTTAAATTCTTGAATTCCTTGCTTGCCAGCTTGCCAGATGAGACTAAACCAGGCAATAAAATAATTCCTTGATGGAACAAAAATTTGGCTAAACTAAGGAAAGAGACAAGAGGGCTCTTTAACCGCGCCAAATCAAATGGCGAATGGGCTAAATATGGAGAATGTCTGACGAAATACAATTCAGAAATTAGAAAAGTGTAAAGGGAATCGTGGAAGAACTTCTGCAGCGACCATTCCAACCTAAGCATAGTTTTTAAAAAGTTTCCATTGCGGACTTTAGGGTCACCAGTGAAGTAAACAAAAATTTAAAAATATGGAAAATCATGTTTAAATAAATAGTTTTACCCATAACATATTTGAAAATTTAGAGTATTTCAAAATTGTGAGCGCTTAAAAATAGGTAGAAAATTTCGTTGAAATCGGTGCAATAGTTTTTGGAAAAAAAAACTGGAAAAACGAATTTTGGGTCACCGGTGACCAATGGTCTCGAAAGCGTTATGGGTTAAGCAGTTAGTTCTGATGGAATACGCATTTGTTCAATTTAATGCAAAGGCGTTTCTTTGGTAGGGCCTTGCCACAGCCCACACTCTCTCTGTAGTTCGAAATCAATCCAATTTGAATAATTGGTGTATGTAAAGCCAAAGCAGAACAAAGCAATTAAAAATTGATGTAAGTGAATGAAATTGTCTTATCATAAATAATAACAATATCAACATTTAAACTATACTTTAAATTATTAATTGTTAACATAATGGTTGATTGATAAGCTTAGATATTTTTGTTGGCAACATCAACTTCCTGGTGACTTTGGTAAAATCTCTAAGAAGTTCATTTGAAAGTAAATACATTTTCAATTATTAATTTTTATTACTACAATAAAATATTTCTAAAATAAATAGATAAAATTTATCTATAAAATTTGTAGGTAAATAAATGAAAGAACATCAATTTGCTAAAAATGAATGCATTTAAATATTTAACTAAATGAAACAATTTTGGAAATTGATTTGCATGTTGATTTATTTGGTTGAATATTTGTCATTCGATTATCAATTTACAATGAGCACAAATTGACAACTGAGTCGATGTCAATTGAAATACAAGCGGGACTTCGATGCGATTGGTGTGCAATTGGCTAATGGATGATGTGCTGAATTGGATTCTCATGATATTCTTTGAATATTTTATTGTTTAACAACGAAATTGCCGATTGCCGATTGCCAATTTTAACATCTAAATTAACAATGCAAATGTAATAGATAAATATTTGTGCTAGTTATAATTTCATATCAATATTTCAATATAACTAATCATGATATTTTGTATTTGCTAAAGTGAGCATTTTATTAATTTGTCAATAGCTCCGGCACCTCATTACGTAATCTGTTCGTTTTTTTACTCACTTTCAGAAATCCTTCATTTTTAAATCACTTCATCTCAAAAAAAGCTGCTCAGAAACGTTTGCTCGCCATAGTTCATCAACGTAAACAAACGCCCACTGCAGCAACTCCACTCCACGTAAAAAAAAAAATAAAAAATAAAACAATCACGAAAAAAATTCGGAAGTGACAATAATGAATTTGCTACTGTCAACAATATGTCAATGCGACAAACATTTACCATATTCTCGCTTTGTCCATCTGCCTGAATTTCTGTCTGTCTGGCTGCGGGTTTCCCTGCCTCTCTATTTGTCAGTATATTTGTTAAAAAAATACTGTCAATCTATTGAACAAAAAACGTATCTGCCCGTGTAAGTTTGTGTGTACGTATTTTGTTGGGCCTGTGCTGCTGCCACATCATCTGCCATTTTTCCAATGTTGATTCTTTTTAACACATAACAATTTTGCTTTTGATGTATATTGACATAACAGTATCTCTCCTATACCTCCTATACATGTATACAATTTTCTTTCCATTTTTTATTTTATGTATTCTCTACATTTGTTTCAGTTGATTTTTCCAACTCCAGCAATTTTAACAAATTTGTTTGTTTTGACTTTTAATACTGACAATTCTGCAATGAAATCAAATTGAAACAATTTTTATTTGTTGATTTTTTTTTCTTTTTCTTTTTATATTTTGCTACTTTGTAGTCTTTGCCCGTTATTGTTGACATTTTCAAATTTCTGCTGATTTTTATTTGGCTTTTGTAAATGACAACATTGCCATAAAGCTAAGTCGTAAATGCAGGACTTTACAGCAGCAATTCAATTGCATGGACCAATAAATATTTTATAAATATTTTTAAATAACCGAATTAAGTCTTTTTTTCTGTAATATTAGACGTGTTCAGTTTAATAGTCACGTTACTTGCTTTCAAATAAACTCGTTAACAAGTTACTTGGAAAATTGTGTTTATTTTTGTAGGAACGCATAGTAATTTTCTTTTGATGAATAATTCACGTTAAATTAATTTCTTACGTCAATCATTAAAAAAAAAACCGGTTGTTAAAAAACCAAAGGGGACAACAGTTTAAACAAAGACGAATCAAACGTGCCTATAGTAAAATTTAAAATTTCAATTAAGTTGACTTCGTTTCATCCGTGAACATTGAAAAAATTAAGCTAAACAATTTAATTTCAAAATATCACAGTGGTGTCAGGTTTGGGTTAGATCGATTCATTTATATAGTTAGGTACTGAAAATTGATTCAATTTGAATATAGCAGATAAATATATTGCACGGTTTATGAACTCTCGTGCCAACCGAAACGAAAGGAGGGAATTTTCAACAGTTTGTTCCATCCGAAAAAAAACTTTTTGATTTGATTATAATTCCCTGAATCAGGGATGTTAACCAAATAAATTGAGCAGTATAGTTCGGTTCTGCGGTTCACATTTTCTCTAAACCACTGATCTGCTTCAAAAACGCTCCTTGCTTCATCCTGTTGAAAGTAATCGTCATCCGGGTCAATATCATGTATCGCTGTCCGTTGCTGTGTACGGTACCGAATTGATATTCTTAGGCTTTCAGCGACACTTTCACTGACAGTAGCAATATTTTTTGCAGACAATGCCAAAAGAACATGAGTTGATGGTTTTACGACTTGTACTAACCCACACACTGCAACCGATAAGATCTTTTATACCAAAGCTCCAAATTATAAAAGAAAGAAAGGAGGAAAGATAGATAAGAAACCATACCCTAGACGGGTATTAAAGCCTATGAACTTTAAATAATAAATGGGAACTGATTAAATTGACCACAAATTATTAATAAATGAGAGATGAAATAAAACAAAAAAAAAGTATCATTAATTTAAAAACTGAATTCTCGTTTGTTTATTTAAAAAATTGAAAGTTAAATGTATATATTTTTAATCGACCGCAGACTATGAAAATATTTACAATTATTCCGCAAATTAAATTAAAAAAGAAATCAAAAAAATCTTGTGGTTGCATATTTTCATAGTGATTGTCAAATTTAGAATGTTTTTTATGCTATTTCGCATTTACTACTAATTTTTTCCAGCACTCCAATTTTAATGAAAGTAGTGCTTTTAAAGTTTTTTTTCACAAATAATCACATATGCATGAATTCCAAATGAATTCCATCAAAAGAGAATCTTACTTTTACATTCTATCAAATAAATACCAGCAATTGTCCCTTTAAAAATATTGTATAAAAGTTATGAGGTATACTTAAAGCTCGTATTTATGCAGTTTTTCGGGGTAGTATACTGTTTTTAAGCATAAATATCTCACAACGGAGTTGCTTCGTCAAATTTCTTCACAGGACAAACCCAATACAAAAACTATAGAAGAAGATATGAAAGACGATTCAGATGATGGATAATTTGATTTCCTTGTCAATTTTCTTTGAATAAAATTGATACCGCGAAATATGGTATACAGTTTTTTCAAATCGATTTACTGTTAAGAATTTTCGGTAAAAATATAGTTTTTGGTCCGAAAAAAGATACGAGCATTAGATATACTGTATTCTGAAGTGTGCTTTGCGATAATTAGGGTCCTTCTGAGCAATTCGTATCATATCGGACGCGACTAATGCCCAATGCATGATATAAAATAATTCGAACGGTTTCGTGAAACATGCCCAGATTCATCTCTCTTACTTAATCTTAAATGACAATTTTTCATCACCATTGATGATATTTTTGTCAATAGAAGATATTGAAGGTCGGCCGAAGAAGGACAAGTCTTCAACCATGAGAGTCCTTCGCACCACTCGTGTTTTCGATAAAATTATAGGTTTTTCCTGTATGTTTAATGAAAAAAGTTTGGTTGGTAACACTAAACTTGTTTGCTTCATTTAAAAGCAGCAAAGCACATTTCAGGTTGTCTAACTTAATCAACAGATGTATAGAAACTTGACAACAGATCGCACCAAAACTCTATGTGACCATTAGGTATACAGTGATGTTCTTTCGTTTAGCCGCAATTAAACTTTTTCAGAAACTTTAAATTAAGTGAAACAAAAATAATATTCGAAAAAAAAACTGTTTTATTCATTTTTTAGGTAATTCACTTAAATTTAATATTTTATTGAAAACTCTAATAAAATTCAATGTTATAATTTTTTTTTTTTACATTTGTAAAATAGGGTGCTATAAATGAACTAAACGTTTAGACGCATTCACATTTAACAAAAAAAATGTATTTTAGTAGTGTGTGTGCCCACGATTGCTCTGAATCACTTCGAAAATCCTGTTAGGCATTGATTCTATTAATTTGTTGATGGTTATCGATTCAATTGAACCCCATATCTCCTTGATTTTAAGCTTCAACTCCTTTGCAGTTGAATATGGTTTTCCAATCGGTTTATTGGAATAAATTTGACGTGCCATGTACCCCACAGGTTTTCCATTGGGTTCAGGTCAGGACTGCATACTGGCCATTCCAGCAGATAGAATGTTTCTCAAACCATAATAGCGACGACTTATTTTCTATAAAATCAATGAGCACATCCTCCAGCATCTTTGTTTACATGTCCGAGTTTATTCGAGGAGGAATGAAGCATAACCTTCCTTGGAAAAGGCTGCCATCCATGACACTTCCGCCGCCAAAATTTATTTTTGGAATGGGTACTGTTTTGTCGCGGATATCATGGCAATAATAACTGAAGCAGTCAATGTTGAATTTCTTTTCGTCTGAGAAAATAACAGAATTCCATTCTGAAATCCAATTTATATGTTTTCTCGCGGAATTCAACAGGGCCTTCTTATGATTATTTAACAGCATCAGTTTGCGTGTTGCTTTCTTTAAATTTGATCTTATTTGGCGCATTTAATTTATTTTTCGTAGCTTCCTTACGAATCGTACTTATCTGCCGATTTTATAGTTTCTTGTTGCCTTTTGTTGGGCGTTTGATACCATAACATTCTCCTTTCATCAAAAAATTTCAAATTACTTTTTTGCGAACGATTAGTTTTTTTTACCAATTTCACTATTAGAATACCCTTAGTCTTTTGTATTTTCCATGTCGTTTAAATATGACGCGCGTGGCATTTTCAAAATGAGCTAAAACGAAAGACACAACACCTTTAAAAAAAAATTAGTAGTTACTTACACAAACTATATATCTAGAATCTAAAACTTGTTGCAGTTGCAGCTATAATTTTTACTAGAATAGCACTTTTGCTTACTGCGGCTAAACGAATGTTTTGAGTTCACGTCGTGATTCTGCAATAACATCTCATTTATGCTTCACAAAAAACAACTATTTCATCATCAAAGTTGCAATAATTGGTACTTTTTTTTAAGATATAAAACTTTAAAAGAGTTATTGGAAATGCGGTTAAACGAAAGTTTACCACTGTATTAGTAGGTGCCAACTTAAAGCAAAAAAAAATGTTTTATTATTTCTTTAGTTTTTCAAATGACAATTCCTGGCATTTATTTGGCAGAATGTATGTTTTCTTTATATGTATAGCACAATGAGAACATGTAGAATTTGTATTATTTTTTTTCGTATCGGTTTTGTATAAATTAAACTAAAATTATGATGTCAATGGAAATGCAGTTTTTATTTCAGTGATATTATTTAACGACCACAATGAAAATTTAATACTAGGGAAAACGCATTGAAAGAAAATTATGAAATCAAAAAAAGATTTGAATACGAAAATATCTAAAATTTATAGCTTATAAAAGCTGTTAATCATTTTTAATTATTTTGATAATTCGATAATATTTTAAGCTCAATTTTTATTTAAAAATTTAATTTTCATTGAAATTTTGTTTATTTTTTCGGCTTGTGTTTTTATTTTTAAACCATTTTAATGAAGGTTAATTTCCCTAATATTTAAGTCTCATCCATTTTACATGAGCATAATATAAATACACAAACATTCTCGTACACACACACACACAAATTCACTCATTCCACTCACTGTCAGTCACAATTAACTGCTTTTGCTAAAAATAAAACATTGTTTTGCATTCTTTCATTATATTTTCAAGTTTCAAGTATTGCATACATATGTAAGTCCCTTACGAATGTCCTTCATGCTGTCTATTTGGGCTATTTTTATTGTTATTGTTGGTAGTTGCCTGTTTCTGTTTTTGTTGTTGCTGCTGCTGCATACTTATGGTAATGAAATACAAACATATACACACATACCCACACACACATACAAAGAAAAAGTGTTTATGCGCATATGAAGAGTTAGCAAAAAAGAAATTTAAAAAAACTGCTATAAAGTGAAGAGTATAATAAAAACAAAAAAAAGGGATACGAGTGCTTCGCAGGAGCATGAAAAAAAAACAACAATTACAATTTTAAATAAAATTTTTTTAAAGTGTTTAAAGAACTCCGACTGGTAAGTCACGAAAAAAAAGTAAAAAGCAAACAAACATTACATTCAGTAATGAAAACTTTCCGTTTTTTCTCATTTGCAAATGTTTCTTCCCTTGAAATTCTACTGAACATCTTTCGTCCTGTTCTGTATGCGCAATCAAGCGCAAATGCTAAAGTTCAAAATGGCAGCCAATTTAATTTGCAAATGAAATTAAATACGCTTCAAAAGCAAAATTCTATGGAAACATTTTCCAAACTATATATTTTGCATACTATAGAAACTCATAGATATATATCCTAGAATGAAATACTTTGGCCTTCCAAAACCATTTCTGAATTAATATCAATTTGAATTCAAACCAGAATGGTGTCAATATTCATTTTCTTCACTTACTTAAGCGGCCAAAGGTTCGAGTGTATTAAAATTGTAAAATACGATTCTGCCATCTTTGTGGTTGGAATTAATAAATTCATGAAAGAATTTCCATATTGAATAAACATCAATAGAAAATTGCTAGATACTTTATTTCAAAATTCCATTACTACGTAGATCTTAAACAATGAAATTACTTTTGCTAGCTGTGCTTCTGAGTTAGAAATTCTTTAATTATATAATTGATATGAACTGATATGAAATTAAATTCGGTCAAAAAAAATCAAGAAATATTTCTACTCACGTCCCTTTTAGTGCAAATATCATTTTATATGAAAAGTGAATATACTTACAGTATACCGCCAAACTTTTAGAAACACCACAAATTTCGTCTTATTTTATTTGTAAATGCGGTGAGTTTTAACAGTTTTAAGAAAATGTAGCAAAACTTTTTTCAGGAACTGTTTTCTGGTGACAATTTGGGACCAATTTGTCAAGTAAAAATTGAACGACCCCAACCTTTTCCACTAACTGTAATCCGATACTTCTCCCTCTTTTCGAATCAGTACAAGGCTTTGTATTTATAAGGTTGTCCCCTGTTTAATTATATCCGATGTTCACCAGTATGCTCAAATCTTTCCGCATGCGAACCTAAGGTGTTATCAAAAGAATCGGTATCACTGATCTATATACTTTATTTAACTCTCTCCCGCTTAGTACACAAATTCTTAAATTTTCGATGATTTAGTGATAACCCTTTTACCATGTATCTGATCCTCAGTTCTTAGTTCAAAACAATATGTAACTTTTTCCACTAGATATACCACTCCTCCAGAAGACCTTTGACTTATTTCAGCTCCCATAAAAGCTTTTGCCAATATCATTGACACGATTTTACAACCAAAAACACCAATAATGAAATATGTTTGAATATGATACAGAACTTATGGTCCCTGCTTTACAAAATTCTAGTTCAAAGCCCACAAATTGACTTTCATAAGTCTACAAAGATTTGGGTAGTCGTAAACTGGCGACACAAAATACTTAATGTCCCCCTGTATTTTATTCTTATTATTGCATTCTTCTATAATGTGTCATTAGCTTAAAAACCGTTTACGCTCTAACTTATTATCTTTATGGAATTAACCCTTCGGAGGGCGCGCTCTGAATTTCATAGTATCGATTGCAATTTTTCTTATTTGTAGCAAAATAAAACAACTGATTGCTTTCTAGCGATATTGAAGCATTTATTTTTAAATGTTTATTCGTCATCGTTTTAACATAGAAAAAATTTCTTCAAGCTACACTTGAATTTTTTTGTTACACTAGAGGGCGAGCCACGGCAAATTAGCCGCAAAAGCGAGATATCAAAAGCGAGAAACACAAATAGCAGCTAAACGATGTAACACATAAACCAACGGCTAACGGTAAACCACGCTGCATCTCAAAACTTACAAAGTCACTTGAGTGGCAGCGGTCGGCTACTATGATTTATTTGTATTTTAAAAACACAAATTAAGCAATTTGCGACTAATTTGCCGCGGAGCACCCTTCGAAGGGTTAAAACCAAACCAAATCTTCTTGAGGGACGGACCCATGGTGTGTAAAAATTGAGGAAATTACTTATCCCCTCTTGACGAGGACTCTGAACCTCGTAGAGATACTGAAGCCCACTAAGTGAGATAGAATTATCTGAGGGCTCCACAATGTTTCGAAGTATGGACCTAGCCACCTCCATTTCAAAGTAAGCGCTCTGCCACTTGTTAAAACGTGTGAACAATGCAAAAAACATGCTGCCACCTCAATTTTCTTTTGGGAATATTTTTTTGAGTTGCATTTTAAAAAAATTTAAAAACAAATTCTGGCAAAGTGCTGAGATATTAAGCATTTTGTTTTTCAGATAAGTAGTTTATGCTAAGTACCGCAGAACATTGCTTCAATAGTCGCAGATGTACGAACACTGCACGGCTGACCCGTTATTTTTCAATCGTTTAGTCCACCAGTATCCTCGAACAATATCGCAGCACGAGAAATAAGCTGACGTGGAGTTCTATGTGGTTTTAAAATTCGAAAGATGTTCCTCACACGAATTTTCCTAGCGTGTCCATAAAGACACGTGTCCTATCTAAGAAACCAATTTATAGATCACAGTCATAAGTTAAATTTTCGTTATTTCTGACTTTTCAATAAGTTTTATTCTAGGAGAATTTGGCGTTAAAACTATAAAACTCAATAGCAGCGTTACTATTTTCTTTGTCCTTCCTTTCCATTTTTATATAAATGTTATAGCGAAATTTTTGTATAATATTAAAACATAAACGTCAATTGTCAAATAGTATAAATATTTATGAGAGGATTAATGGCATTTTTATTTAAAAACCATCATAAAATATTTAGTTAAAAAATAGTTGCATATGCATATATAAATTTCATATTTAATAAATAAACTTTTCCTTTCTTTTTTCATTGCAGGTATGTATTCACTAAACAAAACTATATGAGCACGGACTGCCAAAAAAGAAACAAATTAGTAAGAAATATATGTATGTACATTACTCTGTGCCACTCGATAAACAACTGACAGGAAGTCAGGCGGTTTTCCTTTTGTTTGATTAATATAAAATATAAATAAAACTTGAAACTTTTAGCTACAGTATGTATTAAAAATGAAAACCGCATCCAAAGTGAAAATTTTTGGCAAGCGCCTAAAAATCAAAATCAAAACAAAAATAAATATTTCATTTTTTTCTTTACACTTTTTGCACAAATTAAGATTACAAAATCCGCAACTCAATCATAAATTTTTTATTAAAACGGAAGCCACCGAAATTTTTTGCCCGCAACTCTTAGGCAATTTTTTTTCTTACTCTTTCTTCTCTAGATTTAAGTTTATTTTTTGTGAAAATTAATTTAATATGCAACGTTTGTTGTTGCTGTTTATTTGTTTATATTGTTAGTCGTTTGTTGCTGTTGCTTCGGTCAATTGGTGCAAAACTAAAGAGGGAAAGAGAAAGAAACAAAAAAACGAATGTGCACATTTTTCTTTTATTTTTTCCTTTGAAAGGTAAAAAATAAAAAGTTAAAAATAAAATAGCAAAATATGTGCACGTGAATTTTGTGTAAAAAAAGAGAAAAAAGTTTGACCCACAAAATAAAAGAAGAAAATGAAAAACTGAAAAAAAAATTGATTTGATTTTTCCCAATTTCATATCGTTGGTTTCCATTTTTGCGGTGGTACCTGATGAAAAACGAGGAATTGAATTAGATTTTGATGGAATACAAATGTGGCGCATGAAGTGAAATTGAAAATCTTTCAAATTTGGCCTCATTGAAAGTATAGATAGAAATTAGGTTAAATCTTTTGAGGAATTTGCTTTTGGGAGCCTTGATGAGAATATCAAATAGCGATATTTGCTGCATTGCAGCAAACAGCAGAAACGTAGCAAAAACATTTTGTTGTAATCAAAGAACTGAAATGTTATTTTTATTGTATTTTTAATTTGATAAAAGTAGGTGATGTATATTCAGAAACAAGGAATTTAGTATCATTAAACAGACAATAGTTGTTGTTCACCTGTTTTAAAGTAAGCAGGAAAATTTAGGCAACTTAATTTGCATGCATACATTAGAATAGATTCTAGGGCATTCATGAAGGCAGCAATTCTAATTACAATGTAAAAAGTAGCATACTGTAAACTTTCTTCATATTTTCTGCATAAAACAATATTTTTCCAAAAAAGGCAAAAAAAAATTAAATATTTCACTACGAATTTCCTCAAAACACTTGCAAATATTAAGTTTCGAAACAAAGGACGGATTATTATATCCTTATAAATATACTATAGTAAAGCAAATAATTTCAACAAATTTCAAAATGTTTGTGTGAAACTTCACTCTAATATCTATGTATTAAATACTTTTGCAACTAATGAGAGCTTATGAGTTTAAAGATAATGCTTATTATTATATAAGGAACACCAGGACTTTCGTGTAACTCATTTCTAAACATGAAGAACGTATCCCCAAATGCATTCGCAACTCACGTACGCTTTAACACCTTCGCAATGCTCTATGAAATTACAAAAGTGTAGTCGTAAAATTCTAGCAAACTCAATGCATACATTGCATACATACATACATACCTTCTTTTCCCCCAACATGTTTTATCCCTTCCCCACACTATACAATGAATATTAAATAAGGAGCATTGAGTGTGTGTCTGCAGCAAATGTTGCAACTTCAATCTTTATTAGCTGAAAAGCTATGCTCTGGAGTTGCAACTATATATCTACATACATTCGTACATGCATATACTGAAAGTCGAAATGGAAGGAAGTTGAAGTGAATCTTTGAAATTATAGCAAACAGTGTTGCCAATTAGTAAATATACTCGGAACTCATGTAGGTTCTTCTATGTCCTTTTTAGAAGTGATGAATGGAAAGGAGATTTCACTTGACAAAGCAGTACATTTATTTAAAGTCTGATGTATAGTAGTCAGGCGAACTGAGTTTATTTTTCAAAATGCCGATTTTAAAATTTTTTAATACTGATTTATTTAAAACTATATCTCTAAAATCTATAATTTGCTCATATCTTAATAATATTTTTAATCAAAAATTGTTTTGAATGAAAATGAAAAAATGTAGACAGAAATACAGATTTTTTAAATTTTTATAGTATAAAAAATGAATATAATTTATTGAAACTTTGAGAATATTTTATACATATATTTTAGTATATGTATACTATAAAATTTTTGAAGAATCTTCTTGAAAAACACCGAAGATATTAGCGACCCCATATTGCAGCTCACAATCAGACTCAGCATTTTGCGTACATTCTGGAAGCCGCAGTTTTCATCTGAAATCAAACGAGGTTGGAATTTACTTTTATTATATGTCTCTCTTCAATATGAACCTAAATTCTGTCAAAAAGATTTAAAATTGAATTTTTTACAGGGGTCAAAACAAAAAAGCTTGATTTTTTGCCATTTTTTACAACTATTAGGTTCATATAGAAAAACGATTGGTTGAAAACTTTTCAAACTAGCGTGTGTGCAAGCTCAAAAAAAGTCGATTTGAGAAAAATGCGTTTGAAAAACGTGGCGCGCTTATAACAATAGAACGAGTCGGAATTTTCATTTAAAATTTTGGGAACATATTTTTCAATAGTTCTACTAGCAATTTATGAAATAAAAACCAAATCGATTTTTTGAACCGTGTATTGAACCCTATTACCCCCCTTAAGCACATTCATGCAAAGTATGGAAAAAATCTGCAATGTTTCCATTTCTCTCTTGAATGCATGCACTTTTAGTTTAATGCTGTGATAAAAAATCGGGCGACCCTAGTCTAACCCACAAGTTTGTATTTCAGAACTTCAAGTTTCAAATTTCCCCATAGATGTGCAAGTAAAAATCATCCATTTTGGTATGTTCGATATACATACATATGTAGCTATAAAAATATAATCAAAGATTATTACTGTGAATGTCACAGCATTGGAAAATCAACTTCTCATCATGTTAAAATTTATTATATCATTCTTCATCTAGGAAACAGTATTCAAAATACATTCAAAAAAACCCATAAATTTCTTCTAAATGGCAACACTGTTTTCTTGAAGCATATTGTTAAATAGAGCAGTAGCAGAAGTAGCAGCAGAATCAACTTACCTGTCAACTAAGTATTCATTCAAATGTAACTAATTAATTAAGTGTTTTATTATTGCAGTTCTTTAGTATTGTTCCTGCTGCTGCTGTTAGTTGTTGCCATTGCTCTTCCTGCTGTGTTGCCATTGTTGCCCATGTTGTTTGCTATTTTCATGCTAATTAATGCAGATTTTGTATTCTCAATACTACATTTGATACTTTGTACCGAGGAATGCAATTTCCATAGCAAAATAGTCAATTTTACAATGAATACGAATATGTAAGAATTTTGCTCTACTATGAAGCATATTCATCACTCATATCAGCAATATAGCTAATAGGACAAAAAATAAGAGGAAATTCATTATTTTGAAAATATTTGCAAAATAATCGAAGGAAACATTAATGAAAAGTCATTCAAACTAAAATATTATGCCGTAAAAAAATATAAATAAAAATATAAATATTCTTTGTAAAATAATTGGCGAGAGTTTTGTTTTTAAGTATTAAACATTAAAAATAAACTTTGAAAAACTCTTTCATTTACTCATATTTCCATATTTATAAAAAATAAACATTTATTTTTTTTGCTTTTTAAAGTCCAAGAGAGACAAATTAACTGAAGCAAGTTGAAGAAAAGTATGTTACAGCAAAATAGTTAAATAAACAAAAAAAATGTTAGAGAAGAGTCCTTATCCTTGTCCTACATTTGCTTAATAATAATTTCAAAAGTTATAACGACAACAGCAACAGCAGAAAAACAAAGAAAAACAATAAGATATGTAAGTTTTTGTACTTATGAATGTACATAAAAAATATAAACGTGAATCGCAAAAACAAAAAAAGACAAAAATCAACAGTTTTTAGGTAAACAAAAATTGCTTTGTTTACTCTTTAAAAAACTTTAAATTAACAAAATATTTTTCTTTTCAGGAAATATTAGTTTCCTAAAAATTTTAAAATATTTTTAAAATTTTGTAAATATATACTTTGAATATTGAACACTGAAGGAAATAATTTTTGTTATTATGCTATCGGGGCTTAAAGATGCACTGACTTAGTATAGTAACTCCGGTGTCAATAGCTTGTCTTTCATGCAATGAAATTTCAAAGAACTGCTTCAGATGTATAGGGACCTTATTTCACCTACTGTGCTGGCGTCTTTTACGAAAACTTAGCTTAAATAAAAGTTTTAACTTCCTTACGTGGCATTCAAAACCGATACATTTGAATCGGGAGTCCTCACTTCTAAAGTAACCTTTGACTGTAGAGCAACTCTTAACGAGATGACCAGCAGTTTGATCAGCACTTAATTTAGATACGAGTAACGAAACTACAGTTGACATAGCTAGAACAAGTACACTCACTGTTGCAAATCACTCTTGAAAATAAGAGCAAGGTCAACATGTAATCTGAAATATTTTCTTATGATATTCCATATAAAAATCACTGCAGGGGCTGTGCTAACTTCTGTGGTCATCTTTCATTAGATTGCCCAGCTCTGAATAACGTATGAAAGAAGGATTTAGACAACTGCTTTACATAACCTAAAAGTCTTGACTCATATTCATACTAGATATGCATATACTTAGCTTTCTAAAAATCACTCAATGCTTAAACTAAAGCTTCCCTATGCACTCATAGCACGTGTGTACGTGTATTTAACAATATTCACCGAAAACACGACATTGAACTGCACGTGTATTTGAAACACGAACTATACTTGTTTGATTGGCTGTACGTGTCGTTGAATGCTCATATATTTGCTAAAGTGGATCGATTTTATAACCCCCATCATGATAGCGTTTTGTGAGAAGAAAATGTTTGGTTTATTTTTTGTTTAACTTTAAATTTTTACTAAACTTTGCTCTGGAGCACTCTTTGGAATATTTTTTAAAATCAAAATGGAGATCTAAATTGGGTTTCTCTGTACAAAAACCCATGGTGTGTAAAATGTCAATAAGAAAAATTTAACTTTCCCTTAATTTTTGCTCCGGAGCCGCCTTTAGAAAATGACATAGAAGCTAAAAATTTGTTTTTTGTCCCAAAAAGATCTGCTGTGTAAAATTTCAACACAATCGAACACCAGGTTTTTTCGCGTCCATAAATCCATTTTTGGACTCTATTTTGATCTAGGGAGCTATATAGGTGTTATAAAAATTTTGAGGATATTTTGAACTTTTCCTTGCACTGTAACGCCACTAAGAACTAAGAATTATGTTGAAATCTTGTGCACCTATGTTTTTTGAGCCAAAAAACTAAATTTTGGTTTATATATTTTTATATGTAAAAAATATTCCAAACTCCGGAGTAAAATACATTAAAAAAAAAACAAAAAAAAAATATGTCAAACATGAAATCAACGTACTTCTTTGAAAAACTCAAAATTATAGTTCGTGCAGGATCACAAGCTTTTAACGACATATGCTCATCGAATTTCTAGTTCCTGTTCGAATTTTTAAAAGAAAACTACACGAAGTCAAAAACAGAAGATTCCCTAAACTTAACCCTATAGTTCCCAAATTTTTGATTGATTTAAAAAAATTGGGATTGATAAATTATGGTGTAAAAAGCATAAATCAGATCTCAAAACCCTAAAAAATTTAATGCCTACAAGTATTTGTTGTTGAATAAACTTTTAATCAATTTGTTTAAGTAATTAAATATTTTATATATTAAATTCAAATTCCCAGCTACTCAAACCTAGTTTTTTTTATCTGGCTGGTATGACGGAAAGTATTTCATTTATATTTTTTGTTTGTTCTTAACTATTAAAATAATTAATTTTCCTGTTTTTCATAAATCTTTTACTTTGACAGTCATTTTATTAAAAGCTTGGGAAATTCCATAAACGATATGATATGGAAGCAGCAACAAAAACCTTTAAAGTGATAATTACACCCATTTTGGTGACTGCTGTATAGAGACACGCTTGGGAACTAGAGGGTAAAGTGAAGAAGTAACGGAAGTTTCATTTCATATCAATGCCTCTTGAATACATATTATTTAATGTCGAAAATGATGGGAATATCATTATTAATTCAGGCTAACTAACTAACTGTTTTCGTTCCGATAGAAGCGGAACAATTGAGATCTACCGCTTGCTGAAACTGCGTGTAGATAATTATCAATTCAAAATGGCGGATCAAATATGGTGGGCGGATTTTATCTTACTCATACCTACGAAATATAATTAAAAATGCAGTGGTCCGAAGTGTTTTAAGGGTCACTGATTACAAATCTGCAGTCAGGTTTTAAAAATTCAAAATAGCGGATCAAATATGGCGGACGAATTAAGATGTAAGATAAAATCAGTTCTGTGTACATGTAGACATAAGCTCACCCCCTGCTATAAGGGCGCGTACGAACAATGGCTTAGGGCTAATTTGAAAGGGCATGGTTCAGTCTTTAATTTCTGATATTAGCGAAGTTTGTAGCACGTCAGGGTTCAGCTCCACAATTTTACAAAAATGGCTAAAAACGCTGATTTCAGGGATTTCAAGGGAAATCAGCATGAAAAATTCATTTGAAATCAGTAGAAGCCATTTTATTCGCATAAGAAAAGTTGAAATTTGCAGGGCAGTGTAATTGTTCAAAATTTTCTCTTTCAAGATTAGTTGTGCTGACTTCATATTTTTGACAAGCGCATTCGTTAGAAATAGCTCACATGTTTTGCTGTGCTTTGCACAGATTTTTCGTCCACCCTAAATGAGAGAAATCCTACAGCAGTACTACACAGCAACGGTAACAACAACAACAATAACAATTAAGACCATAAATATGGGAATTAAAAATTTAAACTCATTTCGTAAAAAAATAAAATTTTGTAGTGCAAGCACAAGCATAAGTTAAAAAATGAATATAAAAATAGTTTTTTTTTAAGTTTTTCGTTTTGCTAACTTTTTAATTTCATGTTTGTCAGCAGCTAACATTTGCACTAGCAACAACAGCAATGTTGCTCATGGGCATGTTGTTACTAACGATGAACAATGATTTGTTGCTGTTATATTTTCATTCATTGTTGTTAGATCTAGTTCGCAGTTGAGATGAGGAAAGATAATGCAGGAGGCGGGTCAACAACAAAAAAACAAATGACAACATTTCAATGAAGTGGGGTGGAAAGCGGGGGAGGTGTGTAGTAAAGTTATTCATTTAGATATGATGGTCGCAATGACACAAACATAAGCAAAAAACATGCTAAAGATATATCTATAACTAAAAAAATATATGTAGATATAGGTTTGTTTATTTAGCAACAAAAATGGAAAGTTGTTGTTGCTTGTATGCTGGCATCTTCAAAAATGAAACGTGTCTCTTTGTTGTTGTTGTCCCTACAATTTACTTTGTTTCCTATTCAAAATTAGTTTTTCATTTACTTTTGTTTTTCTCTTCCATTGTTTTATTTTTATTTGCTTTTTCTTTCCTTGCAATTTTTCTATTTCATGTGCGCGCGTATTTTTCTTACACGATTTTAACTTGGCTATAATCTTGGCGCCTTACATTTTGTATGCGCGCGCGTGCTTACATACAATTTCTGTATTTTTTCCACTTTTGTTTTTGCTTTTCATTTGTCTGTTCCAGCCGCAGCAGCAACAGCAAACAATTACAGCAACAGCAATTGTTATCGTTGCGGATTTTTACTGCAATGGCAACAATTGCGCGGTAATTAGCGTTTTCATTTTATTTTCTTATTCTTTTTGTTTTGTTGTTGCCGTATTTTTTCACTCTATCTCTGGTTATTAGCAGCGTTGAAGGCGTTTTCGTTTGTTTGTTTGTCTGCTTCTCTTTAGTTTACGTTTTATGGTAATTTGCTCTACTTTTGTAATGTAATGAATTTAATGTGAAAGGAAATTGGCAGCACACAAAACTATGATTTACGGAATCTTTTGCAAATTTAAATTTCTTTCTTTAATAAAAAAAAAATATTTTTAATTATTAAGAAAACAAAACTAATTAACCTTAAGATAAGTCGAAATCGCTGGTTCTCTAAACTGAAACCTATAAATAGCTCTGTTCCCGTACTATAAAGTTTTAGCCCAATTTGCAGGTTTTTACCATTTTTTACTTGAAAAGCGTTCCCGTACACAAAAATCTGGTAAATGAGAGAGGTAATGAGGGAGTAAATCATTTCCCCTCCGTGTCAAAAGTTTAAAGTTTTTACCCGACAAATTTCTGCTGGCAAAAACTTGAAAAGTGTCAAACAATCAGCTGTTTTGCTTTTGTGAAAATATATTGAAAATTTGAAATTAATAAATAAATAAAGAATTTTTAGAAAAATAAGTGATATTTAAAATGAAAAATATTTAAAAGACATTTGAAAATTAATTAATAGTATATTAGTTAATTTTTAACTACATTCTCCTCAAGTTAATGACGCAATTGTCTGTTCAACTTCTGACGCTTCTGCCATATCTGAATAATGCAAATGGTGATTGTGAACCCGAAGATTCTACAAAAGTAGAGAGGCGAATAATTTATGTTTAATTTTTTCATTGTTTATTTATTTTCTTGTAAGATTTATCAATTTTTATTTTATTAAATTCACAGAAACTTTATTTTTTGAATTTAACTGTCGTTAAAATTTGACGTTTTGTTTCGTGCAAAAAAAGTGGTTTTGTGCGTTCCCGTACTTTTGTACATTTTTGTGTATCAGAGAGAGCATTTTTCGTTTACTCTCAGTTTACCAGACTTTACCCAAAAAGTACGGGAACGGAACTAATACTTGCTGCTTACTCTGCACTCATTGCACTAATGAAAGATTGTTGGAGTAAATCTTGACAGCAATACTCTTCCACGAACATCCCAATTTAACTCAGTATCTCCCAGAATGATGCACAAACTGGGTGAAACGTTGGCACTAAATTAAATTTCAATTGGTCAACCAGATAGAAAGTTACAAAAGATAACTCCATATACGAAACAAAATACTCGAACTTGCAATAAACTTTTGCACGAAAATAAAGCCAGCTAAAATTTTTATTATTGACCCACAGAAAAATATCCAATATCTATCCCTAAAAAGCAATGTTGTCAATCTGGGGAGAGTTCTTCAAATAGAGTGTCTCCAAATAAATTCGTTCTTGCTTTTTATTTTAAAATAAAATCTTTCTGCACTTTTAGATTAAATTTGCCACTACGGTATGTAGGTATATAGCCAATGAAATGTTTTACTTTTCACCACAACATAACTAAAATTAGTTAGTTATTTGCAAAAAGGATCCTTATTCTGATCCTGATTAAAAGTTAACCATCATTGTGCTATGGAATCATCATTAAATTAGGATTTGATTGTGATAATATTGGTTATCAAAGTTTCTTATCTCCTTCTGCGCTGAGCCGTTGTCTCTTCCTTCGCCAGACACGGGCATCATTGTTTCATTGTACAAACTTAATTTATTTATTTTAGCATTAGCAGTCTGTGATCCGCTTTGGTGTAACAGATAGACCGATTATGGGATGAGCGACAAACTATTTCCCTTGTCGTAAGCCTGGAATAAGAGGTACAGCAGAGAACGCAAAAAAAATCAGCAAAATCAGTTCATCGTTCGCCTCATTACCTGCAATGTCACAATGACCATGTAGCCAACAAAGTGTAATATTGTTATGGGCAGACAAACACAGGACAAGCAAATTAGTGTCTGTCTTTCGGGTCGTCCCATTTTCCGATTTCAATTTAAAGGGTTGCTTGAAGGCAATGACATTAACATTTTACTATAGGTTTCCTTTTTAACGAAGAGTAGAAAGTTAGAAAGCCTAGGACAATGCAACAGTTAAGACCTTCCCTCGTCCGAAAGGGGAGTTTTTCCGAAACTACTGCTATTCTATTTTATATATATAATTGCTCAAACGGCAATCCAAAATTCTGTTTGGATGTCTTGTGCCTGTACTCTTTCAATTCATCGGATATATTGCATAATAGCGGCGAATTTGCTCTTGACTGCCTCTCTTGCGTCCACACATCGATCCACAATTCGATCATGTTCTGCATTTTGTTATCGGAAGTCAAACTGTGACCGATAACTTTATCTACTTCGACATACTCTTCAGCCGTCCAGTGCACTCGGAGCATATATGATATGATATCTACAAATTTACATTAGCAGCGTAGATACGTCTCAATCGTATCAATATTGCGACCGAATTTGCATAGGTATCTCCCAAAATTTCTGTGGCGATTTAGCAGTTCCGTGTTCTCGGTTTACCCTTTTCTAAACACCAGGGATCAACCTAAATATCCAACGATTATTTTTTGCACCATCCCACCGTTTTTACCACTTTGGAAAGGTTCTATTTTTCTTCTTTCACTCTGTCAGAAAAATCCCTGTTTGTTATATTTATAAGCGAGTTAGCCCGAGAGTGGTAGACCGCCATATGGCATACTAAGCCTTTCATGAAATCGTTCGGAAGCCACTACAGGCTCTTAAAGCCCCAAAGCAAAACTCCATATAGTATATTCCATAATTTTATCTTTTTACTACCTTATTCCCCCCTCCACCTCTACCCTTCATTTTGTAAAGAAATTCCTTATAGATAGCTCGTATATTACGTGAAATTTTGCAAGGATGTCCTCAAGAACGCGGCATTCATTTGAAAGCAATAACTTCATATATTAAAAAAAAACTGTTTATTTTTCGTTTTACGTTACGTTAAGTTACAGCTAAGCTTTTTAGCTACGTTTCCAATTTATACACAAATTCGAAGTAATAACTTCAACACTCGCCCAGTCTTTATTTTACTACGCAAACCAAAAATGTATTGCAAATTTTTTTTTCGATTAATATGTAGTACAGCCACACTAGAGAGAATTTCAGCAATTCTTTCAAATGCGCCTAAAATGCGGAATTTCGCCATATAAAAACTGTCCAATGAAATTGTGAATTTCAGAAGGATTTCAACGAAATGCAATTGAAATGTCGAAAGTAACTAGCAACCTTCAAACACATGGTTGTAAAAAACAGGAAAAATATATATCTCCTACATTTTTTTAGACATTTTGGATTTTGTTTTCATAACACCTTCTATTGTAATATTTATTAAGTGAAAAATAAAATAATGAAGTCGGAGAGCAATTATCCATCATTGCTATATATGTAAATTCTTAGCGTCTAAATCCAATTGAAAGGCAACATTTTTATTTACCGAAACAAACACAAAAATTCCTTTTTTGTCGTAAGTCCACCTAAATTTGCAATTCAGAATTTCAACGAAATTCTCTCTTGTGTGTCCCCACTATAACACAGTGGAGTGCACTCCTAAGTGCGCAAGAGAATTCAGTGATGCAATTAGACGGATTATACTGCATATTTCATAATTATTGCATCCTTAAACAAAATAATGATTACTACTAAATTTTGTACTTGCATTTCTTTGTTTTGAGAATTTTTAATTGTTGTAAATTGTTATGCAAACACTTCCTAGGTACTTGACAGTAAATGCAATACTGTTTCACAAGTTTAAAATAAATTTTACGGAAATATGAAAATTTTCGCATATAGATATCAAAGTTGTAAAATCTTTTCAACAGCACCAAGAACAACAACAATAATAGCAAGCAACATTGCAGCTGCATAAAGTTTTGGATGCACATTTATATTGTACAAATAATTATATCATCCGATAAAACAAATGCTGATAAGACAAATACAGAGCGCAGAGAATAACGTCAGCTGGTCTGCTGCTGCTACCAAAAATTTCCATTGCAGTTGCTGTCACTGGTAATAACCGAAAAATTGTTTGGAAATAGCAATCAGTGTTAACATTTTCACGCAGTAGCAGCAACAGCTACATACACTCACGAAAAACTTCTTATTTAACTACTTAGTTGCGATTCAGTTTCCATATCTCTCTGTTTCTCTCTCTCCCTCACTCACACTCTGGAAAAAACAAACTCAAACTCTACTGCTGCTTTACGTTTCCTCGCTTCCTCTTTCATCCTTAATAACGTAACGAAATTGCAGTATAACGCAAGCGTAGCATAGAGAATAGAAGTGTACTAAGTACGTAAGCTATGTAACGATATCCTTTTTAATAATTAAAACTCATTAACACTTTCGCCATTCTATGCCAGAAGAAAAGGAATTTTCGCTTCCCCCAAAGGATCAACTTTTTAGCTTGTAAGTTGTTGGTTGAAATTTTTGAAAACGAAATTAAGATGCAGCAGAATACAAAAAGCAACAACGGCATCTACTCTTTCATTTTGCTACTTTTAGAGATGTGCGCTTATAAATTATTAAATTATGTGATGGACACAATGGGCAACATTCACTCATTGTATTTTGGAAACTTCAAACTCTGAAAGTTGATGAATCGAGCAGCACATCACATTGCACCGTACCACATTGAAGGAATGCGACAGGAGGGGGTGAAATTGCTGAAGGAATCTCACATACATACATTTACTTAATAATTCATTATAAAATATAATATGACTCTCCATGCTCACATGTGTGAGCACAAATTGTTTCATTAATGCAAATGGAAAGTGACTTCAAGTTTTCTTAGGACATTTTCTCTATGTAAATAATAGAAATAAATTTTGATATTTTTACCATAATTAAATAAGAAGAAAATCACATTTGCATAGGAAATATTCTTAGTGGTTCATATCATAATTAAAAATTATTTATTCACATATTTTTACCCTAATGCATGAGTATGAATACTTAGAACACCTGCAAAATTATTACAGCTCTATGTAATATATCACAATAATTTTCTATAAATATAAATAAAAACTTGTTGCTTAGCGAAATTGGTGCTGATTCATATATGTATTTTAATGAAATTATAGCGCTACTTACACTAGTCAACACAAAAAAATCAATCGTTACAGACCGCGTTTATAATTTCGATGGGGTTTTCACCTCTAACGAGGATTTTTAAAATGTTTACCACTAAGTATTATCGAACATCTCAATCTTTTGACGTTTACGTTGTTGGTTATTCAACGGTCAAATTCAAGAAATCTTTTTAGGGATAGTTAATTGTCGCAAACAAGAAATATTAAGTTAGCCACCGCAAGATGAATCGATGAAGTTTTAGAAAATTTACAGTACAGACTATACCTGTATTGAAGTGTTTTCGCTTCATCAGTTTTATCAATTCATAAATCACTTGAAAGTACAAAAAATTTCTTTCTTTTAAAGATTAAATAATTTGATATCTCTGTTTTTATTATTACAATTTTCGACTTATGGGCTTATCTATTATATACGTGAAGCAGAAATAGACAACGGATTTGAACTCATTATTGATTCTGTATTTAAATAAAAGAAAATATTTAATGTTTCTAGCGAAACTACTTAATAAAAAATTGCTTAAAAAAGTTTCTAGATTTTTTTTTTAGGCTAACATAATTTGAAATCCTGATGTGATTTTAAAAATCTAAGACGACCTCGATGGTCTAATGGGTGGATGCACTAGACTTTCACCCAGGAGGTTGTGGGTTCAATTTCCGTCTTGGTCAGCTGGTTGATATTCTCTATAAGAGATGGGCGCGTGACATGAATTCTACGTGACATGCATTAACACGCACGCACGCGGCATAATTTCCACGTGAGGATGCGTGAGAGTGATTTGAGGGGGATGGACATTACACCGCGTGCCATTAGGCCGCCACACATTTTGTATGGCGGTCTAAATTCTATTTTAAAATGAATTAAGACCGCCAAACCGAAATGACTTAAGCCAGCGCGGCCTAATTTCATTTTTTGATCTCGGCCTTATGTCACGCGGTCTAATGTCACTGCGTCGTGATTTGATTCCCATTATTCCAACATGAACATTCGTGAACATGACATAATTTCGACGTGAAAATGCGTGAGTTACTTTTGATCATGACGTCGTTAGAATTCACAATTTCGTAAATACTTAATTTTCGTGGTTAAAAAAATCAACTCTGTGTTTTTCTTTACCTATTAATCTTTCGAATTCGAGATCTGACATCACTATGTAGCATACAGTATACGCATATTATTTATCTAAGCACTTTATTTTTATTTACATAAATAAAAATTTAACAATAAAAAGACAGCGTGCGCGAACATGCGTAAAATATGTTGGACAAATTTTAACGTGCGTGAATTTTTTTTTATATGCCAGCGTGCGTGAGCGTTAGTCAAAAAGTACTCACGCGCACTTCTCTGGCAAAACCACCAAGTGATACAAATTCCACACTGCCGTTCGCAACCGGAGTTAAACTGTAAGTCCAACCATCGCCTCTATGGTCTAATGGGAGCGTACCAGACTCTTGTCTCTGGAATCTCTGGTTCAGCTCCCGGCTACGATGTGGTTTCTTATCTTTATTTTGTTTCTTTCTTTCTTCTTGTGGCTTTGGTACAATAGATCTTAAAGGTCTCAGTGCATGGCTTTTGGGTCGTCCCATCCTTCAGATAATATATAATAAATAGAAAAAATTTTTATCCTGATTCGGATTCAGCGAGCAAATGTCACTGAAATTCTAGTAAGTTATTAGGAATTTTTTAAAAAATACGAAAAATAATATTAAATCAAATAAAAATAATAATTATTGATAGTTTTTTAGGAGACTATGAAAATTAAATCTAGAGGTTAATTTTCAAAGTCGTGACTTAAGTTCATGTCAATTTCGTTATTTGGAGTTATATATAAACAGGTTAATGAACAACTGTAGTCATCACAACAACAATGTATATAGAGACGTAATTCTGGGTTATGATTTCAAATATTAGTAGCTTATATAGGATATTGAAAGATTAAGAACTATCACTAAGATCACTGATGAGGAATTGTGGCGGATTCCGAAACGGCCGTCTGATTTGCCCGTCTCTATATACATTGTTGTTGTGATGACTACATTTGTTCATTAACCTGTTTATATATAATAATAATTATTGTTAATAAATATGCATGTAGGGGCGAAAACGATTAAAACGACAAAGCTATAATAGAACTTCAAAGAAAAGCGAAAACGACAACGAGAAAAGGAGTCGCGTGTTGAAGACAGAGAATAATGGACGTGAACTCGGAACGTGATTCTAAAAGCGAAACTAATAAAATCAAATAGTATTTTATGCAATTGAAATTTTAAAATCTAAACACAACAAAACCAATTTTCTACCATTAAACATTACAGGTTTTTTTAATTGTAATTCTGACATAAACAAAAAAAGGTTAATATCTTTATATCTTCCCCATATGTATGAGATTCGTAATGTCTAAGCTTTCTTGAAACTAATTTCGTGTTGGCTGGTGTAAAAAGTAAAGTAAAAGTTGAAAGGCAACTCCCTGAATCTGCCTTAAGTATTTTTTCTATGTAATATTTGTTAGTTGGTTAAAAAAAAGAGAGAATTTGGGTGCTATTTTCAGCTATACAGGTAACCGGCAATAATTGAACTTTTATATAATATTCCCTTTTGTTCTAACTAGTATAACACAAACAATATTGCTTTAAGCCAATTACTTAGATACTAATTTTGTACTTTTTAAATACCAAAACAAAATGTAAGCTACTATTTCGTTTACCACTTACATAGTTGTTCTTGCAGGTTTTTATTCCCTAAATATATCATTAGTGATGTTTCTTTTGTCGCGCATATAGGATAATCATCGCAGTAACAAAAGAAACACGCTCCATATTAGTTATACTTTGCTTTTGCTTGCCTTTGCTACTGTCATTTTTCTCTATACCATATTTACCTACTTTCGTATACACAATAAATTAAATGGTACCATTTAGTACAAATAAATACACTTTTCATTTCGGGTTTTATTTCTAATGTTCATTTGGTTTCTAATTTTTATTATCACTTTTGACTACTACTATTATGGCACAACAGCCATAATAGTAGTAGGGTTCAGACCTAGCTTCTAGCTTTTCGCATCCCTTCATGTTGTGTGAGTTATTCATATTTAGTCATGAATAGAAAGAACCTACAGTTTTTATACCGAATCCCAATGGCGAACTGAAAAGCTTTTCATAATTTCAAAATTTTTATTTGCTACTTATATTTGTTTAGCGTGCAGAGCTTTGCACCCTCTACATAGCAGCCCAACATGCATCTCATCCCAGATGTGATCAAAAAATATTCAATAAAAATATCGATTTATATTCCTTATATTTAATATTTTCGTCATGCTAATGCCTTTTATCCAAGAGTACTTCAATCAGGAATTCAAATGAACCAATACACAGGAATCGAAAGTTTTTGTAAAGTTTCTGAAAAAACTCCCAAATTTCGGACTAATATTACTATATAGTTTTAATAAAATAACATAATAAAATTTCAAAACTAGAAAAAGTGCTCACATCACCTCAGGGTTATTAAACTTTAACATTCATTTTTATTTTAATTTTCTACTCAAATTCAATTTCTATACTCAACTACGATAATAAATTTTTCGAAAATTTATAGATATTGACTTTTATTGTAATTCATTAATATGAAATTGTTTTACAATTACAAAAGGTGCGGTTTTTGTCTTGCAGCAAATAGACAACAAATATTTAAATTTATTTGACCCCATTCGAATGTAACAATAACAACAACAACAGAAAATGTTCAACATTTTTTTGTAAATCAAAGTGCAAAATTATCGCCCACCATGTTGATGTTGCTACATATAAGAGTAGATATGTACATAGGTATGTATGTGTATATTTATTTTAAGCAATAACAACTCAGCATGATGCTGAGGCGATTTTCTCTAGCCAATCGAAAAAAAAAATAGTGCAACAAATTCATGCACAAAATGCACTTGAAATACATACATACATACATACACGCACACATTCATTATGAAACTATATACAAAACTATCTAACATTTTTCTTCGAGTGTATAATATTAGCCAATTAAAATTCCCACTTTAGATACAAACCACAATAATTGCAAACAACTTTTCGGCTAAAATCGTCTACACAAAATCGTTTAAAAAGTATCAAACTGTAGGTTTATTTATACACTCGTTTTAAAATGTTGAAAAAGTTAAAGCAAAAATGATTAACTTGATGTAATTTTTTTACAAAGAATTCAAGTTTAAATAAATTGTATATTAAGAGTTATTTTCAACACTCATAGATTCTATATACATGCATAAATTGCTGATAAATATTTATTTAAATATGCTAACGACAATTAACGCGAGCCGGCCGGAGTTGTGCCTTTCAAAAATACCGCCGCCAGTAAGAAATAAGTATATTTACGTATGTACATAAATATGTATGTCTGCATGTATGTTTATATGTATAAGCATCGATGTAATAAATCTTACCACGTTTATTCACTCGAAGCTAAATCTTTCATTGTAACTTTTGTGTAGGCAGGTGGTAGCCTAGCAGCAACTAGCAGCTTTGCTTGGAAATTACATACATTATTAACTATGAAAAAAGCAACCAGTTAAACTAAACTGTCAATTTGCAATGTCATGCGTATAGCTTTTTCTTCACAACTCAATGCGTGCTAAAATTATCTTAAAGATTTACCAATTGACACATTTGCATTTTGTCGTTGTTTATATAGAAACAAAAATATTGATGTTGATATTTGATATAAAGTGTTGAACGTTTTAAAAAATCATTACGTTGACAGGTAGTTGACAGTAGCATGATTTTTACATTCACTTACTTTAATCATTGCATTAAATTTTTATTTATATATTTATGTATAATACATTAGATTGAAAATAAGTAATCTCACAATTATAAAATTCAATCAATACTGCAACTAGTTCCTAACGAAACTAGCAAGCAATTTATTTCAATTAGTGTTTAAGTTTCCATGATCAACCATCATTAAATTTTTTTCTTGGAAATGCTTTTCTATTATATTGTTAACGCTGTGGGTTTGGTTTATTGTGGAATGCTTAGTCTTGAATCAAAAGTGGTGTAAATGACCTACATTTCTTTTTTCAACACTAGGTATTAAGCGTTTTATTAGCAGCTTTGCAATAGCGACATTAGTCTAGGACTTTAACAGATCCAAAAAGGGATGTGGGGATGAAAATACCGATGAAAATCTCATACCATTTGATCATTGAAATAATACAAAATTTAAAAGGACGAAAAAATTAAAGCCCCCTTCCCTCTGAAAATCTTTGAGTTCGTAAGTGGCGTGGGATATAGACAACATATGTGAAGGCCATATTTAGAGGGGGCTGGGGGAGTTCTGATCGGCCGGAATAGGAATTTGAAATTTCAATTACGCTATGCGACAAAATTCGACTTGTTGCCTTTGGCATAAAGTTACAGTTCTTCTATGGTAATTTTGAGATTAGTAAAAAATAGAAAGAACTATAGATTTTTTAAATTTAAACTTATTTCAAAGAGCAAAATTTTACCCAGAATATTTTTCCACCATCATCACCATCACCATTATCATTAGAAGTGTTAGATGTAAGAAAATAGTAAAAGAAAAAGGACAAAATTACGGAGTATGGAAATAGAGAGGAATATGAATTTCTTTGGAAATTTTCACTGCAAAATTTAGCCTTGATAAGATTAAATTGATTTTTAAGATTTCAAACTTACCGCACCTTCTGGTACTAGAAAAACTTCAAATAATATTTTAAAAAAATTGAGCACTTTATTATCTTCAAATAAGTCGAAACTTACAAATATTCGGCAATTGTTTTTATTTTTTATTAATTTTTAAACTTTTTTAACTCAATCCCAAAATAATAATTTCAAATAGAAACCTAACGTAGAAAAACTGTAAATGTGGAAATGCTTCGCAGCACTTCCTCTTCTAGAATCCGAAGAAAGAACCTATATCAAAAAAATATGGCGCACTCTGTTATCAAAGAGCATTTACAAAAACATCTGTTTCAAAACGTTGATTCCTTGATTCCGGTTTGAGTTTTAGACGTTTCTGTACATGTCCTTTTTTTAAACTCCACAAAACTTAAAAGTAAGTAAGCTTTAAAAAAGGAAAAATGTTTAGTCACTTAATATTTAGCAGTTCACATTTCAGATTATTTATTTAAAATTAATAGGTTTTAAATGAACAATAATGCCAGAAGAATACCAAAAAATTCATAGACCTAGCAGATCAGACCATGGTTTCGGAACCCTCAACGGTTCCTCATCTGTGATCTTTGTGATAGTTCCCTCATTTCAATAATCTATACAATTAAAAATATTGTAAAGTAAATGAGAATATATATGGAGACGACCTCGATAGCCTAGTGGATAGTGCACTAGACTATCAATATGGAGTGTATGAGAATTACAAGATAGTGTACAAGTACACACATTGGTTGGTAATGGCAAAACCACCAAGCCGATAAAAAATTGCCACACCGCCGTTCGGAATCGGCGTTAAACTGTAGGTCCAACTATGTGGTATCACAATGGGCCGTTCAGGCCTAAGTGTGTCTTTCGACAGCCACTCCAACCTAACCTAACCTAAATGAGAATATAATTCTCAATTTTTTTCATTGAAATAATCTCATGGAACTACCACTAACTACTGTGCTATATTGATTTACATACTTAACGCAATTTTTGCCTGACAAATTAGAATAAAATTGTATATTTTCATTAGTTGTAAACATTCTATTTATTTGATATCTGTGCCAATTTCAACTCAATCGGTGTGACTATGCCTGAGTAATCGTGCTTAACGACTTTGAAAACCATGCGTTTAAAATTTTAAAACAAGAGAGATATTCTCTAAGCCTAGTTTATGCCCTTACACGGTGCATGAATAGGGAAAATTGTAAAACTTTGCAATCCATATAACGAAACAAAAACAAAATACACATCAATCCATTTTGCAACACTTGAAAGCTTTTCCAACAATGATACCCATCAGGGATGCCAACTCTTTTTTTCTCTCTCCCCGATAACCCTCGAGAAATTACCCGATTTTCGATCGAATTCCCCACATTGGTATAATTTCACTTTCCAGTGAGTGTTATTTTAAGGCGGCCCTGAACTTTCTCGGTCCAAAATTCAACAAATTTTTATGGGACTGGTTGATTAATAGAAATGTATTTTCTGACTCCGGAACTCTTAACATGTAAGCTTCAGCCCACTTTTGGACATCAAAGTTCTCAAAGGAGAAGACAGAAGAAAATATATACTTCTTTTTCTTTATGATGACTGACCGTAATTTGTAAGTTTACAGATTAGTCAGCAATGATTAAGAGTTAATCAAGAGGTGCTGGACGAAGGCAAAGCTAAGCCTTTCTGAACGTACGAAAGGGAAATCGAATAGCCGCGCGACTGTTTTGGCCTGACTGACACTCGCCGCTATAATCATGTATATCTACGAAAGCACTCTGAGTTCTCTGAAATTTTTTAGAAAATACTTTCGAAATATAATACTTTCAAATAGCACACTTTTTCCAAAATCGATTTCTCCAAACCAATAAATTGCAGAGCCTGCTTAAGAGAAGATGAAGATTTTAAGACCCAAAATATGAAATATTTCATAAGTTAAACGTTTTACATTACAAATTTGACAAAAAAAATTCTACAGACTTTAATTACTAAAAGATGAACAACTTCAAATTCCCCGCAAAAAACAGCTCATTCCCCGATTCCCCGCATCAAGTAAAATTCCCCCTCAAATCGAGGAGTTCCCCGCAAGTTGGCATCGCTGATACCCATGTACATAGATTAATAACAAAGTTGAACGGATACTGACAACACGCATGTTTCTCTGAGTAATTTCTGACAAAAAAGTTTTTCTCATTTTCTGCCACCTTAACTCATTTACGTCTGCTGTATCCAAAAAGTTACATCAATAAAGTGAATAATATAGTTGCCTTAACAGCCTTAATTAGAGACACCTCTATCTGGCAATTTTTTTTTCAGACACAGCAGGAACTCGGCATTCTTTGCACTTTCATTTATATTATTTGTTATATTAAAATTTGTTTCGAATATTTTATATATATTTTTATTTTGTTTATTTTCAAAATTTTTTGAGCACAAACGGGCTAATTTTATTTTGAAAATCCAACTTCAAAACATGCCGCCATGTTAAAAATGAGAGCGAAAATTTGACGCCTTTGACGCTCAACACGTTCCTATGGAAATATGCGTGTGTAGAAGAGGCTGTAATTGCTACCCGTTCAACTTTGTTATTAATCTATGCCCATATATATCGCTCATTTACTAAAAGACTGTCTTAAGTCAAAAAACACGATTTTTGAGTTAATGATGCAGAATTATTCATTATATCACTCTTCATATTGTGTAATTTCATATTAATATCTTGTATACTCTGCGCGTGAGAATTATAAGATTTCTTCTTTTTTCTGCAAAGTGGGAGTCAATTGAAAACTTTACACGCGTTTTCTGCAAAATCGCGTTTTTTGAGTTATGACAGTCTTTTAGTAAATGAGCGATATGTTCAATGTAATATTAAATGCAACTCTGTGCCTCTCTCTCTCTCTCTCTGTATGTTTATTGACATTTATTTTTCATTTCTTATATACTACAGTTCTACGTTCGTGAATCGTAGTATAATTTAGTATAGTATTTTTGTATTTTGTGCTATCTTGCAATTATACTAGACTTAGAGAATCGCCCTAATGAATTTTCGTATAAATTCTCCAATCATAAAGTTGCACCCAAGTATATTGAACCAATTTTGTTGGATCAACTCTTTTAGATTTTTTAAGAATATGTTTTTATTTCTAAGTGGTCGATCTCCATTAATGATCATACATAGATGATCAATATACGATTTTTACTATATCATTTAATAAATTTTAACATAATACTTTTTTAATCTGCTAAGTAGATTCATACAAATTTTTTTTATATATTAAACTCAATTAAAAATCTTCTATTTGTTTACGCTTCTGCTATACTTAAAACCGCATACATTCACACAAAAACAAAAACAACATGCATTTTAAATTTGTATACAAAATAAACTTTAATTTACTAAAAATAACAAATAACAGCAACAAGAACAACAAATTTTAAATATAAACCACTAGAAATATATTCAAAATCAAACAGAAATACTCACACATACATACATACACACACAGTTTGCAATTTAAGCTTAATACAATGGAATTATATTTAAATATTAACTGCGAATGTATGAGAATAACAACTTTACTATTGCTGTTGATGGTCTATGTACATATTTGTTATCACTCACAGATACACAAATTCATGCATACATACAATACATTCGCATATATGTATGAATGTATGCACCTACATACAATTTAAAAGACTTACAATCACAAAACCAACAACATAATTTTGGCATTCATTTTCAAATTCAGCATTCACTTATATAAGTCATTTGCATGTAAAATCAACTTCACACACACACACACTTGCACACATACAAAATGAAAGAGAAAGAGATATGCAAACAAATTCATACACCTACATAATGTTAAAATTGACAGACAGGCATACATTTATTTGCTATAGCTTAAAATAACAAACATTTAACATAACTATTCATTGGCATCATACACTAACACACTCCCACACATACACATACACACACACTACTCATACTCATACACATTCTTATAAACGTACATGGATGTAAATATGTATTTTTATTATCCCTGAAATATTTCTAAGGTCCATGAGCGCCCCTCAACTTGAGCATTGAAAATAGCGCAATGCTGTAATGGAAGCAAAAGCAAAAACAGCAACATCCACTGCAGCAATGAAAGCGAACAAAAATGCTCATGGTCATGTGCTTTGGAGACATTAAATTCATACTTAGTATATACATCCATATACATGATTACAAATAAATACTCATGTATGTAAGTATGTATGTATGAGTGTGTGTGGCTGTGTGTCTGTACAGAAAATCCTATTTAAATGAACATGTCTGGGATCAGTTGGTCAACGCGGCTATGTGGTTGTGGTTGCTGTGTTGCTGGTGTGATTGTTGCTGAGGCTTATTTTGTATTTGGCCACAATATGTTTTTGTGTCGTTTGCAATTATTACTTCAAGCATTTCAGCAGATTGTTGTTGCTGCCCTAAAGTGCCTTATGGAGATTATACTGCTGCTGCTGCTGCTACTGCCGCTTTCACTACTCTGTGCCAAATTTTATAATTCACTCGTTTGTTCAGTTATTTTTTGTTTCATTTTTATTTTAATGAAGTTTAAAAGTTTTAATTTTAGGAAAGTGGAATTTATTTTTAAATAATTTTAACGGATAATAATTAACAATGATGTTTTTCCCACAAATGAATATTTTTTTTAATTCCTGGTGGCAGTACGTAAAAATTAACTCTTTAGTTAAAACAATTCGTTTTTCGTGGTTTTGTCTAGTAATAATATTAAAACCACTGCCCATCGATCAATTATCTTAAAATTTTATTAGCTAATGGCACATTGGCAAAAAAAAAATGACATAAGTACTAATATATTAACCCTTTGATGCCCATAGATCTTACTCTTCTTATATTAGCTCATACGGTTTATTCTCTTTTTTACTGGAGTAATAAATTCTAAGGTCATTGTCGTAAATTTAAATACACCTTTTGATAAATAACATAAAATAAGGTAATTCCGGGAGAGATGGAATCCCTTTTTTTATCATAACAAAATTAAATGGAACTGCAAAAATAGAACTAAACATAAGTTCGAACTGTTGTTTATAAATAAGTGGACCGGTTTCAATGTTTTATCATTTTATTTCAAAACTTTATTTATGGCCTCGCATGTTTCAATAACAATGCCGCCGATTGCTTTTAGAGACTTTGCTGTTAAAACTTAAGGTCTTCAAACGCGTTTGCTGCGACTGAAAAGCGCAAAGTTATAGCCAAACGATTTTCTGCACTAAAAAATCTTAACTTTCTGTAAAAGGTGCTGAAACGTATTGTTTCCCATTCGCATATAATTTTTATAATCTTTCGGCACTGTTTGTTTTAACATTTTTATTAGTTTTATATTGGAAAATTTTCTCTTATATTTCAACCAAACTTTTGTCCACTTTTTTCTTGTCCTCATTATTTTCTCTCTTTCTTCTTCTGTGAATAGCAAATAGCGCAAACTGAAGTTGGCCGACTAAACGTATGGCAATTCGCAACGTGTGTAGAGAAAGGCCAACTTGTTGTACAAAACTGTTGTGAGACAAGTGGCAACGTGCGTGGACATCTGCAAGTAATTCTCTTAGTTCCTTTTAAATATGAGAGAAACAGAATATCATAGAGCACGTGAACAAACACTGAGGGACCCGACATCGTGATTGACCTTTTTTCATATGAATAAAAGCTCATATGAAATTTTAATAAAGTGAAATAAATAATAACTGACGTCTGACAAATTTGAAACCTGATCTCTTATTTCCCCCAAAGTATTTAGTATCTCAAAAAAATTTTAAAAAATATTAACCCATTAGTGCCAGCACAATATACATAGATTTAAAACAGACAAATTAAAAAAAAGCATGAAAGTCTTAGTAAAAGAATTTTGGTAAACAAAATCTTCGAAGGCGTTTGTAAAAACCATGTGCTGTACAGTAGAAAAACACCAAAGATTTAGCCCAAAATTTTATGTTTTTCATTATACAAACCTAACCAACCTATACCACTCAATGAAGACCTCTACTACTCCCAAATTTAATTAAAAATCTTTTGAAATCAGCTAAACCGTATTTGGAATATGTATAGTATACCGCTAAACCATTAAAAATACCACAAATTTTCCGTAATTTTGTTTGAAAATACAGTGAGTTTTAACAGTTTTAAATAGATGTTGCCAAACTTTTTTTTTCGGGAAATTTTTGCTGGTGATTGTCACCGATTGTGGTGTTAGACCGATTTATCAAGTAATAATGGAAAAGTTTATCAACTCCTCGTCTTGTTCTTCAATTCAATCCACATTCCACTTTACAATCTCTCCCAAAGACAAGTCGGAATGCAATCCGGCAGCATGTTTTGACTTCTTGGATTGCGCTTTCATAAGAAGTTGATTAAAATTTAATATTTTAAGGCAATGCACATGTACTTATCTGAATAGTGAACTTTTCTGAAAGTTCTTTTCTAAGCTTTTACTGTACTAAGGTTAAAAAAGATCCATATATTAATTTAAAATGTTAATTACAAACTGTTAAAAATTAAAAAAAATAAGTAAAAAAAACTTTTAAATACCACTCACAAAACAATTTCAATAATAAATTTGGATTTGAATAATTTCCTAAAATTCTGAAGTTTTGTTGTTTTTGTAACAAAACTCCAAGTCCCTCATTTTGTATCAGCGGCCCGTGAACAACACATTTAAATATCAATATTAAAAACAAAATAAACCAATTTCAAATCCTATTTCTCTTATTTCGTTTAAGTATTGAAGATTAAATTAAACATAATCATTTTCTCTTGTACTAAGTAGACAAGACAAAGTAATACCGAGAATAATATGCAACTTTATTCCTTAAAATGTGTATATGCATAATTGCAAAGTCCACAAAATTTTTCACTTTTATATCCTTGTTGTGCACACATACATAAAACATAGACTGATTATTCCAGTTGTTGTTCCTGCTACATTTTGAGGCCAAACATTTTCATTTATTTATCTATGGAGCAATAAAAACTTTAAACAAAAAAGTTATAACTTAAAAAATCCTGCAGGCTTCTTAGAATATTCGTATATGTAGTATGTATGTGTGCATCTGTGATGAGATAACATTGTTGCCAACAGGTGACAGTTAATTTTGGTGTGTTGTTATATATAATCGTACATAGTTCTAAATTTGCAGAATGTACAATACATTTCCCTTTTTATATGCAAACATGCATGCATATGTGTGACTATGCATGTATACATGTACAATGAACTTAAATGTATATATGTGTATATGGGTTTTTGCAGATAAAGACTCCCCATAGACCTGCAGAAATGATTATGATCACTCAACACACAACGTATGTAACTATGTACCTCAGTAATAGGAACAGCAACAGCTGGAATAGCAACAACAACCAATAATAGCAACAATTGTTTACTTTTTGCTGCAATAAGGAAATTGAATTATATTGTTGCTATTGTTATAAAATTTTATTCACAGATTGCAATTTTCGAGGCATATTGTATTTAAATTTAGCACGTGTGTGACTATTAAAATTTTAATTAAAATTTTAGCATATTCTCATCTCAAGGAGAATAACAAAAAACTGTGTAACTTACCTATAGAAATTTTGTTGGTCTAGAATTTGCTTACACTTTCAAGCAGAAAGGAGAAATATTTTTAGTTTAGAATAGCAATGTACGCATATAATTTCGGTTAATATATGTATATTTGTTGGTTTTTCTAACATGAAAGGTAATCCGCGGTCATTTTTCCTGCAACTTTCGAACACTCTTTTGAAGAGTCTAAAATTCATTTTGAAACAAAAAGTCATCCGAGTTTAATTCTTTTCACAATTTTTTCTCAAATTGGCTATTTTTTGTCATTTACCGAAGCTTAGTCCGATTTCTGTCTTTCAATGTGCTATTAAGACTAATTTTTACAACTGAGAAAGTGTAATCTTAATCCAATGATCTTGGGCATTTCAATAGTATCATTTCTTTCATATATTTCGATAAAATACCATTATTTTGATGCGATAACATCTTTACTCGGAGCTGAAGGAAAATTTATAGTGGAGTGAATTGTTAAAAATTAGAAACAAAGATTAAGTCGGTGTCATGTGAAGTTTCATAGTATGTGCGAGTTTTACTTTAAGCCAAAAAGTATGCAACACATAATTTCTGTACCAAAAACGATTGTGGAATATACTTACATATCAATGGAATAGTGGAACATATCTAAAATTGTTTTTATTTATTGTATTGTTTTATTGCATAGTTTATTTCAGTTTATAGTTTATTCCTTTCTAATTGAAATTGTAAAAAAATATCAACATTATACGATGTAGACGTGCAAAAAGCGAAGAAAGTGCATTGAAAGGAGAAAATGAAAAATAAAATACCCATGGTTGCACTTTTTGGAACTAAAAACGAAAACTTTTATAATGAAGTAAACAACAATGGGTAAAATATGTTATTACCTCATGTGACGAGTGCAGAAGGGGCTCATTCTAATTTCATCTTTGAATTGTTGTTCTATAGAACTATTTGCATTATACATTTTCTGTGCAGAAAAACTAGCTATTTTTAATGGATATTTATTCAATTTATTTTTCAAGAAGCTTTAAATGCAAATATTTTAAAATTTAATGTTTTTAAATTCTTATCTAATTCCTCATATGTATTGAAAATAATAACTTTAAGTTTTTTCACAATTACTGAATTGCAACAGTTTCACCTATCTGAAACTCATCTCAACCAGAATATTTATAAAACTTTGCGATAATATTTCAGCACATTTCTTTCACGAGAAGCTCTTAATGAATATTACCCTTTAATTAATTTACAAAAATTGTAATTGCAACATGAAACTAAAGTCCTTTTTCTACTGCGACGTCCTCTTAACCCTTAATCACCCCTTTTTAAGAGAAATAAATTCTTTATATAAAAAAAAAACTCTTTAGTATTTCGCAACAACATCTTCATAATTTCCTTACAGCTTCTTCCACCTCATTATGGGAAATTTTTAACATCATTAGCGTTAATATAAAATATGCGGTTGAGCAAATTGAAATGAGTGTTGCCGTATAAAATATTCTACAAAAGCAGCAACAACGAAAAGAACAACATTGAAAAAGAAATGTGAAAATAAAAATACAACGGCAACAACGACGACAGCGATGATGACGACGTCAACCTCAACGTCAACATGCATAAAATATTTGTAATTTTCTGTTTTATTGCTTTGGCAACACTTAATGTGGATTTAATTCTGAATGCAATGGCAGAATGCAAAATTCATTTGCCTAAGAATTTGCCTTTGGTTGTTTGCACAATTTTCCCTTAATTCCAAATAATTAATTTCTTAAATACATAATTTTAATCATCGTCATATTTTGAATTACGAAAACAAAAACAAGAAATTGTTGCCATTTATAGTTTTTTTTTTACTTTATTTTAATTTTCTTATGTTTGAATGAGAATTCATTTTAAGGTCAACATGTAAACACTTGAGCTAGAGAAAAGTTTTTGTTTTATTTTCTTAATATTTTATATAATTTTGCGCAAACGTCATTCATATTTTCTTGTAGCAGCCCTTCCCCTTGCTTTCAAATAAAAACTTTTCATATGTCATAGTTTTCAGTTATTTATAACCACAGTTTTTGAGTTCATTTATGATGTACGAGTGTGTTGCAATTTAGTGCAGAGAATGTGACAACCACTCTATGAAATTCAATTTAAGTGTGTGGAAAGTGTAGGTACATAATTAGCACTTAATTATACTCTGTCTCTCTGAAATAAAAGAAGAAGCTGTTTGTAGTATGTAGTTTAAAATGATTTATGACTAAATTGCTTGGTAGTTCTCGTAAATTGTGATGTGAAGACAAATTAGTATAAATATTTGCAGAGCATGAGTATGTCATAAATTTATAAAAAATTAAACCAAAGTTTTACCAAATATTAGACGAAAAAAAAAACAGTTTCTTAGTTACAAATTTCTAATGCTTTCATAAATTTTCTATTAGCAGAAAATTACTACACATAATTAGGAGAGAGTTGTCTATGGAAAATAGCAAGTTGAATTCAAAATTTGGAATCAATGTACTGGTAATACTTCTACTACGAAGAAGCCAAAAAATCTTCCCCATCAAATAACTACCATATGAGCTACAGCTGCTCCAAGTCGATGGACAAAAAATCATAAAGGGGGTTAAATTATGTGCTGGTTTTTTCCTCTAATATATAGCATGCATTTTTTGAAGTGAAACTTCTTTAGCGAAGGTAAATCGAAAATTTTGCAACGGAAGTCGTGTTGTTGTTGTACTCATACGAAACTAATAAGAAACGAAGTTATGCTGTTGTTAGTGTTTAGCGAACGAAGCCATATGGGGATCGGCTGCATGCAATCATGCGGAGAGTCGACTTCTTGCAGTTTTATCTCAATGTGCTTTAGTGAGAGAGCTTGATTCCATATAGCTGAATTTCCCTTTCATATGTTATAGATAAATGTAGAGAGAATCAACAGAAAAAAGCTTTAGAAAATAGAAAGAGGAAGAGTGCAAAAGCTTCAACAACAACGGTCACGTTAAAAATTTTTGTTCCATTCTAACAAAACCAGTAAAAAACGAAGTTATGCAGTTGTTATTCGGCTACATACAATCAAGCAGGGAGACGACTTCTCGCAGTTTTATCGCATGTGCTTTAGTGAGATTCGATATAGAAGTCTAGGCTTGATTACATACATATAACTGAACTTTCCTCTCATGTGTTATATACGTGTACTAAGTCGTGTTTGTGCCGATAAGTGTAGAGAGTATCAACAGAGGAAAAGCAACAACAAAATAGAGAGAAGAGGACTGCAAAAACTTCCACAGAATGTTTTATGAATGTTTTCTAACAATTTTCTAATAAACAACATAGTTTCACCTCTACTGTGAGTGCTTGCAGACATATAATTTTTTTTTCTATCAAGATGTTTTAAAATACCCTCCCAATTTTTCCAAGTTTTTAAAATAAATCGTTTTGAAAAATTGATTAAACACGATATTTTTGGTAAAAATGCGAAATAAATCGATTCTACAAAAAGTATGCCACAAAAGTGTTTTTTTTTATTTACGTACAAGATTTTATTAAAAATGTTTATGTACACTAGAAGTATGCTATAATATAAATATTACATCGTGAAAGTATACTAGGAAAAACTTAATTTACTTTTGGTCTGGGACCATAAAAAGATTACTAATTATTTACTAGTAGCAGTAGTTGAATTCAGTTATTAGCACAGTGTTGAAGAATAAGATTCTGACCACGGTGACTACTAGTTATTATGGAACAACAGCAAAAATGGGAACTTTTGCATCCACTCATGTTGTATAGTATGTAAGTATGTGAAGTGGTTACTCCCCTGGATGCACTAACGCCAAAATCCAAATTTGAATTTAATTTAATTTTACATTCAAACCCAAATGTGATTTAACTTTTTACGGGTTTCACAGTGCCCTCATTTAAATATTAACCCTTAAACGCCCAGCACGTTCGATTTCAATTAAAAAAATACGTCAAAGTAGAATTTGTGATTCCGAACTACGTTTGTTCTACAAGTTTTCAAATAAATTAGCTTAAGGTGTTGTTATTTGGATTTCCATGGTTGACCTCTGTAGTAACCTTTGGGGATTATATTTAATGTGCAATTATTTGCTTTTATCAGATACCGTTTAGAAAAGTTAACGTATTTGGTATATAAAACTTTTTTCAGTTTGCTGCTCACAAATTTAGCATCAAGTCTTTTTCGAGTTAAGAATAGCTGTAACTTCAAAACTGCAGCATTTGTGCCGCTGAAGTGGTTAGTTACTGCAGTAACCAGTAGGCATTTAAGGGTTAAATATAAGTGCAGAACTGTCGTTTTTCTTCCACTTCTCTATGAAGTCGTTTGTCATTCAGCTAATACGGTAATGTCTTGATTAATCCACTAACATCGTTTTGATTTGCACCTTCAAAAAATTACACCATATCTCTTTTTCAGATCTCAGGGTCCCCGATTTCCGATACCCGAATGTTACAAATAATTTCCTTGAAGAATATTTTGCTTTTGGAGTTTTTCCCCCTCAATTTAGATTAAATTTTGTTCCGTTGAATAATTTTTTATCGAATCGCTTCAATCAGGATATTACTGTAAATAAAAACCAGATAGCTTCTTTGGCCGCTAGTGCATTATCCACTTCTAAGCTACAATTCAACTTTTAACTTTTAAACTTAACTTCTAAATTAAATATCAACCTAAAAGTATGCAATGGAGGTATCACTTTAGACCATTTCACCGTTTAAAACAATAAATCGATTAAAAAAAGCTGCTGCTTTAAAGTATATATGTCTTTAAAGCATCTTTTTGGTCATACTTCAGGCCGTTTTTCCCACATATTGTACTCCTACTTCAAGAAACACTTAACTGACTATTTCTATTAAAATGTTAACATGGGTGTTTTAGAATGCAAACAAGAAACGTTTATCTCCAAAATCAATTAATTTCTTTCTATAAAATGTCTGGCAATTTCAACCTTAATCAAACAAATTCAGTAATAGTAAACAAAAGCATTGTCAAATGTTTGTATGTATGCTTGAACTATGTGGAAACTTTCCAATAAACATAACAACTTCACACAAAGGCGCTTACATACACACCCACACTCTCATACACATATACACACATTCATATATACCAACACCTTTAAAAGAATACGCGAACTTTAAATAACAACTGATACATGAATGCATCTAATGTCTAGAGCTGGGGAGGGCTGAGGATATGAACTTTTGATAATGGGTGATGTTAATGGTGAGAATATGTTTAAGGATATGCCAGGCAGGATAACAACAAAGTCGTTGTCGACAACATACCGATATGACCTAACGAATGTGTTAAAAATACGTGCCAATCCGACAGAGGAATGAGTGAATATCAATGTGTTGCAATGTCCGCAAACTTTCATACACACACACACACATTTATACAAATACATACCAATCCATATACGTATATATATGTACTGTGTATACGTATGCTTATTTTTATACCGCTTACAAACATACGCAACTCATCTACTAAATTACAAAAGAGATTTTCCGATAGAACACGTTTTAATTTTCACTCATACATATACTCATGCATACAACAAACATGTATGCATACGTATACATACACACACACACATATATAAATATACGCTTTAAATTCATAGTCAAAATGACAGTATTAATGAAATAAAAAAGAAGACAGAAAACAGAGTTTCCAGTTAGTGTGTGTGTGTGTGTTTTTTACAGTGTGTGCTACAGCGACAAAAAGGTGTTAAAAATAAAATTCAGTTTTAAAAGCAACAACAAAACATAAAAAGAGGGCAGAGCAACACATGAACGCGTTTTGTTTTTGTCTTTTTTTTCTCTCAGCTTTTTAATGAATTCAGCGTTTATGATGACGCTTATTCAGTTTCAGGCTTCATTATCACAAGCGCTGGAAGGAAGTTGGTAGTACGTGTATGAGTTTGCATACATTTGTATATTTAAGGTTGCATGTGTGTGCGAACCCACTTGCATGCCTGTGTATGTGTGATGTTAGCCAAGTGATTTTGTCGTTAGCGTCATGTGAACTTTTGGGTTAAAGAGCACTTAAATATTTGCATATTGGGGTTGGTGTTGCTTGATGAGGCTGGTGTGGGTTAATTACGCCATCATATAAAATTGCTTTTAGTTAAATTGAGTTTTTCATAAGCATTTTTTAAGAAAATTTCTTTGCGTGCAATTTTTTAACTAACTTTTTTTAACATATTTGTTTTTTCGCTTTCTTATCATTTCAGGTTCGCACACTCTTCGTAAGCGGTTTGCCAATGGACGCAAAACCACGCGAATTATATTTATTATTCAGAGCTTATGAGGTAAGTTTGAGTAGTTGTTTTGGAAGGGAGGGAAAAATTATGAATAGAAATTAAGAATTATATTTCTTTATATAGAAGAAGAATAATAGCAATTAAAATGGGACTGTAAATTTAATCAAGGAAAGTATTAAATTTCGGATCGCAAAGCTTACCAAATTGAACTTCTAGTTTTAGCCACATTTTCCTAGCCTAAAAAGAGTTAAGTTATCGATATTAGTCATCGGGTAACCTAAAAATTTCTGTTATAAAACAGAAGTTATAATTTATGTTACACATAACAGTTAAAGGATAACTGCTGACTAAATCACGACTTCAAATATTAAACTGTTTTAGTAGCTACAGCTATTACTATTTGCATCACATTTTGCATGAATCCTTCCACAGCGTGTAGTCCGCTTCAAGTTTTTATGACTGCAGAAATTATAAAACACGCCGCCCACATGCTCCAAAAAGTTGATCAAACCTATCGATTCATACCAATAACAAAAGAGTAATGGAATAATCTCTTATTTGCTTTGAACATTTGATCAGCATAGCCAAAATAAAAACTTTTTTAAAAGAAACAAAAGATTTACCTGAGCTTCTAAGAATATTCAAATAGATATCTTCAAAGAATTCCATGTCCTTGAAAAATTTCACCACGAGATTTTTCTTTTAGTCGAATATAAGTTATAGAGCCTTGAAATCAGAATTTTAGCGTACTTTCCAAAATTTTAAGTGATCCTTGATCGTGAATCATGAGATCAATATAAAAAAATCACCGATCCATTCGTTTTGCAGATGTCCCCCTCGGCCAGGTGGGCGGAAATTAATTATAACTTCTCACATCGCCGTTCAGACTCGGCATAAAACTGTATGTCCCTTCCATTCGTATACAAATATAACTCACACAACATGATGGGTGCGAAAAGCTTAGCCCTGTGCCAAAAAAAAAGAAGAGAACAAAAATTAGTATTTAGATTATAGACAGTTAGGTTCTTGCAATAGTTGGAAGCTAAATTCCTGCATCAGATCCAAAATCAATTAATTAAATTTTCCCAGCAATATTTTGCTTTTTTTCAATTAGAGTGCCCCGCACTTATGAATATTCGTAAAAGAAATCTGGGTGACCAGCAAACACCAGATGCTAATTTCAACTCCATAGAAGTAGATTCAATACTGCAATTCCTATTGGAGGCTGGACTTATGTAAATACTATAAGTCCATAAAAGTACACAATAGATCTTAACGGTCGCAGTGTACTACCCCAACAATAATAATAGTAACTAGTCGGTAAGGCCCCAGTAACTGGTGCTATTTTTTTGTTTAAGAAACCTCTTTATGAAAAACAAATATCAAAAGAGAACCAAACTACTCGTTGGCGTTTGTTTTGTTATTTGTGTATGCAGATAATTCGTTAGATAATTCTGAGAAATGCCGTTACTCATGCCTTCTCTCTCTCTCTCTCTCATTTGTTATTTACTTCCGCTTAAGCAATTATTTTGACAACGATGAATGCAATGCTTTGTTCAATGAGTAAATTTAAAAAAACTTCCGACGCTAATATTTTGTTATATTGGCTTATCCGATTTTAAATCTGATTTTGGCTAACCTACTCGTCAAGCTCTTTAAATTGATATATAATATGATAGTGTAGCACTTCTGGATCTTCTGGAATAAAAATGTAGTTACACTAATAAATGTATAGATAATAATATCTAATTCAGTTCATTCTTTGAATAAAGGACCTTACACATAATAAAAAATATTCTTTCTATTCTATATTCAGGGTTACGAAGGATCTCTATTAAAAGTCACTAGCAAAAATGGCAAAACTGCATCGGTAAGTCAAATATTTCGTATATTCGTATATATTCAAAAGTCTGTTGCTCAGTTTGAAACTACAATGTAAACTTAAAAAATTACAGCCAGTTGGATTCGTTACATTCCATACTAGAGCTGGCGCTGAAGCAGCCAAACAGGACTTACAGGTAAGATGAAAATTAATTACATAGTTACTTAGAAACTCAATAAATAGAATTAAATTGTAAACTATTTTGTATGCAACAAAAAAAAAAAATATATATATATACATATATAAAATTTCTGTCCCTTTATTACTACTTGAAAACAACAAACAAAAATGCAAAAGCAAGCAAAATCACAATATTGAAATATATAAAAACACTTTATCCTATATTTTTCTAAATGAAAAAGAAACAAATACCACAAACAAACTAAGTACCTACTCATTAAAAAGGACACAAACTTAAAGTATGAAAACATTTTTTTTTTAATTTAATTTTTTTATTTCTCATACATATGTATATGATAATTTCAACTGAAACTGACAACAAAAACAACAACAGAAAAATAGTCACTTTCAAGTGTATCAGAGTACAAACACAAACATACATTTTTACATATACTCGAATAATAAATAATAAATATTATGATATTATGATACCGAAAATAAAAACTACACGCAATTTGTATAGTAGCACTGTGGCTTGCCCTACACACACACACACACACCCACACACACATGAGAACAAAACATACGTATACAAAAACAATACAAATTACATACATACATTCAAATAAATCAATCAATTTCTACACCGCGCTTGCATTGAAAATGACTATTTAAAATTATTTTGTATTTATGAAACAAACAAAATGGAATTCAACCAAATCACTTTAGTTTCGCTTTTTATTTCAAATGCATCAAAAACACATACTCGCATTTCTATTCTACTACTATTTTGAACATTCCTCTTTTATTTTTTATAGTTTTATCATTTTGATTTTCCTCTTACATTCTCAGTAGCATTTCGCTAGAATGGTGCATGAAAGTTAATCCATCCTTCTAATCTCTTTTATACATATTTAATTGAATATTTTGTATATCTGCATTATATACACACACACACATTCAGAATTCTTAAGGATCTGTCTTACACTATAATTTGGAACCCACAGACACACAAACTATCCAAGTACATATTCCTTTACCTTATATAATTATTCATTTCGTTACCTTTCTGTGTACAACACTACAGTCTGTTAAGATATTTTAGTACCACTTCGTATCAAAAATCCAATAACTTTAAGTATCTGTAATAAAAAAGACAAAAAATTACTGCCAACTCAGAAATCCAATAACAAATCAGCAACATTTTTCTTTGGATATAAAAAAAGTTTTTGGTCAGGTACAAATCAAAATGGTAGCATACAAGAAAATGGAAAATTTTAGTACTTCCAAATTCACAAGTTTTGTGCAAAATTAGTTCATTGTTTAGCCGATTGCTCTAAAAATCGAACAGGTGATATCTCGGAAACCAACAAAAAAAAATTTCTAAAAACTATTTTTATTTTATTGGAATGAGTTTTAGCCACTTGTAAAAGTATTTTGCGAAAATGGTGGCAGCATCTCTGATTAGAGTTATGGAAGTTTTCTTTAAGACATTCGTATAATAGGAAAGCGTTGAAAACCCAGGGCAATATCTCTTTGATCTCATTAGAAAAGACTTATGTTGCCACTACTCCCGAGTATGACCATTAGCGCAGCCGGAAGGGGGCTGATGAACAAAAACTAAAATGATTAGATTATCTATCTGTTAAGGGTAATTTGTTTTTTGTCACTTCACCGACGTTTTTCAAGCCGCGCTTTAAAAAAAAAATTTATTTTCAAGCAGTTTTAACTTGAGTAACGCAGAGAATATGATTCACAATTGAATTTACATTTACACAATAAACCGAAATTAAATCCGATTGTTACTTATAGATTTCGTTTTATGTAATTAGATTATTTATCAGAATTCACAATCGCAACACTTCACGTTCAAAGAATTTTATCATCATCACTGATAAACTGACAACTACTGAACGATGACTCCAATTCTACACCAAACAAAAATGAACAAAAAGATACTGATATAACGTACTTACATAAATATCTGTTTATCCTACTGCATACATATATCCATACATACAAACATACACATATATTTTGCAAGCACAGACAAAAACCTCTTACGGAAACCCATAAAGTAAAGCACCATTGTTTTGCAGAAGTTATCGCCCCCCTCTCACAACCCCATATTTATGCCACAGTAAATAATTTACTTCACGCAAAAAAAAATATACAAAAGAAAAACAAAAAGACATTTTAAATAGTAATGCATTATTTTTGGCGAATTGTTGAGTCATTAAATTTGTTCAAATCGAAAGAAAATATTATATATTTTAACTTAATAATTAATTAACTTTTTACATACCTACAAAGTTTTGATTTATTTTCAAAATTTCTTTCAAAAACCGAAAATGAGAAACAACAAATATACAAAATAACTTACAATTTACTTTAGCGAAAATTAAAAATTATGAAAACATATAAATTATTCCATTAAATTGATTTGCATTAAAAACAAACAAAAAAATTTTAAAAATATAAATATACAATACTCTCCGCTGTACCGCTCATTTGCAGCAGGGTGTACGCTTCGATCCCGATATGCCCCAAACAATTCGCTTGGAATTCGCCAAGAGTAACACGAAAGTGAGCAAACCCAAACCACAGCCCAATACAGCGACAACAGCCTCACATCCTGCATTGATGCACCCACTCACTGGACGTAAGTAAAGAAATGTTAAAAAAAAATACAAAAAAGCAAAAAAAAAACAAAAGTTAAAGTTTGTAGCAATTTCTTAGTTTATTTTTAATTTTGTATTTTAATTTTGAACTTATTATTTTCATTTCTTTTAACGTAGTATATGTATAAATAAATAATATGTTATATATATACATATATATATGTATGTATATAGATACATTTATATGTATATTTATAGTATATGTATGTGTATGAAACAAATGACAAAGGCGCACTTAAATTTTCCTATATATTTATAACTTATAACTTACAATAAAATGAAAAACACTTTTCCTACCAAAAACTGCTTTGAAGAGCACCTCAACTCAATACAATGACAAAAATAAAAAATAAATATGATCCTTAAATCAAAATAAAAGTCCTGAGCAATATGTTTGCACTGTTATCACGTGGTACACCACAATCAACCACTTACACTCTTACACTTGAACACACACACTCAACACACATACACAAAAGTAAACATGTACAATGGAACACACTTGAAGAATTTCCCTTCAAAAATTTTTTTTTTAAATAAAACACTCTTAAAGTTATTAATGCGCATTATGCTATTTATTTATTTTTTATATTTAAGTAAACAACAATAGAAACTAAATTTGCACTTATTGCCTACAAAAGAAAAGAAGCAGAAAAACTTACAAGCAAAACTGTCCTCCTTGATTTCTTTCTCTGAAATGTTTGTGTCATTTTTTTTTCGTCATTAAAAAAACTGAATAATTTCATATTAAAAATAAGTGACAATAAATTAAGTGAAACATTATTTAGTTTCATTGCTGGTAATTCAATATAGAGTAGTTGGGGGGAAACACTGAACTTCCACAAGGGCAACGTTTTTCCTCTCTAAGCCGAAGTCTCTGTTTAAGACTCCTTTGGAATGAACAACTTTTTATAGAATGTTCCCTCTACTGATAACGCAGCACAACACAAAAAAACAAAGTAAACTTTGTTAAAACAAATAAAAAAAAATGAAAAAATTCTTACAGACCCCAAAAAAATACGCGTTCTGGCGTTTTGAAAGCTTACATCTGATTTTTGTTTTACGCGGGTTTGAAGTTTGCCCTGTATTGGCAAATTTTTGTTAGTTTTGTATTTAAGATAGCTGGAGTACTCAGCAATAGTAAAATTTTCAGCAGAATATTCTTGTAGAACATATTAACTCTTTATATTTATTTAAATAAAAAAATTTTATCTTTCAGTTTTCGTAAGAAAAAGATTAAAATTTTTAAAAAACTTATGAATATTTTAAATTTTTTCCAAAAGAATTTTTCAAACCAAAACTATATTCTACTTAGCAAAATAGAAAATATGTGGTTTTATAGTTAATTTGATTAACTTATTATACTAAAACTTAATTTGGGGCTTTCTAATATTCAGTGACCTGTACTAAAATATTAGAAGCAACATTTTTCTGATATATATTATTCCTATTTGAACCCTTTCAATTGATCAAAAAGATAATTCCTTTAGAATAAACAAAAAAATCCTACGAGAGTGGTAGAGTTATTATGTTTCAAATAAACGTTCTACGTACTGGAAATTTAACTATACATAAGTCGATGAACCTTTAATCTATCTTAACTAACCACGATGACTTTATCTTTAAATTTAGAGCTAAGCGTTACCATTAATAATGCAAATATAAATTTATTTGCATTAAATTTCAGGAACAATTCAAATTTAGTGTACAGAATTTTTTAGGATTAATTCATAGGAGAGTGCGTTTAAGTTGGACATAACTTTGACTGACCACAAAAAATCTAGTTTTTCCCCACTAATACTTGTGACTGATTCTTGTTAGTATTGCTGAAAGCTAAATATTTACCCAAGATACCTGATATAATAGCTTCCATCTCCATTAAAAAAAACTGCTTTCTCAAAATGCTTGTTGCGGGGCCATCACTTGAAATCACGAATCATCAGACTTTCTCCCATCGACAAATCATACAGTATAAAAATTAGGGCTGAAAATTTATGAATTATTTGAAATTAAAGGAAGGAAACCAATAATGTCGCACAAATTTAAATTTTATGTTTTTTTCTCTTGATATAAATTGTTCATTCAATTAAACTTTGTAAAGAAGTACAAAAACGGAATAAATCAAACTGCAATAAATAAAGGAGTTTAAAAAGCACGAAATTGAATTGATCGATTACAGTGCCATCAGAAATACTATTAAAGTCGGGGTATTTTTTCATAAACTTTCCACAATAGCGTTGAAAACTCGTTCGCAGAATTTTATAAGCGTTACCGCTCCATTTTTCAAAGAACATGCTTTTGACGGCTTTGAACAATACATCGAAATCAACAGTTCGGATTCGCTTTCACTTTTTCGCAGATATGTTTTAAAATTGCAAAATCTCCCAACTTTAAAGTGACTGAGAAACACATTTTCAGCTTTTTTCCATCTGTCCCAACTTTATAAATTTGCTGTATCATCATCAAGAATTCATAATGCGAAAAAAAAACTGCAATCGCCCAGACAAAATTACATCGAAAATTCAATAAAAAAAAGATTCGTTGACTTATCGGAAAATATTTTTTGAAAATAAAACTTCACATAATGGCTACCGCACTAACTCTGACAAAGAAAATATAAAACACTTTCACAAAACATACCGAAAACCGTTCATGCGTACATTAACATACCGAAAAGTCCGTGGCCCTACTTACACACAGGTCCAACTTACACGCGCTTCCCCTATATACCGCATCGAATATTTGAGAATTGTTTTCAATACAAATTTAGATTGCAATAAATTGTTTTTCAAATTAATGCATTAGTTTATTTACAAATTTATTACACAGAATTAGCATAGTAGTAGTAGAAGCCAAATATGGATCTTCATGTTTGTGTCCTCTGCTGCAATACTTTTGGCTTTATAACGAAATATTTTAGGGCATTAAAGAGAAACTAAATAATAATTCAAACAAGTAAATGACGGTGACTCAAGTCATTTCATCGATTCCTGTTTAATGTCAGAGGACTGATATATGTGTGATTCTACATAATTTAAATATCTTGAATTCTAGTAGGAAATACGATTGTGTGAACCACGGGTAACTCTACAACTTGCTCCCCTATTTAAATGCTTGCTACTACTATATTTGTCAAATCATCCATTCAAACTGAGTTCAAGACTTACGAAGCAAACTATTTTTTTGTGCGAGTAGGTTTCCACTTTAATTCCATTCATAGGTATTACAAATTTTAACTGCCTTACTATAAAGTTTACTATCTCAAAGAAAAAACTAAAAAACTAGTAAGAATTTAAGACAGCTGCGCTCTTTTGTCAATAATTACTACATATAATTGGCAAATTTATCCATACATAGTACATTCACGTAATTATAAATAAATAAATAAATAAATAATAAAATTATATAGTATATAACAAAATATGTAAAAATATTTTAGTTTATTCTTTTATATTTTTTAATAAATTTCCATTTTTATTCTCACCCAACCACACACAACAAAATTGTTCTCTAACAAAGACAATTTTCTTCTTTCCAATGCAAATCACTTAGATTTGGGCGGACCATTCTTTCCAGGCGGACCGGAATTATGGCATCATCCTTTAGCCTATTCGGCGGCTGCCGGTGATTTACCCGGAGCTGCTGCATTACAGCATGCAACATTAGTACATCCGGCACTGCATCCACAGGTGCCAGTACGCTCTTATCTCTGACTAAATACAGATAAAGTAATGGAGCAGCCTATGCATCAAGTGAGTTCAAATATTTTATCTACCATAAGTGTAAATATGAGCCTTTTCCATTCTCCGCTGAAGACTCAAATGACAATGCCGCAACATCATCAAACTACAAACGCAATTCATCCAACTGCTATGCACATGTCTGCTGCAGCCGCTGCTGCTGCAGCTGCTGGTCTACCACCAGGCGCTGCTGCTACTGGTCCACAGGGACCACAAGGACCACCAACTCATCATCATTTTTTATCAAGTCCCGCTCTAGCGAGTCCAGTCGGTTCTACGAATAATCCATCGCATCCGGCTAATCCACCAATTGCTGCAAATGCTCCATGCTCGACATTATTTGTAGCCAATTTGGGGCAATTCGTTTCAGAACATGAATTGAAGGAGGTATTCTCTAGGTGAGTACAAAACCTGAAGCTTATCTTAATTAAATACACTTGAGTAAACGCTTCAATTCTCTTCTTTAAAATCTTATTTTTATGGAAGAACTTTTGAATTCAACCTCAAATTAAATAAAAAGTTAAAATTATATTTTCTTAAGTTTCCGATTGCACCAAATTCATAGCCACACAGATTTTAAAATATTTACTCGAAAATATTTACATTATTTATAAAGCAAAAACAAAATTATTTATTACACTGAAAGATAATAATAACATCTCACTTGCACTTGTTGACGTTAAAAAGAAAACACCAAATAATGATTTCTATTTTATTTAAACACTATTCTGCCTACAGTTATTTTTTCATCTTCAGTTAACTTATTTACGAAAATTAATGTTTTATTTATAATTTTATAGTAATAACAATGTTAGGACACAGCAGCTTCTTGAACCCTTCCACTCATGAGCAAATAAAATGCGAGCAATACCTGGAACTAAATTTCTAGCCGTAGAATTTCGTATCCATTTAATTGCACTGTACAACAAAATGAGACTTTTTTTTAGAATATTATTAGCCGCTGATCACTAATCTGTACAAAATTTGGTAGGGTCAGGCCAAGCTTCGTGTGTATTCGTAAATCTTTGTTTTTGAAAATTTTATAAAGAGGGGTTCATAGATGAAAATTGTTTTTTCTGTTTACTTTTGCTTTTCTACACGTATTATCCAATTTTAGAAGGTTTGGATGAACAAAAAAATTGAACATATTTTTCATTCAAACCTCCTAAAATGGCATAATTCGTGTAAAAAGTAAAAATACACAGAAAAAAAATGTTCATCCGCCTTGCTCGCCCTGCCCCAAGCCAGCCCTGAACACCCAAATTTAAAAAAATAAAGATTTACGAATATACACTAAGCAAATTTCATTCGCCACAACTATCAAAATCTGGCGAATGAAAAAAAGTATGGTTCAACACAAACTTCAAAAACTGGCAAGTGAAAATTTTGTGTGATAAGTTGACGAATTTGGTATAATTTTTAATTAACAATACCAATATGCGTCCCGTCCACGCAACTTATAACACCAGATAAAGATTTTGCCCAACTCGAAATCGTTGCTCACACTTTTTTGGTAATTGCCATCAAGCGCACAGGCTAGCTTCAATAGGCGGAATTGATAAAGTTCGCTAAGATGAAAATGAGTCTTTTACTTTGTCCAAAAGAAACAAAAAAGCACCTTTGCTGAGGGCTTGTAGAGGACTTGAACTATCCCTGTTATTCCTCCATAATCTTCTTATATTGCTTTCTGCAATATTATGGCCCTCCTCAAAAGCAAATCCACATTACTGATCATTATTCAAATGTTTTCACTATTTTTCACTAATTTCAAATGTAAACAAACGACATTTTTATTTTTGACATTTGTCAGAATTTTTTTTTATTTTGTTGGCAGCAGTGAATTCTACTCGAACGAACACATTCGCCAACAATGCTACGAAATTATCAGCGATTCCTGAACCATAATAATCTCTTCAGCATGTCGAAAATAGTCAATTTCTATTTTTAGGAAATTTATTTAATTACAAAATTTAAGAGAATTTCCATTTTTACGTATGAGTCGACGATTGAGTACAAAAATCTCAAACAAAATAAGATATCCTCACAAAACCGCATAAGTATTCGAGCTCGGAGATACCACATTTTTAGCCGAAAGTGAAAATTTTCGTATAACGATTTTTATTTTATCTCTTGTTGAACTTTTTTAATTTGTTTATAATCTCACTTTATTTATTAAATACCATTCATATATATATCAAAAACAATTAATAATTATAATCATAACCTTATTGTATAAATAATTTTTAAAATCAAATAAATATATATATATATATACAACAAAAAAAAAATTGCACAGTATGCCTGGCTTTTGTCGCCTACGAATGCACACAAAGGGTTCGCACAATATCACTTCTACTACTACTACCACAAATACCACTTCTACTACTACTTCTACAAGCACAACTTCTACCACTTCTAATGCAACAACATCATCAATAAATCAAGCAGCAATGGCAGCAAATAATATTAACAGCAACAACAACAACGCCGCCAACGTTAGTCATCCAGTGGCATTTATTGAGTTTAAAGATGCCATTAGTGCTGCCACAGCCATGCAACAATTGCAGGGCAAATATCTACTTTCATCAGATCGCGGCTCAATACGCATTGAGTTTGCCAAAACGAAAATGATTAATGATACACCAACAATAATAATTGGTAATGGCAATAACAACAACCACAATAACAACAATGGCAACAGCGGTGGCATTAAATATTTGAATAAAAACAACAGCATCATCAACAACAACAACAACAACAGCAACATTATCAATAGCAATTGCAACAGTAATCTAGCTTTAGCAATACAAAAACAAACAACAAATGCTTTAAATGTTGCAGCAGCAACACAAATGCTAGGCGCAAATATTGCTGCCACTCCAGCTCCAACAGCAATGGCTATTATTAATCAACAGCACCAACAGCAATTACAACAGCAACCACAGCTAATAATATTGAATGGTTATCAACATCAACAGCAGCAACAACAACTTCAGCCACTTCAGCATCATTTGCAACATCAGCAGCATACTCTATTGCCACCACAACATGCACAGCAACAACATTTCATTGCTGCAACAATTCCATCAGTATCGGCAATGTCCGCTGTTACCCCTTCATCTGTCTCCGGTTCGCCAATGTCAGCCTCATCGTTAGCAACAATTTTTACTAGCACAACCACCACCACTAATAATAATATCAATACTAATAATATCAATAATATTGTCAATAATAATGTTGTTAATAATCGTTCTACTGCACTACCACCACCGCCTACTGTTGTTGTAAATTCACTACAGCACCAACTTCATCAAACTCAGCACCAAAATCATCTTTTTAGAGACGTACGTATTGTCGTCGATAAATTTCGATAAACATTTTTCTTTTGATTTTTCATATCGATAATATTTTTATTTTCTATTTATATTTAATGTAGATAATTTATTAATTTTCTTTTCATTTAATTTTTTTTTTTTTTTTACACATTTTAAGACGTTTTGGTAATGGTTTTTTTTCGCACACGCAATATTCATTCAAACTTTCATGTAACAAATATTTTATTAACTGAAAACTTTTCGATGGTTTAGTGTAAAAAAAATTTTATTACTAATAATACTAATATTTATCTAAATTATGATAACAATAGAACAAACCTTAACCTATTCAAAAATATCGTTCATTTTAAACTCTTACAAATTAAGACTGAAAACTTTGTAGTCTTTTCTGGTTAGTAAAATTTCAATTTCTAAAAATTCCGACTATATCTAAATATTTATTGTTGTACCTGACAAAAAAGCACTTGGTTCAAATGTAATTGAACTTCTCTTAATACATAGCGCTAAAATTTTACATATCTACGTTTTAAATTATTTTTAGAATTGTTTCCAATTTCAAATTATGTGAAATAAAAAATAAATATAAATAAATAGAATGAAATGAAAGTGGAAAGTTCTGCCAAATTGAATAGAAACTGCATTTTTGCTTTTAATTATAAGCTCACTTTCCAAAATCACTGCTTCTTTCTTTCCTCCAAAAAGTGAACTTTAACATGTTTTCAATACAGACTAATCGATCTAAAGTCCTTAGCCTTTGCATGACCTATTTTATTTATCTTAGGGCTTTTTTTCTGCCACTCAAAACCACTACTCAAAGCATTCATTAAATTTTTTATTAAACCAATTTTTTTATGTACATTTTCATTAAAAAAATTTAAAGTAATAAATTCATTAAAAGGCAATTTTTGATTAAAAATGTTATTAAGATGTACACAATTTATAGATTTTTTAAGATATAGATTGAGAAAAATGAGTACTACAACTATACAAAATCCGAAAATCAGTAGAGTTGTGTACTGATTTCACAATTTTATAATCAACATTTGAAAATTACAATTAGAAAAAAAATCCATGAAAATCAGTACTTGTACTGCCAAAATTAGTACGTCAGCCTACTCTAATTAAAACAGAAAACTTTTACGCAAAAATTCCTAAACAACAAGAGTAAATTTTTACCAAATTTTTTTATTGAATTTTCCGATAGTGTATATTTCCAAGAACAAGAATACACACTTAAAGTTTCTTCAAAAGAATGTGTGTATATATATTCTTGGTTATATGTACAGTACGAAAATACAAAAAAAAAAATTGGAGCTCCAGGGTAGAAAAGAAGGCAAGGAAGGGAAAGAAAATCAAATTTTCAACGTAAGTAATACATAATAGTAATACATCGAAGGTATTAAACTAATAAAAAATATTTTTTGTTTGGTTTTTTGTTGATTGTTCACTTAGTTGAGCCGCCTGAACAGAGTCCTGCATTAATATAGTTGAATTGATTAAAAAAAAGTAGTGCACCGATCAGGCTCAAATGAGGGCTTATTCCACACAATAATGGCTATCGTTGGAACAAGCCATATGGTTATTCATCAATATTTAACCATATTTTTAAGCAAAAATTAGGTTAAAAATTACAAAAGCTCACTTTTTTTATCGTATGAAACAAAACATAATTCTATCATCTTTATCAACCAGATTTAAGCTAGAATCTGTTCAGACGGCTCTACTAAGTGAGCAAGTCATTGAAAAAAAAAACAAGAAAAAACATTTTTTCATTAACTTAATTCTTTAACATTATGTATGGAAATAATAAGAAAATTTCAAAAAAATACTTGATTCTACCAGACTACCCCCTTAAGAAGTTTTAATGTGCTTGTCAATTCGACTTCGAAAATCTTCTCTTAGAACGTCAAGAAAGAATAATTTAATTTGGGATATGATGGGTATCTTGTATCTTATTCAGCTGGTGATTTAAATTTTTAAAACTGATTAAAAGAAGTTTTTGAATACGGTGTGTCAAATTGGATCAGATTTATGGGTTTAACTTAAGAAGCACTTCCAGGAGAAATTTTAAAGAGACTTGGTGTTTCATATTATCTTGCACATCATATTCAAAATTTTATTCGAAATATTTTTAAAAAGGTTTTGAAAATATATATTATTGGTGGTTTAAAAAAAAGTAAACTTTAGAGCAGTGGTTCTCAAGTGGTGGGGTACACCCCCCAGGGGGTCGTAGTCAGATTTGAAGGGGGGCGCGAAAACAGTTCAATAAATTAATATTTGCTTACTCTGTAATGTTTTATATAACAAAAAAATTAATTTTTTCTTTCATGTATTCCTTATCGAACTATAACCCCGAAAATGCGGGAAATAGTTAAAATTTATTTAAAAAAAAAAAACAATGAAAAACACCAATTTTAAAAAACACTTTTTAGGATTCATAATGTAAGAATATTGAACTAACTTTTTGTGTTAAAATATTAATTAAACAGATTAACAAATTTTAATAACAATTCCGTAGTCCGTTTCCGCTATCAGCTCAGGTTTTTTAAATAAATTATTTAGCCATTGTTAGCAATTTTTGACCAAGGAAATCGAAAATGGGTTTTCAACGAAAATCGAACGCCCATTTCACGAAATTCCTTAAAATTATCCGTTGAAATTTTCTGTATTTGATTCTGTTGTGACTTTGCCTTTTTTTAAGAGTTTACCCGGCACAAACAAAATAAAAATACTCCGCACTGACTTTTTGATTTTGTACCATAAAAACACAATTGAAACAATACGGTATTGACTCGATCAGCTGTTAGGTGCTGTGACAACGAAATACTACACACGTAAGAAATCTCTTGTCTCTGTAGATCTGTTATATTTTTTTGTAAATTCGAATTCGAAAAAATATTTGCGCAGGTTGAATACAGTTGAGAACCTCTGCTTTAGAGGTTGCTAGGGTGCATTAACCAGCTCACTTTAACAGCATATTGATTTTCATGTGCGTTGGAAGAAAGTTTGGAAATAAGAGACATTTTGTTAAGTATTTAAAATGACGCATTAACTTCGAAATTTCTCTACAACATTCATTGAAAAAAGGGTAAAATTGAAAAAATGTAGGTACATAGAAATATAAAATATTAATGTGAGATGAGAATCAAAAATAAAATGCGGATCTAATTAATATTTTACAATTCAATTGAATTTTTGATGCACATAGCCAAATATCGTGCCTTTTGTCTTTTACAAAAATTACACGTTCACGTAACAGATAACAATTTATTGTAGTTTATGCTCTTCGGTGCCTTATAGCATAAAAATATTTTTACACGACTTGAAGGGGTGTAACAACATTGTTAGTTGTTGCTGTTGCCGTCTAATTCGTATGCGTTGCACAAATACATACACATGTATGTACATGTAAATATATACGTATGTATATAAAAAATATTGCACAGTTCTAGCATTCCCGCTTTCAGGACGGTATTTCCGTTTCCGAGCAAAAATTTTGCCATTTTACCACTTTTATGTTTAATACGTTTTTAAAATACTAAACTACCATATAAATTTGTTTTTCAATTTGCGCAAAAATGAAGAAAAAGAGAAAACTTTATAAAAAATTCAGCATGTAGTTATACCTCTACAACCACCCGCTCACACTTCCCTATATAGTTTAAGTTGTTGTCGTTGTTGTTAGTTCCATATTATGAAAAGTGCAAAGTGGAGAAAATCGCTAGACGGTAAAATTTCATACATTTCAAATAAAAATTGTGCGGAAGGTGGGACAAAAATCAATTTGCAACAGCGTAGTGGGATAGGGAAAAGGCGAAGAGAAGGAGGTGGGTGTCGTTCGAAAGGGTAATGTGGCGCAAAGATAAAGTTATGCAGTTATAGTAAACAAGTTTAATAGTTTAAATTGTAAAGATTGTTTTACTCGTAGCGTAATTTTGCAGCTTCTGGTTTTTTTTTTTGCTTTAAAACTATTTTACTTTATTTATGACTTTAAAGCTATGGGTGCTTCGATTCTACTTCGATTTCTGAGCATATTCGCTTTTTATTCTCAACTTTGACTTTATAGATTCTTTTTAATAGATTTAAAAAAAAATGTGCACAATTTTAAAAATCAGTTAAATAGAACCAGCCTATAACAATTTCATAACATCTTTCTCGTTAAAAGAGCGTTATGCTACGTTAAGGCTTCCGTATTCATATATAGATGATTTACTCAAACGGTCAATAAATTGATTCAATTGTTCAGATATTAAAGTGAATTTAAAAAGGCCATTGCGGCAATGCGAAATTTCGAGATTTCATTACATTTTCAAAACAAACATATTGCAAGAAAATTCGCATATCTTTCAAATTTTGTAATGCTTCAACCAATTGCTTAATTGCAAAACTAATATTCTTTGTTAAGCTGATTCTTGTTTTGAATTAACATGAATACGAATGGCAAAATTAATTCGTCTTTTCGGCATCTTTTCACTTCTAAAGTATTGCAATTTTAACAAATTTAATTATACTAGGGGTATTCACGAGCTAATGCAAAATATCGTAAGTCTTTTCCGCGTTAATCCGTAAACATCGTACAAAAAATCTTAATATTTTTAAAAATTTTATACTTTAAAAGCGAAACAAATGCCGAAAAGAAGAATGAAAAGTTATTTATTTTAATTTTCTGTAAAAAAAAGTTTTGTTGGATATTGATAATATCCACTGAGAATTCGGTATGAAACAAGATACGAATAGAAGCAACCATAAAAAGTGTTTAATTAAAATTTTGATTTTTTTGCCAACAAAAAACAATAACATAGATTTGTGCTGCTAATATACAAAACTTATCTCAAAATTTCGATTTTCCAAAATAAATTCCACAATTTTTTCTTATATATTTTATTGTCCATAATTCTGGATTTAAATCGAATGAAATAAACGTTTTTGCATAAGTAATAACATTTCGTATTGATAGTTAGGTTAGGTTAAGTTAGAGTGGCTGTCGAGAGGCGCACTTAGGCCTGAACGACACAATGTGATACCATATAGTTGGACCTACAGTTTAACGCCGATGCCGAACGGCGGTGTGGCAATTTTTGATCGACTTGGTGGTTTTGCCATTACCAACCAATGTGTGTCATTTTACACTATCTTATAATTCTCATACACTTCATATTGGTAGTGAATATAACAAAGTTATGAAAATTAACCACCAGACGAAGACGGGAATCGAACCCGAACCTCCCAGATGAAAGTCTAGTGCACTACCCACTAGACTATCGAGGTCTTCCATATTGATAGTACTTTGTACTAATTTTGGCTCATAAGTTTACTTTTTTTCAAATTCATTACGGAGTCAACTATATTTTTAAAAAATCAAGAATGGAAACAGCTGTTTCACAACTGTGCTTTCGCAATTTTGCTGGTGGTTGAAGCATTGCAAAATTTGCATTATATTGCAAACTTTCGTTTGTTTTTGGAATTCTGGTAAATTTCACAATTTTACATTTTCGCATCGTTTCAATGGCATTTTGCAATCAATCCATAAAAACCCCTACAATATTAACTCATTAGTGCGGATTAACTTGCAGTTTTGAGAATTTGCATTAACCCGTGAATATCCCTATTACTTGTACAATTGAGACAATATTTTTCTCATTGACTCACATTTCCACGTTCAGTATTGTAATGAAATTCGGTTTTCAAAGAAAGTTCAGGATAACTTGGCACCTTTTCTGACATATTTCTCGATGGAGATCTTTGTGCTGTTAAAATTTTCATAGATCAGAAATTAAGTGAAACGAGGGCACAACGATCAAAGCCTCTTTTTCTAAATTTGGCAGAAAACCCATTTCAAAGTTTGACCTTAAACTATAAAATTTACTAAGAGAAAATTTGAGAAAACTGTTAGAAGCGAATATTGAAAAAATAAAAAATGCATTCACATGGAATAAACTCACAACAAACCAAATCAAAAGACTCCCGCCTCCCCCGATTAAAGTCCAGCCAAATTTCCACTTAGTAATAATTTAAACAATTTTTTAAATAAAAAATAGTGAACAAGATTTTACCATCAATTTTTGCACTTAGATTTTTGACTTGAATTCAAAGACAAAAAATGTCACAGTAAAAGTGAAACTTTGTTGTTTAATTGAAAGTTATTAGAAAACATTTATAACAAATTCTGTTGAAGTTTTTGCAGTCTTCTGCTCTATTTTGCTGTTGCTTTTCTTCTGTTGATACTTTCTACACTTATCGACACAAATACTACGTAATATACGTATATAACACAAGAGAGGAAAGTTCCGATATATGTAATCAAGCAGAGGCAACTTGGTCGGCTCTCTCAATAAAGCATATGAGATAAAACTGCGAGAGGTAGACTCCCTGGTTGATTATATGTAGCCGAATAACGACTGCACAAATTCGCTTCTTACTAGTTTCATATGAGTGCAACAAGAACGTGATTTTTTACGTGACCGTTGTTGTTGAAGCTTTTGCACTCATCCTCTTTCTATTTTCTAGAGATTCTTTTCTGTTGATACTCTCCACACTTATTTTTTATTACAATATTTATTTACGAGAGAACACATTAGTGCAATAAGATACATATAAAGGAAGAGCATTGATTTAACAAATTTTAAAAATAAATAGTTAACATTAATTCTTAGAAAAATAGTGGCACTTATCGGCACAAACACAACGTAGTACACGTATATAATATATGAAAGGATAGCAGCTATATGGAATCAAGCTCTCTCGCTAAAGTACATGAGATAAAAGTGCGAGAAGTCGACTCTCTGCATGATTGTATATAGCCTATCCCCATACGACCTCGTTCGCTAAACACTAACAACAGCATAACTTTGTTTCTTATTAGTTTCGTATGAGTGCAACAACAACACGACTTCCGTTGCAAAATTTTCGATTTACCCTCGCTAAAGAAGTTTCACTTCAAAAATATCATAAGCAAGAAATTTCGAACGTTTGGCAATCAGAATACGTGAAGAATGCCTAACACAACTGAATGCATATGTTATTACTAGTAAAATTTGTTAAACCCATATTTTATGCCACATTAAAGAGAATGTTGCCTATAGGCTTAATAAAACGAAATATAAAATATGATGAAAATAATAGAAAAGAATATTTCTAAGTTCAATGGGTTGGGGTATGGTAAACCACACCAAAGACGCATTGAGCAAGATGGATTTTTTTCAGTTTGAGAGCTCGATGAAGTATCATCTCTAGCCACGCTTGCGGTAGATCTTGCCAAATTTAGTCAAGTTGCTCTTTACGCATTTTACCTACCACCAAACGACGGACCCGTCTTATATTTGCATTGTACACTTGTGGACATACAATTAATTCATACATTTATGAGCAGAAGAATTTTAAGAAGAAGCTAAATTTCTATTGAAAAAAAACTAAACTAACAATAAACAAATTATAAAAGAAATAAACAGTTATAATGTCAAATATATAAAAAATTTTCCAAATGATCGTATGTCTATGGTGTAATTTCCGGTCATATGCTAAACAAAGATATTTAAAAATAATAAGTTTAATGATTTTTAATTTTTAACTGAGGTTTTACCTTTGGTGCTGTTAGTACTTGGTGGAAACCATTTTCGCCCGATGATTTCTGTACATCTCTTCGGCAATGTTTCGATGCATTGGGCAGCAGTGATTTTATTATATTCCTTCTGAATGATAGCCCATAAGGAAGCCTTATTTAAAAGGTTTTGCACTACCACGTCCCATTTTAAACGCTCCATAGATTTTATATATGGTTTAAATCGGGACTTTGGACTGGCCGCTTGTAAATTTTTATTTTGTTCCCAATTAGCCAAGACTTAGTGACCCGATATGTGTGTTCCGGGTCGTTGTCATGCTGAAAGATCCAGCCTAAAGGTATATTTTCACCGTATCCCGGAGAAGATGATTATTAAGGATGTCTGGACTAACTCAAGATGAAGTAAAACACTACCAAACCATTACACAAAGGCCCCATGTTTAGCAGTTTTTTTTAGTAATTTTTTGGTCCAGCTCAGTATTCGGTGGATGCCTAACAAAGGGCTTATTATTGATCCCAAACGCATTAAATTTGGATTCAGGCTGGTCCTAGCGAACTGAATGCGCTACATAGTTCTGGTTGAAATTGTAATCTAAGTCAATTTGTGATCTTAGTTTAATGAAAGTTAAGAAGGCGTCCGTTTTGCTCAACCTGTCTTCAGCTGGTGACATTTTAAGTGTTTTTTTGCGAGGCAAATTATGAAAAGATTCGAATTTTTTTGTAGTATCATATCTCATTGACCACTTTTCCATGACCTTTGCAATACTCCCAAGGTTCTGCAAAGTTTTCCAAATGAGTGGAGCTCTTATTTTTGCCCATCACAACTAAAATCAACAATTGAAATGAACACTGAAATGTGTAAATTATTAATTTCATTAGTTTTTGCAAAATTTAAGTGCACTTAGTCAAGTTGATTATGAAAGAATGTAAAATGACTTAATTAATATCCACTTCCACTCTTACTCCTTCGCAAACAATTACCGACTGCGCGCAAAAAACGTCACTCTTTTGTAGTAATTAGTCTTAATATTTTTTAAAATTACGTTATGAAAAATTCTTGGACTACTAATACAAAATTTTTTTCAAACTCAACATAAAATATTTGGGATGTTGTCATTTGTCATAAATTCTCTCATTTTTCATACAATTGTTCTAGTAACTTAATTATGTGACCACAAGTGTACATCCAATAGGTAACTAAATCATTTCTTTTCGAAGGTCCTTTTACTGACGTAAAACGCATTTAGTAATTTTTTCTCTCCCTTCCACATTTCGGTTCCAGGATTGGGGCCGGTTTTATCAAACCACAAAATAACTGTGATGAAATAAAAGTTATGGAAATTTTACTTTATTCTCAATTTACCCTCAATTTGTAACCAAATTTTTAGGACATTTTGTGTAGTTTCTCCGTTTCGACATCATTCGTTTTATTTATCTAGAGATATTCAACACTAATTCAAGAGTAGACAAAAATAAATAAATATATATAATCAGATATCACATAAAATGTTTTCTTAATTTTATGCATATTTTGTAAATATTAGTGGGATTCATGTAAACTCATAAATGCCTCATAAGTTTATAAGTGTATTAACTTGTAAAGATTTGCGAGTTTACATGAGGGCCCTTATTATTATTTTAAGTATTACACTTTTATAGTTTGGCTTGTTATATAAGTATTTCATTTAATATACTAAATATAGAAATAATATCAAAGCAAAGCAAAGCACTAAAATAAACTTAAATAATTCATTTCATTATGCTAAATAAAAAGCTGCGTAATCACAGCCAGTGGCGAAATTTTTTAAACTAGACCATTTTCGAAATATTTATCGCATTTACCAAATTTACTGAATTTCCATTACAGAGGAGCGGGTATGGAATCAAGGCATGATTTACTCAGTAAAAAAACCGAGCGCGATTTGCAGCATCATCAATTTCTAATGACAACACCGACTTGACCCGTTACAACAGCAACGACCCCACAACAGCAGCATACCCATCAGCAGCAGCAGCAACAACATCATTATCAGCAACAACAGCATCATTATCAGCAGCATCAACAACACCAGCAACAACATCAGCAACAACTACATCATCATCAACAACATCAACACTATGCGACAAATTCAACAACAACTGCCGCAACCTTAGCCGCAACACATCACATACCAACAACATTGATTGCGGGAGCATCCCCAGCAACAGCTGCTGGCATCTATTCCTATGTGTTGCCAGCAACAACGCATATTGCAGCATAGTACGGGCATGAAGGCAATAATTATTATGAAGTTTATAATAAAATTTAGTCATCGTCAAAAGAAGTTATTAGAAAAAGATAAATACAAAAAAAACAAAAAAAAAAAACAAAACGATATAAAGAAAGAGGCGCGCAAATTATTACCAGAGCTAAAGTTGATTTTGGAACCAGCAGTAGAACAGCAAACAGTTTTAGTTGAGTTGCATGAGCAATACAAATACATTTTAATTCTCGAATCAATTCAATAATACACACACACACACACATACATACATACACTCCCATTCATATATGCATATATTTTATATATATGTAAAAGGACGCTTATTCACATTTGAGTTTGAACACAAGCATAGCGGTTCTCCGCATGTCGCTGACAGGCAAAATATAAGGAGCTAGTTGTAGAAATTTCCAAAAAAAAAGGAGAAATTTAAAAAGTATAATACGCAAATATATATATGCTAACATATACTTGCATATATAAAATAATTAACCCAGTTTAGTAAAATTTTGAAAATAAATCTTAAAACAAAATACACTAAGAAAAAAGCAATTTCAAATTTTAAGAAAAAACTTCAAAAAAAAAACAATAATATTTTTTTTTGATTAAAATATAAACATTTTAAGAAAATATTAGGAACCAAAAAGTAGTAAAGTAATAAGAATTTCATACGTACATAAAACAAATTACTTACTCTTTAAGTTTATTATTTTTTGTTGTGTAAAATTTCTAATTATTTACTTTTGTTTTTTTTTTTTTTGTTATGAAAGTTGCATTGTTCTTATGACTGTGAAGAAAATCAAGTTTATTCAGTGCATTGAATTGTATAATGAGTACAGAAAAGTAAAAAATTAAATATGATTCTTCACTTTTTTCTTTTGACATTTCCATTTCTGCGTAAGTGTCTTTGAAATTGATTTCTCAATTATGGAGCTAGAAAGTCAACAATATTGAAGTTTAACCTCAATCACAGATTGTCATAAAGTAACCGTGCAAACTTATATATTTTTTTTCAAATCAATACCACGCAAACTATTGATTCTTTATCTTTAATACCTTTCAAATAATCGAATAAAATTGGTGAAATAAGGAATTCAAACAGATATGCGCAGCTTGTGAAGACTTTATTTAGTCTATTAATTTTAAAAGCAAATCTAAAGTTAAGCTAGTTTCAAAGAAGGAGTGTTTGAAATCTGAATTGCGGTAGGCACCATTTATGAGCCATTAAGATTCTTATGAAACGAAGCAGCTTCAAAAGATGGGAACAACTAATACTGAAAGTATGCTGTATTATAAATGACTTGCACGATTTCCAAGAGTTTAGCTAGCAGATGCCGTCAATACTTCCAAATGTTTGGTCTTGGTCTTTCACACAAGAAATAATGGAGGTTTAGCTATTCCATCAAACTTGGTTGCAAGGCTTATTCCATTTAAATTTTTTGTCAGCTTATAGTTAATTAATTTCTACACCAATGCTTTTCTTCCATAGAAAGACATAGAGCGAAAAGTCTCACCGACTGAGTTTCTTGTAAATTTGTTGTAAATTTCAAAATATCATTGAAAAATATTCCAAACTGAATAGCCTAAAAAATACTTGAATCATTTGATCCAAGTTTCTAGACTCATCCATAGACATCCATCCATAGATACCCAGAATGTATCTCCAATGAAGTATTAAAAATATTTGCTTTCCTTTTTATTCAATTAAAAGTGTTTTAGCAAATCTTTCTCACATTATTTCAATATTTTTCTAAACGTTTGTAAATTTATTTTAGAAATTTTTCTTTTATTATTTTTTCCATGTTTTCTGATTAAATTTTATTAATAAACAAAATATATTCATACAAAGGAATTGAAAATTTTAGACTTTGAGCATTTTTAATACAATTCAGCGCCGCTGAATATAAGCTGAATGAAATATTTCTTTATTGGTTCATTTGCATTAATTGGCGATTTTTTCTGAAGTTTTAATTGCATGCTTACTTTAATTTTTGAATATTAAAAAATGGAAATTTTATAATAATAACAAAAATAATAATCAATATTACTGTTAAAAAAACATAAAATTATAAAACTCTTAAGTAATTAAAACATTAATTATAGCTTAACCGAATGTGCCCTTTACATAGCTCTCTTTCTAGAATTAAAAATAATAAAATAAAAATAAATAAATAAAATAAAGAAAACATAAGTTATGAAGCATATATAAAATTTAAAGTAAAATAAATAAAACAAAAAAATATAATAAAATATAATTTCAAAATTACAACGATGTGAAAGTAATATGCAATTAAATGCTAAAAAAAGAAGCAACAAAAAATTGGATTAAAGTATATGAAATCTAGCGAAATTACCAATTGAAAAAATAAATAAGGTTTCCAAATTTTTTTTTTAAATAATAATGTTACAAAAAAGCAAGGAAGTGGTAATAAAGTAAACCAGAAATTAAAATAAAATACCGAATACCATAAAGAATTAATGTGAAAAGAAACAATTAAAATTTTGATATGCATGGACTGTAAGTGAGAGCTGAAGAATGGACTCTAATGACACCCTATTAACTTTATACATACATACAAAAAAAAATTGCTTTTTCTATGCTATACCTTTTTGAAAACACACTACCGAGAACTATACACCAAGAAAATATATAACAAATTTCCTTTAAAAAACTATAACTAAAAATAAAAAAAGCAAAACTAACTTCCGCCCAGTTTATAAAGTGAAACAAGTACGTGCACATTATGAGAATGGCATGAAAAGTTATGGAAATGGCACACAAGGCCGGGTGTTTCCTACGCTAGAACAATCAATCAATATTTCTTTGCAGTTGGTAGATAACAAACGAACGAACAAACACTTAAAATTATGCCCCATGTACAATAATTTGTTTTTCACAAATTTACAAGACAAAAAACGAAAATAAAACCATGATTATGAATTAAAGGCAAATATAAAAAGTAAAGCAAATTAAAAAAGATTAAAATGAAACCAGGGAAAAACAACATCCCTTACTCCAATAAAAGCACTTCATTATTGAACACAAATGAGGAAAAGTTTATGATAAAAAAAAATTCAACAAAATTGAGAAAAGAATATACAAATTTCTGAAAGAAATTGAAGCCACTCAAAGAAGCAAAAAATGAAAATGTGTAATATATCAATTACATATCATCTTACGTAGAAACTAAAAACTAAATTACTAAATTTAAAAATATACAAAAACATATATATAATGCATACATAATTTATATGAAGATTTAAAAGAGAAACATATAAATTTAGCAAGGAAATATTTAATATGTAAGCACTGATATTAAACAATATTTAAATATTGGCTGCATTTTATTTCTCTCACTTTCATTCGAAAGCCGCTAATGGAACAAATTTAATTATTAGCGAACCCTACTACAAAGGTTCGACATTCTATTAATTGTTGATTTTTTTAATTTCAAGTTAAGAAAATTATTTTCTAAGTTTGTTTGACTAATCTTTAGCGTTAATTCATATTTGATTTCTGATTTATTACCAAAGTTGTCCTTACTAAAAATATCAATTAATTAAAAAAAAATTATTATTATTAGTTTTTAAAACTAGACATACCAAAGGCAATTCTAATAATGAAAAAATAAATAATATATACAAATTCGCAAAGAAAAACAAAATAAGGAGAAAATAATTTTATGCAAGACATCACCCAAAGCTATCAGTTTAACTTCGAGAAAAAAAAAATAAAACGAATAGTAGAGGAAAATATATAAAAATAAACAAATTATTTATTTATAAAAATTAGTATTTTTTTTTTTTTTTTTAATATTATTTTTAATCGACATATGCATATATTCCGTCCAATATATTTTTTATTTTATTTCAATCATTTAGTTACTATAATTTGTTGATTTTTCTTCCACGAAATGTTGGTGACCATCTAATGTGAACAGAAGAACTTGTAAAAATTTTACATTTTAAATAAAAAATTCTATTTAAATTTAAGCTTAAATAAGAAAAAGCAACTACTAAATGCATATCATAAATTGCGCCTTTAAAAAAAAAAATATATATATATATACTTGTAATAGAAAAACATAAATCTATTATTTTAAAAATTTATAATCATTATTATTAGTGTGTAAGTGTAAGTTAAATAAATGAAAGAAATAATTTTTGATGTTTAAGTAAAATTTTACAAAATATATCTAAAAAAATATTTAACGTAAAATTTAAAATATCTAAAATATATAATATTTAGTAATGGTAATTGTGTAAGCGTAAACAAAAGAAGCAATCTGTTTTTAGAACATACTTTTACGACAAAACTAAAAATTCTAATAAATACTTAAGAAAATCTAAAATTTTTACAAAGTTTGGATGCAGCAAAATTAAAATTAAAAAAGAAAATAGTTTCGAAACTCTGAAAAGTAACTGGGATTTCAAATAGTTTTAACTGATTATTGGAATACAAATGAAGACTAGAATAATAATTTAGATTTAGAAGAGAAGTTTTGAAGCACTTATAAAAGGGGGTGATTTGCGACAAACCCTTAAACAGTATTCAATTTAAAAGTTTTGTGGGTAAAGGAGAACAAACACTAAAAATATCTCTTCTCCTCCAACCGCATAATCCAGCAGTGCTTTGGAGCAAAACTATTTTATTAAAGCAAAGTATTCAGCAGTTTTTGTAAAGCCTCTTCTTCTATTGTAATATCGATGAAACTGAAATATTTCCGATTTTTGACATAATTCGATCACCCATTTCGATTCAACTTTTGAAGAGAATATCAAATCTGTTAAATTCAATCTACACCATTTCAGGATAAGCAATAAAAAATATTTTGTATCCCACAAAAATTTCAAAAAAATTAAAAATAAAACAGTAGTTCTAAAACATTTTAAACCCATTAAACAAAAAAAACTGGAAGTCCCTGAAAATCACCAACATTTTTGTGTTTAAGTAATTTTAATGTTTTGTTTTTATTTTTGTTTAAAAGAAAAACTTTATGCAAATAAGTAAAGAAGCTAATATTTATTTATAAACAAACAAGAAAATATAAATTTAGCATTAAAGAAAAAATACATACCTACATTCAAATATAATTACAAATTAAAAACAACAAAAAGCATACAAAGAAAAGACAAACCAAAACTGTAGAAGCATAAAAAAGACAAAAAAAAAATATTTAATTTAAAAAATGCTGAAATAAAAAACAAAACAGATAACAACATTTTAAGCAGCAAATTAAGAAGAAATAAATTATGTACGTCACATGACATAATTGAAAACAAAAGAAAAATATTAGATGTAATAAAAACAAAACAAAAAATACATATACAATTACTAAACATTATGAATTATGGGAACATTATTTAAAAAAAAAGAAATATGGAAAAGTGAAATTTAAATGAAATAAACTAAAACAACAACAAATACATATCAGCGAAAAATTTAACAGCAACTTTTACATGAAACAAAAAATAAAATATTGACATGAAACCAATATATGTTTAAAAAAATGTTATTTAAAATATACCAATAAATAATAAAACATATAAAAATCATATATTAGATAAATGCAATATTTATTAAAGCAAGACAAATTTAGGTTTTTAAAATAAATAAAACTAAAAGAAAATAAAAAGCAGTTACCAAAAAAAAAATTATATAAACAAACAAAGATTGCAAAACTGTGACGACATTTTTTAAGAAACATATTGGCAAAGAAAATAATAAAAAAAATGTTTTTTAGCAGGTATTAAACAAAACAAGAAAAAAAACATAATATATTAAAATAAATACTTAGGGAATATGTTCAAGTAAAATGTAAAATGTTTAGGAACAAAACAAAAACACATAAAATATAAAGACATTCATTAATTTTGTAGTTAACAACTTTTTTTAAAAAAAACACAAATAACTTGCATCAATTTTCTATAAAGACATTAATTAATTTTTATATATTGAACAGAATTACTTTCGACGACTCTCTTGTTGATAACTTGCTACATTTCTTTCTTTAAATTACCGTGTTTCTATTTTTATTTAAAAAAAATATATATCTATTAATAAAATTTATTTATTCCTTTTCGTTTTCGTTTTATTCATTCTTAAATAATCTTGTTTACATTTGTGTTATTAAAAAAATATATTTATTTATATAAATAAAATTTATTAATTTTATTATAAACATACCTACATATACATATATTTAACAAAAACAATTTACATATGCTTTTACAATATTAATTAATTGATTAATCATATAAGTTATTTATGTGTGTGTTTCTTTTAGTTCTAAACAAAACCAAATTAATTCGTGTAATAATAATAAAAATTTTTTGTTCGTTTCAGAAATTATTTTGCATTTGTTTTATTTTTATTTATACTTTTGTTACAAAACGAATAAAAGAATTACACAGATCTGCGAGTTTTTGAAGCCTGCTAGACTCAAGAACAAAAGCAATGCAATTTCATACTTGATATTCTGGTCATAGAATTATTATGTAAACTGAAATTGTAAGCTTTTTCGACCCTCAATTGCACAATTTTTTCATGTCATTCTCATATCGAATTTTCTTTTATGTTGACCTGATCAATAGGGTAAAGTGGGGTACCTTTGACACTTAATTTTCAAATGACTGTAATTCCGAAAATTATTGATAGATTTACAAGATGTTACTGTTTTTAAAACTTTGATTGATTTCTAGATCAAACCACCAAAAAATTATATTTTTATAAAAACTGGATCACTATTTTTTTTTTGAACTTTTCCAAAAAACCTATTTTGTCAAAAGTACCCCAGACACGGGGCACATTTGACTTTTCAAGGGGCACATTTGACAAAAGTTAATAATACGTCTATAAAAATGAAAATATGTGTATGTGTCTCGAAATAACACAGAAACCTCACAGATTGGCACAAATTTGTGCAATGTTACATTATGTCTCTGGTCCTAAGATAGGCATAGTCTGAGTTCAGAATTACAGAATTACGCCTCCCATACAGAATATATATATATAGGTAGAAACCATTTACTGTACAGTACTGAAATTTCGCGCTAGGATGTCATACTACAGGAAAAACTTGGGTGGGGCTGGAAAAGGGGTTGTGACACCTCCTATATAATGAGATTTAATTATGGATTACTTCACGAATTATTTGTGGTACGACTCCAGGATTTAATAAACATTGTCCAATTACCTCATATTTTTCGGTGGCTGATGTCGCCGTTTCCATTTTATTTCTAATATATGAAATAGCTCTCTTCATTTTTACTTCATCAATTTCGCTTCGATTTATCTTCTTTATGTACCATATCTTTAAAAATGTATCAACAGAAAATATAACCATATGTACCATATCTTTAAAAATGTATCAACAGAAAATATAACAATTGTATTGTAAATACATAAATCAATAATATGATGAGTACTTGATATATGTTAAATGTGCCCCTTTGGTAAAAGTCACATGTGCCCCAAAAGCTCTTAATGATTTGTTTCTTCTTTTTCAATTTATCTTGTTTTATTTTCAAAAAACTCACTTTTATTTTGTTAACATTAAAGAGCAGTGCTAACGAATTTTGTTACTCTTTTTTAAAAAACAGTTACGATTAATTCACAAAACGCTTACATACCAGTTGTCGAAAATTATATCAGCGTTAGCAAATTTACAAAATCCAAGAAGAGTAAAAGTAGAACCTTCAAAGTTCATAACGTTTCTTTAAATCAAATTAAGCTTTTGCATTTTAACTTTTTGGCTCTTAAGGCGGGGTCACACTGAAAATGGCAGGTCAAATGTGCCCCACTTTACCCTATATGTTTTTATCAACGAAGAAATTTCAAATCGTGGTCAAATTTGGATTCAGCATGACAAAGGATGATGCTGGGATTGAACATTTTTCTTACGTAAGATTGTTTTTTTTTTTTTTGACTTTATTGAATTGAGGAGGTTACAACCAGAATTAAGCAAGTTAAAAAAATTAATTTTAAGTAAACTAATGTTATTCAAAATTATGTTAATAGTGCGGTACTGAAACCAATATAACAATGATTAGCAAAGGAAAAGATCCCCTGGCAAATTTCACTACATAATTTAGTAGAATACGACCCAAATAATAGTAGTAACATAAGGGAAAAGTTTATTCTCAGGCAAACACTAATTTTAGTGGAAGTCTTGAGTGTATATAATTTAAAAAATGAAAGGACAGACAAAAAAATAGTAAGGCTTAGTGTGCAAATATCGATCAAATCAATATTTTGAAAAATACATTCACTTTTCTACTAAGTATTCTTAAAACATATTAAAATGGCTATTTTAGGTTATACCAGCGACACATCATCGGAAAATATAATCAGCTAAGCCACCGCATTTCACTTCGGTAGCCATCTGCCATTCTCTCGTCACTGGACACTCACATATCCTCAAAAGTATGAATTTGAAAAACACTTTTTCAATATCAACCCATTTGGTTTTCAATCAAGTTCAGGTGTGTGGATTCAGCAATCTACTTTAAAACATCGATTTTGTTAAGAATGAATTAGTTTTTTCCAATTTACTTAAACTTTTAGGATCGTTTTCCTGGTGGACTATCATTTTAATGGTCATATACCACTCAGTGTTTAACTCTTTCATACCCAATGTTGCTTAAAAGCAACATTGACTTTGTTGTTGCATAAAATATGTACAAAAAAACCAAACAAAATTTCCTAGTAATCATTCCGTGATATGTATTCGGTTTTTCTTAAAATCTTTTACACTGTTTTTTGGAAAAAATGAATTTGAATTATTACTTAGCGGACATGTCTTTACCAAATATATTTATAAAAGATAAGAAAATATGAAAGTACAAAATATTTGCAATAAAAGATTTCAACGCTCTTTTTTTAACCTTTCATAAAGACAAACAACATATATTGAAATATGAAATTTGATTCATAATTCTGGAAGTCCTAAGGTAACATGATTTCAGTACAAAAGGTTTCCATCAAGCTATATTAAAATTCGGGCATCAAAGGGTTAATAACAAAATTGCGTATATTACATCGACGTCATTTTGATATCAATATTTATCTTGAACAAACTGTACTGACTCTTTTGACTTTCAAATTCGTTGGTAATAATTATCGTGATATATAGACATTTGGATTGGCTAATGCTGGTGGTGATTTTTGGTTGATCTGATTTATCATACAAGATTATATTTACGGCATTATAATTATACGACAGTATACGACAGCTGGTAAATACCTTAATTGTTCCAATTTTATCTATTTTCAGCATTGATATTTCTTTGACCATCCAAATTTATGTTGGGGAGCGTCTTTTCTTTTTTTTTGTATTTTTTTAAGCCAAAAATTATTTAGATTATAGATATTCAAGACTTATAGCTATAATTTATATTTAAACATCATATAAATATGTATATCACAAAAAGATAAGGTTTTTCTCAATGCCACTGCGTAATATTTTGACCATAGCTGTAACTAAATTTTTTTTTTTTTTCAAAATGGATCTTCTTAGTTCTAACGCTTACCTCTTCAATTGTCTATGTAAGGCGAGTTACATGGAGTGCAGTGGGACTTGATGCGCAAGTAAAATATCTAGTTGGTTCTTAATAACAGAATTTAATGTACATAACTTCAATCAGGATTTGCTTAAAAATACAGTGTGGGACAAAAGTGTGCAAATTTTATACATTCAATTAAAGAATCTGAAATATATGTATGTTAAAATGAAACTGATTTGGGAAAAAATTTTTTGTTTTCTAATGTTTTAACACTTTCGATTTGAAAAAAACCTGTTGGATGTACCTACAATATTTGTACTAAGTGAATCTTAAACACCTAGAAAATGTAAGATTTTGACCATCCCAGAATTTAATCACAGAATAAAATCCCCTGAACTAAAATACATAATTTTATATTCACATCTAGGACAAACACAAATATAACATTTACCACTTCTTTTGTCGTTTTTTTTGATAATTTTCTGCAAAATATCGCAACATGTGCTCACTAATACACCGATCAAATATTTTTGGGATGTATTGTCCCATCCGAGTCGAAACAGTTAATAAAGTTTTTTTTCTTCACAAAAAAACATAAACTATAATTTCAATTTAATTTAAGAAAATTAAAATTACAAAATGGGAAAATTGCAATACTATTGAACAAAAGAGCTTTGATTGTCTTCTTTTCGCTTTTAGCACATCTGAATTAGTTCCATAGTTCCATGCGCTTGTCCTGCGATTTGGAAGACCATATATTTTTGGGATGTATTGTGCAATCCGGGTCGAATGCTTCCAGTCTCATCCTTGTACTTCATCGAATTTGGGCAACTGTAAATGATATTTTAAAGGATGTCTATAAATTTTCAAAAGGCTTTAGAACTGATAACTCTAAGAGTTAATCAAACAATATCATTTTGGCAGTTTCAAGAAATTAAATAATTTTTTCGGCTCTATCCTTGGGGTTTGTATGCTGTAGCAACACGCGACACAATGAGCATAGGCGAAATAAATTAATCCTTGAAATTTTAAAATAAAGTGTTCTCGGTGTTGATACAACGAAGGTGTAACAATATATTTGCCCCAAGGATAGAGCCAAAAAGAAACTTGATATCTTGGAAAATGTCAAAGTTTCATTGTTAAAATAGTTTCTAAAGTCATTAATTCGAAACATCATCGAGAATTTGTGGGGTCTTCATAAATAGCATTTACAGTTATCAAATTATCAAAACTTTATTTGGAAGCATACACTAGGGTGCATAACTATAGCCGCACCTATGTTTCAACACATTTACTGATTCTAAATGATTATATAATAAATTCATTAAATTTTTATGAAAGAGAGCTGAACATAATATAATTTAGGATTAAAATTATTTGAGAAGCATTTACGAATGAACTGTTAAAATTTAATTTTGGTTTTTTATTGGTGCATAACTGTAGCCGCATGATGAATTTTTTAGTTTTCGCAAAAAAAATCAGTCACTGATCGTTTCTCTAGATTTTAGTATTGATTTATTTTAATGCCACGTGGTACCTATTTAAATGATAAGAATTTATGCGAAATTACTGATTTTGGAGAGGTTGGTCTCAGTAATTGTGAGCTTACTAAATAACTTAACAGATCTGATAGATTAATTCGAAATTATTTGAAGAAACAAAGGAATTATGGCAAAAAAAAAAATAAGGACCAAAATTAAAACTTTCCAAACGAGTTAATTCGAAATTATTTGAAGAAACAAAGGAATTATGGCAAAAAAAAAAATAAGGACCAAAATTAAAACTTTCCAAACGAGTTACGTGCTGTAGTATATACATGGCAAATGATTCAAAAAAAATAGACACCAAATTGCAAAAGAATGTGGCTTAAATGTATCTCGATGGACGGCAACTCGTGTTTTGGAACGTTCTCCGCACAGAATACCAGTCAAGGAACAAGGCCATGGTTGTAGTCACAACGTTGAAGTTTTAAAATGGGTAGCTTGCTCTCCAGATCAGTTCCAAACATAAAATAATTAGGGCATTCTTATTCATGCGAACATACGATGCAAACAAGCAATACCAAAATGTTTCACAGTTGAAAAATACTGTCATTGTAGCATGGGAATCAGTTACTCAGAACAAGCTTCTAACAACCTTGATACAAAGCATGCAAAATCAGATTTTCGAGCTAACCAAAAATAAAGGAGGCTCAACACATTATTCAGTTACCCATTTTTTTTATTTCGTACTAATTTTGTAATTATTTTATATTTATTTTTATATGCGCGGCTATAGTTATGCACCAATAAAAAACAAAGATTGAACTTTAGTGGTACACCCGCAAATATTTCTAAAATAATTTAAATTTTGAATCAACTTATTTTTAGTGGTCGTTCATAAAAAATTTTTGATTTATTTAGCAACCTCTTAAAACCAGTGAATGTGTTGATATAAAGGTGAATAGTTATGCATAACGCTCGTATCTTTTTTCGGACCAAAAACTGTATATTTCTACCAAAAATTAAAAAAAAACGGTAAATCGATTTAAAAAAACTGTATATTTCGTGGTATCAATTTTATTCAAGGAAAATTAACAAGGAAAGCAAATTATCCATCATTTGAATGGTCTTCTCATTCTGTAGTTGTTGTATTGTACTTGCCTTTTAAAGAAATTTGACGAAGCAATTCCGGCTTTATTATGAAGTATTTATAGAAATCAACGCATGAATATTCATTTGACAATCAGAATCGCCTTCAATGTTTCCACTTCTATCAAAAGTATACTCGCAACGTATTGCTATTGACAAATTTGAATATCGAGGCGGTAAAAAATTAAATTTTTTTTCTTACTATAAACGCGATATTTTAGAAAAAACGCGGTATGCGGTTTTTGAGTTTAAAAAACAGTATAATACCGCGAAAAACTGTATGGATACGAGCGTTAGTTATGCACCATAGTGTAGTATAAAGACGCCATATTGTAAGACGAAAACTTACAACCATGTCTTATCGCACCTTCAAGGAATGAATCCGAATAGTTTTCGATAATTTTTTTTTTTTAATTTATATTTTTTTAATAATAATTTTCACTTGTCAGCAATTTAAAATGTATTGCTGGCAAGTGAAAATGTTCACCCGAAAATTTATTCACGATAGCCCTGAATATTTCCCAAAATAAGATTTAAACTGCTTAAGCTAAATATAGATGCAAATAGATTATCATATATATCAATAGCCCAATTCCCAATAAATTGCAAATGCTCTTGCATCATTGCAAATGCAAATTTTTATTGCGTATCGCATATTTTTGTTGTTGTGATAGCAAAAATATTTTACATTTGCAATGATGCAAAACTATTTATTTGCACCAAATCGTGAACAGGGCTAATGATTTTTGATTCTGTCGACATTATTATAATATTTTCCCAGTGATGATTATAATTCGTGAAAAATAAAAAGTGCGCAATTTTGTCGAACAAGTTTCGCTCAAATGAATACGATTGTCGCATTCGAAAATCGACCGATTTTCTTAAATAAGCATCTAAGTTTAAAATTTAATTTAAATCTGAAACTGAGTAAATATCGAACTGAAAAACTGGCTAAAGAGCTAAATCTTATCAATTGACAATTTAAATTTTGTGTTGTTTAAATTATATCTACTTACCTCGGCCCTTCCGAAAATAAAAAAAAAACTAATCATTTTTATAAGACTGTTTTACAGTGAGAAATGACTTTGAACTAGATCTAGTACAGGTTGTAGGCCTAGTTAAAATAAAAATAACTGCATACTAGAAATTTCGGGTACACCCTCAAAATTTAGACTTAAGGTAAAAAAAACCGATTGTTAGATTGTTAATTTGAAATTCCAAAAATTTTCAATTGATTTTATATATTTTAATTATGTTTAATATCGGTGTAAAAATCCTCGGAGCTGTGGTCCAAAACCTCTTTAGAACCCACATTTAAAATTTTTTTTTTTTCAAATTTGAACCATTTTACTCATATATTTTGTACTATATGAAGTTTGTTTTTGTTTAATTTTCGAAAACGCGTTCAATTTCACGTTAAATAAGCAATAATTGATCAGAATCGAATGTAATTTGTTTATTTCTGTAATAGTCTTAGGCTTATTTAGTCAATTGGTACTTGATGCAAATAAAAACTCTTATTCCATTTGTTTAAGTTTTGTATATAATAACTCATAGTCGTTGAGTTTGTATGTATACATTATTTTTTTGTAGTTACAATTGGTAGAAATTCAACAACTAAGCTAAATCTGTATAGGTTTTAAAAAATATTAGCTCACTGTATTGAATATAGTATTAATATTTAAAAGTGTTTAAAAAATAAATGTTAAAACATAAAAAATTAAAATTGTCATATTATTGTTTCTTCTTGAGGGGCCATTCACATATTACGTAACGCAATTTTTGACCAATTTTGACCCCTATCCCCATATCGTAACAAAACGGACCCCCTCCCCTCTCCCCTCTATTAACGTGACAAATTTTTATTTCGTCATTTTAAAGCATTTTGCATCGTTAATATCGCATATAGAATATCCAAAAAAAATGTAAGCCATGATTTTCGTATTCAGCGATTATAAACTAGTGAATTTATGAAGTTATCTGTATGTAATAGAATAAAATCGACGTTATGTAACACAGTTGATGACCCCCCGACCCCTCTCCCATGCAACACTTCGTAGCAAATTGTCGGACCTCCTTCCGCCCCATCGCCTCTCGCACCCGCAATGCTTTATTAAACAAGATATCAAATATATCGTCACAAGCGTCTATATCTCATCTTTCAAACGACATGTTAAATTTGCAGATCGAGTCAAAAGCAAATGGAGTTAGGGCCAAGTATATACTTGAGCCTCTCATCTCTTATCCTAAGTCCTGATTTTGAGGATGTATTCGAAATTTCGAGTGTGCGGTTTTTTAATGTCTGACTAGAACTAAAACATACAGTGTAATTAAAAGCCTGAAGCAGGTTTTGAAAATAACGCGTTACTTGTGTTAAATAAACCAAAATGACCACATTCAATTTATAAATGAAAGAGAACAGCTCAACCTTCAGCCTTAACTTAATGCCTCCTTAGTGGAACATTTGGTTTTGGAAAAAAGTTTCCTAAGTTGATAAAGTTATTTCAAATTTGATTTCACTTTCTCTTTCATTAGTTTCATTGAAATCTTGAAATAAAATTTGGGAGCATCCTGGTCCTTCATTTCTATTAAATTATTCAGTTTGTTTGTTTATTATCTAAAATTTTAATTTCTTATTTATATAATATTATAACCTATATACATAAATACAAAAGAAAAAACCTTAAAGAAACGAATTTTGAATTAGTGAAAATTTTTACATTAACTATACATACAATTATAATATAATGAAAACTATACATAAAAATGCAAACTGAAATCATAACATTATATAAGTATATACATATGTATATACGAGTATATAAATGTATACAAACAGTTTTGGAATGAACGAAATATACTCATAACCAAAAACAGCTTAATATTACTATGAAAAATATTGCTATTCAACAAAAAATTAAAAAAAAAAATGTGTAAATTTGTTTTAAAGATAAATATAAGTAGTGAAATTGACATAAAAATATCATGAAAGTTAAAATGAATAATAATAAATTGTAATTATTATTAGCATATAGTAATTTGTGTTAAATTTAAACATTAAATAAGTAAACTAAAAAAAAGAAAACCAAAACAAAATCATGATAATGGAAAAACTTCAAAACATATCAAGCTCGTGCCCGATGAGAAAACAATTTTAATAAAAAAATATATATGCTAGTAAAATTATATTATGATGAAAAATAAAAATAATACAAACAAAAACTATAAGCATATTACGATATTTATTAAAACATAAATGAAAAGTAATATTAAAAAAAAAAAACTTTGCAACAATTTTAAAAAACAAGTTTTAAATATTTACATACATCTACAAATAAGATTACAAAAGTTATTTTATTATAATCAATTTTTTATGGAAGCCTTTTCGGAAATTCATTTCAAATTTGAAATATTGAAACTTTATTTTCTTCAAAAACTTAAAAAACCAAAGTAATATTTATTAACTATTAACTAACACTTTCATTTAAAGATTCTAAATTATTTATTAACAAATACAAAGTCATATCATACCGAGAAATACTACATATTTCAATTGAAACATTTTAAAATGAAAATCTAGAAAACAAAACAAAAAACAAATATATATAAAAAATAAAACAAGCCTTGTTCTTTATACATAAATAATTGACATAAATTAAAAATATATTATTATTATATTATTATATATAAAAAAAATATTTAGCTGAAATATTGTAATATTGTGGGTTTAACGTATTGTTGCATTCAAAAAAAAAAAAAAAAAAAAAGAAACAAAAAAACAAAAAATAATTTATTTGTTTATTTTAGAAATAAAACAAAAATTTCATGATTGGTGAACAAAAGAATAATATTAATCAATGATTAAATTAACTGCAAAACTATGACCAACAAAGTTTACAATACAACAACAAAAACTTATTAAAGAATATTCAATAATTGCAGTCAACATTAACAAAAAAAAAAAAAAATTCATAAATGAGCCACAATCTTCGGATTGAGCACTCAATGATATCTGAAAAACCAGAAACAAAAATGAGAATTGCAGTTAAAATGTTTTATTATATTACAAATTAAATACAATTATTATAAACATTTTGAAAAAAGAGAAAAATAAAATAAATGAATGCAAACATTTTTAATGGGAAAGTGCATGAATAAACCAAAAAAAAATATAAAAAGTTGTGGGAAAATACTTAAATAAATAAACGGTGAATACTTGAAAAATAACATTAAATAAATAAAAATAAAATTTTAAAATTGTTTTGTGTAATTGTAATAAATATGTGTTTTATTTATCAATGACTAGATAGTGAGTTCTTTTTCGAATAGCTCCACGTTAATATCCAAAATACCTTATACAGCGATTACCTAATAGAAAATGACGTCACCTGCCGGTTGTACTGCCCGGCAGAAAATAAATAAAAGGCGAATCAATCTCGCGATTGTATTGTATTGTATTATAGAGGTTCCTGTCGTTGTACCGCGACCTATAAGATCTATTGTACGTCCCTCTTTTCTTTCTAGTCTAATCTGCCTAGAGTACCTCATCCAGTCCAGTCTCCCTCAAGAATTTGAGTATTGCGCCCGGATCTATGGATGCCAGTTCGGTACTGGGTACTTGGTGCATGCCCAGACATTTCCTTCTTTTGTGGATCAGTGCTCCACATTGAGCTAAAATATGTTCTGATGATTCGTCTTCCTCATTACAAAACCTACAAATTGAGCTTTGCTCAACCCCTATCTTGCAAAGGTGTTCTCTGAGCCCGCAATGCCCAGTCAGAATACCAGCTAATATGCGCAAACTGTTTTTGTTGAGACCAATGCAGAATGCGTATCTACTCTTATTATAATTACCTAAAAGCGCTTTGGATTGCCTCAGTCCCGTAAGATTGGTAAAGAGTTCTTGCCTCTTGTTCCTCTCTTCTTGCCTGAGTAATTCCCTGATTACGCTATCTCCTATTCCACAGAAGGGTTCAGGTCCCACGAAAGTGGTTGCTGCCCCCTTTCTTGCAAGCTCGTCTGCCTGCTCATTACCCTCAATTCCTGCGTGTCCAGGGACCCAGCATAGAGCGACTTTGTTGTTATTGCCCAGTTGATTGAGCTTGCTCAAACAGTCCCACACCAACTTAGAGGTGATCTCAAAGGAGCATAATGCTCGAATGGCTGCTTGGCTGTCCGACATGATAGCGATATCTTGCCGTTTGTACTGTCTATCCAGGTTGAATTGCACACATGTGCTAATTGCATGGATTTCAGCTTGGAAGATGCTAGGATACTTCCCCATCGGCTCAGAGTGTTTGATTCTTGGCCCAAATACCCCTGCCCCAGTTCCATCCTCGGTACGTGACCCATCTGTATACCACTTAATCGTGTGTTCTTTGAGTGTGTAGTTATTTTCTACACTCTCCCATTCGTTTTTACTGCTAAGTTTCGCAACGAAGTGTTTCTCAAAACTATACTGTTTGTCCATTCTGTCCTGCGGACAGTCCAAGAGATAGTTGTCTTTCGCCGGGTTATCTCGGTCTCCAAGCCCTATAGATCTCCTCGTCAACCTTTTATTTCTTGTTCCTCTTACGATTGCTGCCTTGGAGGCATTCTCTATCACGAGGTGTAATGGAGTGAGCTCCAATAGTACCTCTAGTGCAGCAGTCGGGCATGTTCTCATCGCTCCTGTTATACAGATACATGCCAACCTTTGAACTTTCCCCAATTTAGCTTTTGCTGTTTTTAGTTGAGTTCTCCTTGCCCACGCTAATGCTCCATATGTAATGATTGGCCTTACCATCATTGTGTACATCCAGCGCAGTACACTTGGTTTACATCCCCAAGTTTTCCCTGCTAGCCTTCTGCATACCATTAGAGCGCGAGTGGCTTTACTTGTCACTGCCTCAACATGCGCTTTCCATGTGAGTTTACTATCTAATACTAAGCCCAGATACTTTACCTCTTGCTTTTGTTCAATAATCTCCCCAGCTAGTGATATCGGTTTCCAGCGCGGGAGTGATCTTTTCCTGGTAAATGGAACTATAGTGGTCTTTGCAGGGTTAATATTTAGCCCTACCGACCTGCACCATCTCCTAGTAATACCTAGCCCTCTTTGTATAATGTCACAGAGAGTTTCTTCAAATTTCCCTCTGGCTACGAGGACTATATCGTCCGCATACCCTTGACAGTCTATGCCCGCCTCTGAGAGTTTCATTAAAAGTTCGTCTACTACCAGGCTCCACATTAGAGGCGATAATACTCCTCCCTGTGGACATCCTCTGGTTGTGCTGACTGATATGGTACCTAGCCCTGTTTCCATCTCAGCTGTTCTAGAGGAGAGCATTTCTGACATCCATCTAGATGTTGTGTTATCTACTCCTCTTCGCCTTAGAGAGTTATTGACAGCCTCGTGTGAGGTGTTGTCGAAAGCTCCTTCTATATCCAGGAAAGCACATACTGCTACTTCTTTCACATCTAGTGCCCCTTGAATCTTCCCCGCTAAGTCATGCAGAGCTGTCTCGGTAGACCTGCCTGCTCTATATGCATGCTGATTGGGGTGCAATGGATTTGTGTCTAAGACTTTACATCGTATAAAGTTGTCAACCACCTTTTCAAGTGTTTTCAACATAAACGATGTTAAGCTTATAGGTCTGAAGGACTTAGGGTTGGTGGTATCTTTTTTGCCCACTTTTGGTATAAATACCACCTTTGCCCTTCGCCAAGCTGTTGGTATGTACCCAAAAGCGAGGCTACTTCTCCCTATATTAATAAGGAATGGCAATATTTCCTTTATGCCCTTCTGTAATAGAGCAGGAAATATGCCGTCAAGACCAGGCGATTTAAATGGTTGAAAAGTGTTTAACGCCCATTCCAATCTAGGCGCAGAGCATATTTCTGCTGCTACCTTCCTGTCTACTCTGTTTATTCTTCCAGGCTGCTCCTCTGAATTCCTGCTCTCTAACCCAACACTTCCAGGGAAGTGTGTTGCTAGTAGCAATTCTGCTCTTTCCTTTTCATTACAGGTGAAGCTGCCATCTGATTTCTTCAGCGCCATTCTCATGTCCTGCCCTGCTTTTGCAAAGGTTTTATATATCCTTGATGCAGCAGGTAGAGATGAGATATTGTCGCAGAAGTTCCTAAAGCTAGTTCTTTTAGCCTTCCTAATTTCTTTATTATATTCTGTTAGTTTATCCCGATAAGCTTGCCATTGTCCGTTCCGTTTTGCTCCATTATGGAGCCTACGTACTTCGGTTCTAATGTCACTTAGGGTACTATTCCACCATATGGCGTCCTTTCCTAGACTTTCCGCTTTTTCCGGGCAGCTGCCCTCGAAAGCATCTAGTATTGCTTCGTTAAGTTCATTTACGGAATATTCGAGCTCATGATGATTTTTTATCACCTTGCACGATTTAATACCTTCTAAGTTACACTTAAGTACTTCTATGTATTCTGTCCAGTTTGTTTTCCTGGGATTTCTAAAGGAAGGTATTTCGGTACTTGTGCCCTCTAGGAGGAACTCTATGATTTTATGATCAGAGAGTGAGTCCTCTTTGGATACCCTCCAGTTCTTGACTAGTCCTACTATATTTGGACTGCATACTGTTATGTCTAATACTTCTTTCCTAACTCTAGTAACAAACGTAGGTTCATTCCCTATGTTTAATATTTCTAGATTAGCGGATAAGATAAATTCTAAAAGGTACTCACCTCTGCTGTTGTCATTTGTGCTGCCCCATATGGTACTGTGAGCGTTCGCATCGCATCCGAGGAGAAGCGGCAGTCTGTGCCTGTTGCAATACTCCACCAGTTGCCTCACTTCTGGCGGCGGTGGTGACGACTCCTCACCCGGAAAATATGCCGATGCCACTACTATGGCGCGTTTGCTGCCCTCGATGTTAAGGTGGGCTTGAATTGGAACTAAGTCCCGCGTCATGAATTCTGTAAGACAAACATAATTAATGTTGTTTCTAATTAGAATACAGGCCCTTGGATTATCTTGCCTGTTATCCCAAATTACCTTGCCGTTTTTACAGGCCATTCCTCTGATTGCACCTTGGTAGTGCCAGGGTTCTTGGATCAGTATCAGGCCCAGGTTAAATTTTGAAAATGTCCTTGCAATCACCGCCGAGGCGGCTCTTGCGTGGTGGACGTTAACCTGGGCACATTTGATGCCTGTTCCACTGCTCATAGTGCTTACTTAGCAGGGCTTTTGCCCCTACTACTGCCACTCAGCAACATCCTTTCTTCCTCCTCATCTATGGGGCAGTCCATATTGAGGAGGGAGAGGTCGATACCCTCAACTTCAGTCGCGGTCGAAGATGGGAGTACTATGCCTTCCATTTCGCTCGCGGCTGATGATGGTAGAGTTTCGACCTCCACCTCGACCACGGCTGAGTGCACTCTTTCCGTTGCCTTCGGCTCGTCATTGCTGACTGCCTCTGGCTCGGGATTCGAGGTGTCCTCTACCGTGGCCCGTTTGTGCACCCCGTGCACCGTGACCTCACCAAACCGGTAGTTGATGACGCCCCCTGAAGTACGGATGGCTTCAAACGACTGCTCATCCATACTTATCGTCAATAGCTGACCGTTTCCCTCCTCACGAGCTTTCAATACTCTCCAGAGGGCAATACTTAAGCCCTCGTTTTGAGCATTGACTAGGGCCAGTATCCGTTCGGACGTCTGACCCAAGCTCCTGGGGAAGAACACGGTCACCACGTGCGACTTGGGGACATCATCACCTGCACATGAAATAAGAGGGGGTCCATTCCAGGCCGTCAACACCGGGGCTACTCCTTTCAGCCATTCGGCCGACTGCACATCTTTGCAGTCGATGAGTAGATAACCCGGCCTGAAATGGATACCCTCAAACTTCAGTTTGTGTGCCCATCCCTTTGCCACCTCCTCTAGGATGGCGTCTTCTAGGGCCGAAAGCTGCTCGGTTGACAATGTCACCTTGGGGTATTCCTTTGGTAACACTGCCATCCTAACGGCTTTCGCAACCCCCGCGTACGTCTTGCCGCACACTGCTTTACCCGCAGATGAGCCTGCCGCCGCCATATCCGTCCTCGGTTTCTTCGCCTCCTGTTTTTGCGGTGGAGTGATAACCGAGCTTCCCCTTTTCCTTTCTAGAGGTTCCTGGGAAGCGCATTCGGACGGTTTGGCTTTGTGCTCATCTGCCTTCTTCCTAGCCTCTGCGGGCTCAAGCCCCTGCTCCAGGTATCTAAGATACCACCTTGAACCTGCCCCACTAAGGCCTTTCCTTAGTGGGTCGTCCATACCTCCTGGCTGCCCAATTGGTGGTATCTTCATCACACGCCGCTTATGCTCCCTTGGGTAACCCTTCCCAGTGGATGTCCCCGTAGCATTAGCAACTGGTGCGAATGCACTAGCAGCCTTTGCTAGAAAGACATCCCGAGCGCTTACAGAAGTCACACCGGCCGATGCTGATGCACTGGCCGCTGAGACCTCTGTACGAGCTGTACTGGGTACGATGCCAGTCACTTGTGCAGTTACCACGGTCGCTGGTGCTATTGCACTAGTTCCCGCGGCTACTACACCAGCGTAAGCCATTGTAGAGGACTCAGGTATCGGTGCTAATGCACTGATAGCTGGCACCCCTACCTTGGCTTTACTGGTCACCGTGCGGTTACCCTCAGAGCTTAATCTCCGCGTAGGTGCAGTCACTGCCTGACACCTTACTGGCCCTCTCGACCTGGGTGATCCCCTACTAGTGGAAGCTCGCAGATCTTCATCACGTAGCTCATGCTCCATTCGATCTGCGAGTTCCGTTGCGGTTAATCCCCGCTGGTTTAAAATTTTCTTCAATTTGTTTTTTTTTGTGCTCATTTTGTAATACGACTGCTAGCCTGCCTGAGCGGGCTTGGCAGTCAACTGTAAAAAGCGGGAAGGGGTTGGTCCACCATAGCATAGCCCGTCTGCCATGGTAAGGCCACACTTACTCCTTGAGGCGGCCGTGTATCAAGGAGGCTCCGTTCAAAGACAGCCTATTCTTAACACTAGTATCAGGCGCATACGGGTCCCACGTGCTGATTTCACATAAGTACAAGTACTTGTGCAAAAACAGACGTAGGATCCATGCACACCAGTCTACTAGTGTTAATCCCCTGACTGCCAAACCAATAGGCACGGGTCGCATGACACCTTGGATTAGGGGAGTTTTTATTTAAGAGGGTTTGCTCCCTCCCGCCTGAACTATCTTAGCCAGTAGCATATCAGACATCTGATGTGCCCTGTAACCAGATCACAAGTTGCGCATCAGTCATCTGACAGGCAACTGTTTCCAGCCGTCACCACGAGGAGGTGATAGTCCACACTTCCACCAGATCACTCAATTACGGCACACACCGAAATGCATGTTGGTCCCCTTAAGTGACTGGCAGCATGACAGCCTATCTCGCGATAGAATTTACCAAAAAATAAGCAGATCAGAAATAATTTCGTTTTAATTCAAATTCTAGATTTATTGTATATATATAGGGGAACGTGGTCCTAAGTTGGCACTGTGGGTTAAGCCGACATCCCGCGTTTCTTAGAGATGGAGCGCGCAGCAGCTCAACCATTTTGTCGTATGAGAGGTTGGTAGATGTGAACGTAATTTACGCTGACAATTGTCACTTTATTTGAAGTTATATATAAACAGGTTAATGAACAAATGTAGTCATCACAACAACAATGTATATAGAGACGGGCAAAAAAAAAAAACAACAACATAAGTGTATAGAACGGTAGTGGTAGTTTCTTTCAATATCACTATTCAGTGAAGATATTTGGAATCAAATCCATAATTCTGGGTTATGATTTCAAATATTAGTAGCTTATATGGGATATTGAAAGATTAAGAACTACCACTAAGATCACTGATGAGGAATTGTGGCGGATTCCGAAACGGCCGTCTGATTTGCCCGTCTCTATATACATTGTTGTTGTGATGACTACATTTGTTCATTAACCTGTTTATATATAACTTCAAATAACGAAATTAACATGAACTTAAGTCATGACTTTGAAAATTAACCTCTAGATTTAATTTTCATAGTCTCCTAATTGTCACTTTAGTTTTTGCTTAACAACATCTTTGCGGTATAAATTTTTCGTTGAAACGGAATTCCATTTTCTTATACCTGGTTTTCACTATGTCAAATTCAATCAAATTTGCCAGCATGTTGGCAAATTCCAAAAAAATTTTACTTATTTTGCAAATAATCGCGGGTTGTAAATTTGCGTAGTATATTTTTTATTTATTCATATCTCGGAAACGAATAGAGATAATTAAATGACTTTTTTTCTTAAAAGTAAAAAACATCTGAAAAATAAGTTTTCAATGATATCCTGCCTAAAGTTCCAAAGTTTGTTCTCGCAATTTTTCTAGGGAATTTTCGTTGGTATTTTTTAATCAATAAATAAAGCTGCATTGTTTCTAAAGTTAAGTATTTTTGATAATACGAAAACAAACAATTTACGAATATCGGAGAGAAAATCTAGAAATATGATTAAATATGTTCCTGGATTTTTCTCAATTTTAGAAGACACCTTTCTTTATAGGAATATGCAAAAACATCCTCCGCTATCTTCCGCTCTCAGGAAATAGTTCAATTTAAAAATAGGCCTGAATACGATTTTTTCGACAAAAATTGGAATTGCATTTTTTTTTTGTCAACCCTAAAAGTATGCAATCATAGTGAAAAATGAATAAAATTGTAAAAAGTTGCATTCTTAATATCACTTTTAATCCAACATTAAAGGATCCCAATAAGAATTGTTTAACTTTCTGAAAAGTCCAATATCAACAAAACTAAAATGAATAAATTTGTTGAAAATAAAAGCACCCATTCTTCCATTATAGCGTGCCACATGAGATCAAAACACTGTACGCTGGGGAGAATAAGATATTTCCCTGATTTGGGGATTTTTATTATTGTACTTATTTTGTTGGTATGTATAAATTAATTGAAAATTTGAAGAAAAATGGCAAATATGAAAACTACAAAGGAAAGAAAGCCATCCAATAGTGCCAAAAGATTAAAATCCATCGGCTAAAAGCCCAAACTTTTGTGTTCACTAATTTCGTTTTTTGTTATCAGTTTGATAGTATTGCAGCCATCAAATTAGCTCAATATATTAATAAATGTCGCTTGGGCAGAGTATAAAATCCATATCCTTTTTCGTTTCATAAAAAAAAAAATAATATTTTTTATATTTAAGAGAACCGATATTTAAAAACTTCAATTATCAGCGATTACTAAAGAATATTTAATTGTTATTTGCTTTGCGTTGCTGAATTGTTGGAAAATATTGTTGCATAATTTTAAGGTTTTTTATTTTGTGGAAAATAACAATTTTTATGGCCACCGGATTTAAGCAGGCATTTCCCATCGACTTTAATATGTTGATCAAAATCAAAATTTTCTAACACATCAGGTTTTTGAGAAAAATTGGGTAATAGGATACAAACAAAATTAACATTCAGCCCAAAAGTATGCTGCACTTTTTATCTATACTGAAAATAGTAAATACTTTTAAATTCAAAAACTGAAATAAAGCAGTTGCTATTTATTATTTGGCACCCGTCCATTTTTATACACATATAGTCATTAGCTACCCTCCACGCAATTCGGTAGTAGACTACGAAAATAGCACACTTCTAGTTAACTTTTATGACCTAACTATAAGCTAACTACAATGTAATGCAGAACTTCTCCAAAATCAATGCATGCATATTCTATGCAGTGAATTGGTTGTTTTTGACATATTCTCTCATCTCTGTTCAAAGAGCATTTAACTGTTTGATTTTTTTCCTTTTGTGCATTGTGAAATCAAAATCAGTGCTCAATTTCGTGCGTGCCTTTAATTGAGGTTAAAGTGTACAACTAAATTATAAAAGGTTTAATATTAATGAAAGAGGTGCAAGCAAAATAAACTAATTTCATGTTATGTAATGTTTTTTATTGAATTTCAAAAATTTTAAGTTATATTTATTATAAATTGTAATTAATAAAGCTTATAGCTACACGTAATAAGTTTATAGCTAAATATAAATTAGATAACTTTTAGCTAATTTCTAAGCAACTAACTTTAAGTTAATTGAAAAGTCATGCAGAGTCGGACAATTGACTACTGCCTAGGACGTCGCAATGTTAAAAAAGTCAGTTGGCTCCATTAAAAATAATCCAAGTATCAACCACCTCTAGTTGCGAAATAGTTAGATTCAAGTGCATCAAAAGTTAGCTGAGTTGCTGGCAGGGTAGTTCCAACGCATGTTATTGTAAAATTTCATGCTCAAATATATCGCTGTATTTACCGATTTAATTACTGATATTCAACTAAAGCAACGTTTATTTTTGTTATGTTACCTCATTAGGTATATTACTAAGAATTTTTTAATAATTTTAATAAAGTTTTACATCATATCTTGATATTGGTACAGATTTTATGGGGCTCTCAAGATATGGTTTGGGCGGTGCAATGTGCCGACCACGCCCATTTTTTATTTTTTATTGATCTATGCAAAAAAGTTGTGTTTGCGAAAAATTAAGGCCGCATGACAACTCCTTTTATTTTTTAGCAAAATATTAGTGTGTAGTGGTTAGTGTGCTGGACTGCTCCACAGTGATCAGTAAATTTCAACGCCTACCTCCCATACAAACTACATCTTCCAAATGCTATAACACATATGCTGTGATGGTTTACATCAAGATGTGACTGCGAGATTTTACTCGTGAATTCTTAATAGTAGTAAAAACTAGCATAACAAATATGGGCATGGCTGGTTGCTTATCACGCCTAATTGGTTATGCAAAAATTTAAGAAATCTGCAATAAAAACAGTAAATTCAGAGATAGAAGCATGAAATTACCACAATATTCGTTGGTAGTAAATAGTGACTATATGTAAAAATGGGCGTTATCAAATAATAGCAACTATTTTATTTTCATTTTCAGTTTTTAAAAAAACTCAGCATACTTTTTGGCTTATTGTTAATTTTCTTTGTTTGACGCCATCTTACGTCCAACATCCAAAGCACAATATGGGTTTCGTAGATTGCAGCTTTCTACATCGATGCGCATATATAACGATATTAGAAAACGCCAGCTATCAATATTTCGGTTTAGAATCTTGCTGAAACTAAGTGGCATGCTTTGCTGGACAAAGGGGAGCATCTCCATCTGGAAGTGGTTGTACGTCAATGACATGTTTTAGAAAGTTGTTTGGCTTAATGAAAGGAATTGATATCACGCACATTAAATCTGATTTTATGACCTTAGCTTAAAATATCGTAAAAATAGGAATTTTTGATTTTTTTTTTTTGCACTAAAGCGTATTCTAGTTGCTGTTATTGGTAAAAATAAATTCCATATTCAGATTCCTCTTACCCAAAAACCCCCAGAAAGACCTTTTGATGGTAAAAATATTTACATTTAAATGATTCTACTCCGACGTGATCATAGACTAAAGCAGCAACTTCAAAATGAATGAGTCGTACAGTGTTATTAACGGAGTCGCAGCTGATCGCAGCTACATTTACATGAAATGAGAAGTAGATATTATAACCTTTTCACTGATACTAATTACTCTTTGGCAGTCGTTGGCAAACAAATGATGTTCGCTACTAATTGAGTAAAATAAATTTTGAACCACCTGTATAAAGTTATAAATATTTTATTTAATATTGGTCCAAATCATATATGTAATACTTCTATATTGGCAGTAACCTACCTTCACAATGAATTTGAATTCCGTAATCAACGAGAGACAGCCTATATCAAAATTCTTTGTTAGTGTAGGTATTTGTGAACTATACAAACTGTCAAATCGTTCCAGGGCCGGAATGAAAATGGAAAAGTATGGCCCAAAACGAAATGAACTATTTTTATATATGTACATACATAAACAGTATGTTATTATGTTCTGTTGACTAAGGTATAAATATAATAAATTAAACACAAGGTTTATCATAACAAATAGTTTTTAATAATTAGTTTATAAATTAATAATTTAAAAAATATTATAAATAGGTACATCATTATTATTGATTTGCAAATAATATCAATTTTGTAAATTTGTTTCTAATGAATTCTTTTTCTTCTATTGATTTACTGCTTTCGTAAAACAGGCGTAAATTAATAATAGATTTACAAAGTAATATTCTATGGTCATTGTTTATGTCGGTGTTATTGAAAAAATTTTCAATCTTTATATGGTCATCCATAAATTTATTTGAAAATGAACTTCCGACGTTTCGCAAAACTGCATTAATTAAAAAAGGTTTTAAGTTTTTTTGAAGAAGTTTTGACAAGATTTGCCTTATAATGCTTTCACAAACTAAGCAAATATCGCACACATCTTTAGCAACTGCTCTTTGCATACTTCGCATTTGATGGTGAACGTATTCCCACGCTACGAAACCCGCTATGTATTGTACAACATTATCCACAAATGTTAACAAACTCCACATTGTTCTTATGTAAGCCTCCGCTGTTTTAATATCATATTGTAAGTTGACGACAACTTTCGAAGCAGAAGAAACGCTAAGGACTGGGAGCTTATCAAAAGCGCAATTCCCACTTTCGGACTCTTTAAGTTCGTGCCTAACCAGGAAGCGTCTATATGCGCTTTTTAACTGCACAGCATTGGGATTGTTATTAAAACCCCTTTTCGCGCGAATTGCACTGAAAAAAGTTTCGAGAAAGTCCTGTGATAGTTTGTACGTTGGCAAATAGGACTGGCCAAAAGTTTGAAGTTTGTCGTACAAAGGAAATATGTTTCTTAGTCCTATTATCATTCCAAGGAAGCCCGTTTTTCTGCCAGTTTAAAGGATTGGAACATCGTTAACATCACGCAAGCTTATTATATACTGTTCGAATTCAGACGCATGCAACTTCAGTCTTAAGTAGGTTTCTTGAGTTAAAGGTGCGTTAAAATTGTCTTTAGAGAATTTGTTTTTACAATTCAAGATATCGCCGATATCACTAAAATTTAGACAAAATTGCGCAGTTTCTGTACTGCCTTCGAACAATTTATTAATCTTTTTCTAAGAATGTTAGTGAGTTGGAAACACTTTTTGTCAAAGTTTGGATAGCAATTTTAAAGTTCATTATACTATTTCTGTAATAAATATGTTTTTTTTGTTAATTTGTTTGCCGTACGTAAACCTTCTTGTCGCTGTAGTTCGTACAAGTCCTCTATAAATTTCCAACGTATAAATTTAGCTTCGTCGGTTTTCAAAATTCGTTTGTCACCGAAACAGTTAGGAATTAATTTTATCAATAATCAAAAAATATATAGCATATTTCTTTTGTAGCAGGATTAAGAAAAGTCGGATTAAATTTTGGACCGTAAGTAAAATTAGCCCCTAAGCTTGTACACATAGCTAGGTTGGTGGGAGCGCCATCAAAGGTGATTGAATATACATGGGCGCCACATTTTTTCAGCAAATTAGCACGCTCTTCACCTCTTAGCGAACGAATCAAAAAATAACCAATTGGAATTTTCCAATTGTCATTCAACGAATCAAAAAATAACCAATTGGAATTTTCCATTATTTGCTGAAGGAACAGCATCGTTTTCTGCACGCCCATCGCAGATACCCAAATCGATACCGCCTTGAAAACCATTTCGATCGAAAATTCGTTGTTCACGAATTGCCATCTCATCCAAAACAAGGTTTATTATGACAGGTTTCTCTCCTTTAGTGCGGAACGATAGTGCATCCAAAGCTTGCTGGGTAAATCCTGGTGACCCATCCACATTTTTATACCACTTTCTCAAAGTAGATGGATTTGGTAGCATGTTTTTCCAAGTTTCACGAACATATTTGTTTGCTTTTGGCGAATAAAAATGAAGAGTCAATGCGAAGCTTCTTATTTCTTTGCAATACCATTAAGAGCCATTCATTTTTCTCGTTACCATTGCTTTAATGTTGTCAGGAATGAGATCCTAGAGAAAATTGAGTTTGTTATTAGCAACAAGTGTGAAGTACGAATCAGGCGAGATCTTAGACATTAGATTTTGATCGCACTATGGTAGCTTTCACTACCACTAAACTTCTGCTAGTAGTGGAAACCAAATCCTAAACTAAACGTTTAGTGGTAATGGAGTCTTACTCACATTGGTACAAAAAGTAGTAGTGAGCGATAATTATTCACTAATACTCCAGTCTGGTACGCATTAATAATTACATAGTGCGGCAAATAAACTTTTTCACTCAGTATTGGATGAATGATGAATTGTTGGAAAGATCCAATCATAAATAAAAAACTAATGTCTAGAATTTTCACAGAAGCATATGTGTTTTAAGAAAGATATCTGGAATTGAAGTTTATTGGTTTACGTGAAAAATTGTGCTTAAAATTAAAACAATATAAAATATAGATCCTATATTTTTTAATATTTATATTTTTGACTATTTTCTGTATCTTAATTTCTGAACGGACTAAACAAGCCTAAAAGTTTAGTCCGTTAGTTCATTAACTAGGGGGAAATAGTGTTGTACATTGCTATTTTGTCATCAAAAATGAATTCCTTATACTAAAAAAATAAAGATGTAAAACAAAGTAACCACTTAATCTTTAATTTATTTTAAGTTAAATTTTTTATATAAGCAAATAAACTCTAAATCACGATATCTTAAAACGCAGACCATTCTGTGAAAATTCCTGTAAAATTTGTTTTTTATTCATGATACAAGCTTTCCAACAAGACATAATTTATCCTATACCGAAAACTTAAAGGATACGCAATTTTCAACAGCAAAAACACTGCAAAATAGTGTTCTAGACTTTCATTGGTATTAAAGATATTCTTGCAACTCTAAAACTGAAAATAAAACTTGACACTTTACCATCATTTCTCCGACATCAGCATCGATAAAATTTTTTTCACGCAAGTGTGTCATCAATTCTTGCTGTCAAGTAACTCGCTTTCGTAAATAGCGTTTCGTATCACGAAGGTTTTTTATTATTTTTTTTTTATCAAATTAATAACGCGCCTTGCGCGTTTAGGAGTATCGAAATCATGTACTTGAATTTCATCTAAATAGCGCGGATCTGAAAATCGACGTTTTTTCGGCGTACTCGTAGAATTTTGCTCTACAATAAATTACGTATCCCTAATGTAATACCTATCTTATATATGACTATATTCACTTACGAGAATCAAGCTGAATTTTTGGGCATAGATCAGCAATACTTTGAGTGGACGCGCTTTAAGACGACGTTTTGTTCATTGTATAAATCCAGCTGTGTTTGTGTCTGTGTAAAATTAAGAATTATTACTTTTGTACTTACCGGAATGGAATGGAGATGATGGACTTGGATATGGTTGTGGCACTTCCACCGATGGAATCGCGTCGACGACTAAATATTTGGTTTCTTTATATATTCTTTACTCTAATGTTGGCGAATGTACCTTGTGTGTACTGCCAATATAGAAGTACTACATATATGGTCCAAATTAACGAATAAATATATGAAGTTAATTCTAACTAAATATCTAAAGCTTAAGTCTGAGAAACTTAAGGGGTTTTGCTTAAGTTTTTGTATAAGTTTGAAGCCCCTTGCGTTCTCGCCTTGATCCATGGTGAAATCATGTAAAAGGTGATAGCAAGATTACAACAATTTCACCATTGCAAAAACAACATAAAATGTTAAAATCAGCCGTACAACAAAATAATAACAACACATTTTAGTTGTTGCGGCCATAATAGCGGCGTGAAGAGAATGGAAAAACGTAAAAAAACAAACAAAAGTAAGCAATGATTTTGACCACGAAAAAAGAAGAAGAATGAGTTGCTGGTATAATATATATTCACCTTGTATAAATTCACCTTGCCTTGATCCATTTATTTTTTAAAAATGAAAACTTTTTTCGGTTTTTCAATTGTACGTACTCACCTCAACTGTGACTAAAACTAAAGTTTAGTACCATTTTAATTTTAGTACTTTTTGCTCATCTGAAGGTTTAGTTAATTTCAGCAAACAGTGCTGCTTTTCAAATTAAAATTGAAAGAAGTCAAATAAAGGTAAGTTAGAAGGCTCGGTAAATTAGAAGACTCGGTCCTACTTGGACTGTTGTGTCATAAAGAAAAAAAATTAGATTTCTCGTAAAAAATATAGGGAAATTGTTCTTTAGTCGCTTCTTGCATTGCGGTGTTCTGATTACTAAACTAGAGGGAGAAACCCAGAATTCCCATTATTTATATAAAAAAGGCAATAAACAATAGGAGTTTTTCTTTATTATCTCTGAACAGAGCACGAGTTGTCAAAAAACATAATCGTTTTTCGCTCTGAGCACTCAGAGCAAATTTAATTAGGTTTCTTTTTGTGTTCAGAGTGCACTCAGAACACAAAAATTTGAAATGGTCGACAAGGGCTCAGAATAATTAATTTATTTGCACAAAAAAAATCAAACGATTCAAAGAAACATTGTTGAAAAATAAACTTAATTATAAACAGCTGTTATCTGACAGTTCGTGCTCTATGCGTTTTAAAATTTAATAAGAGTTGTCAGAGCGTATTCGCACCGTTCTCTGATCAGAGCATGCGCAATGTGCTCACGCTCTACTCTACTCCGTGCTCTGAAACACGGTTGCCACTTACTCATTTTATTTTGTACCAATATTTACAAAAAATGTACCAAATGGGGGAAAAATGTACCATTTTTTTCATATAGAATAAATAACTTTATTAAAAACTTTTTTCAGTTTATTATATAACATTATATTAATTGTTTTTTTTTTTTTGTATTAGACTAAAGTCAAAAAATTTTCTTTCAGCATTAGCTGAGCTATGAGGAAAACTCATTAACATGAATATAAATTTAGTCAATTCTTCAAACCACATTTCTATTCCATTTTCAATACAACTTACTTTTTGCCAAAAAATTATTAACTGAACAATTTTCTAATTTGTAAAGTATTTTGAAAATATGTTTACAATTCTTAATTACTATGAAAGCTAACTTTGTCCACAGAATGTACCAAATTTTAAAAACATGTACCAATGTATCAAGAATGCATTTAATATAAAAAAAACAATAGCCCTATTCACTCATTAGAGTAAAGTGCTGAGTAATGGAATAAAAAATTAATGATTCACCCTAAAACATGAACGCATCTAAAATTGAATTAGTACACTCTCTGCGATCAATGTTCCCAATTCAATGCGCTAGCAACAAAACTTTTGTTTTTATTTTTTGTTGTCATACATATTCAAGAAGTAGGCAACACTAATTTTCTCTCATACTCAGAGTAACAGAGTAACAAATATTTTACTCAAGGGTCCAACCCGAGTAAAAGTGTAAAGTAAGGGTAAAAGCAAATGCCATATAGTTTGTTATCGTAGAGTAATTTGGTGTTACACTTTTAACCTGTTACCCCATTAACCAGCGTGAACAGGACTTAGTGGCTGTTCAGACGGGAGCAAGCATGAAAAGCCTGGGCAGGCGTGTCGTGTTCACATGAGTGCAACCATGAAGGACTTTTTCTAATCAAAAAGGAACGGTGGAATTGGAATTTTGACACTTTTTCTTGTGCTCATTAAGATAGGTTCTTTTGTTCGCAAATAAATGCAAAAGAAATATCAATTATGTGCCTTAAATATGTACTAAAAATTAAATTAAATAATAAAAGCAACAATCTCTTAAGAAATTAAAATAAGTTTATAAAAAAATAGCAAGAAAATGAAGACTGTGTGTGCCGTAGATGCGCATTGTTTGTTTGCGTTCATTTTGCTTCTTCAACTTAAAAAAAATTATGAGGGAAAGTGGCAAAATCGGAACAATATGAACATGGAATATTCATCAATGCGCCGATTTTTATTTTATTTTTGGATTTGCTTTGCCACTCTGCTATCTCTTTCTCTCTACCTATTTCTTCTACCTTTCTCTTTCAGACATGATTCATGCCTGCACTCGTCTGAACAGCCACTTATGTATTAAAATTATGGTAATGAATTCAATTAATAAAAAAGTGTTGCGTTTCTAAGGTTAAAGAAAGGAGGAAATTACACCGCCACAAAAATTGTCAAATCTGGCCACACTGAGCAAGGTTGCAATTAAGAGAATTTTTGACAGTGAAACAAAGTCGAACCAAATCCAAAAAATAAATAGCAAATAAACTGTGAAAAACAACAATATATTAAAATGTTTTGCTGTTTGAGAACATGTCTAAATGGAAATATGCGAAAACCAGCAGCTGCTACCAGACAGCGAGAACCTGAGATTCATTTGGATTCTACTTTTATTGGTAAGAATCAAGAAGAACGGTGTGTAAGTTCGGTTGTAAAACTACATTAATCCTCCTGAGAGTTCTTCATTCCAGATGTTTTCAAATTTCCAACATAAAAATTGCATTTGTAGAAAATTTTCGAATTCTTCAATAGAAAATTGAGTCGCGTAAGTACCTAAAACTGAATAGAGAAAAGGAAAATTTCTACAGTAAACAAAGTTTGAGGGCTTTCTTCACTTTAAAAATTGATACTAAAATTTCATTTTCTTATATATGTAAAATAAAAATTGGTTTAGTTTCATGCTATTTCAACTAATACAAATTCAATTTCTTGTCTGCATTTTTCTAAAATCAAAAATTTAGGGTATTACCGAAACACTCCACAAGCTGGATACTTCTTAAAAACACCAAGAAATTATCCAATCCTTGCCTTATGTGTAATACCGCTCCTCCCGCCACAATGACGCTTTAAATTATCACACGCCTGTTCACCAAAGTTAGGCATTGTCTACCAAAGTTAGGTTTATCAAGGTCGAATCTATATGTGTCTGCCAATCACTAATCAAACATATCTGTTTCGTAAAAACAAACGAATTCCCTTAGATGTTTTTTTCATTTCTTTATAAAAAATCTCATGTGGAACTATTCCACTATATAAAGAGTGCAGTATCGATACAAAAACAATCGTGCTCATTTAAGAATTTTATTTCGTAATGCTGGAATAAATATTTGAAAGCGATTTTTATGAAACCCACTAGAGTATAAATTGCATATGTTTTCCTTTCTTTTCAACACAACAGGACCTGATGTTATTTTGCTATCGAAGCAATTGAGAATAACCGGCACAGGTGGTGCTTTGGCTACTGCACCTCTCGTCCAATCAAAATCATATTTTGAAGTGAAAATTCAACAGTCAGGTGTGTGGTCTGTCGGCTTGGCAACACGTCAAACTGATCTGGCAAAAAAATTTGGTGGCAGTGATAAAGAATCTTGGTGTCTCTGCTCAGATAATGCTACGCGCCACAACGATGAGGTTTTCCGTCCAGTGGTGGTAACCACACAAGAACCCGTGCGTGTTGTTAATAGTGATGTGGCCGCTGCTGTTGCCAATGGTGGTTTGATTGGCATTGAAGATATACCCGAAGATTTTCTCCTAACTAATGGCAGTAATAGCAACAATTCGCCAAGAAAAGAAGCGACTTTAATAACACAACCACAGCATGAATTCCCCGATGAAGGTGATATTGTGGGTGTGTCCTTTGATCATATAGAATTAAACTTTTACTTCAATGGAAAGAATCTAGAAGTACCATATCGTAATGTAAAAGGTTCCGTGTATCCAGTCGTTTATGGTAAGTTTTCAACGAATTTCAATTGTGTTGATTTAAATATTTAATATAATTGTTTTTAAATTATTTCTTGCAGTTGGCAACGGTTCAATTTTGGACATTATCTTGGATAATTTCCATTATAGTCCCCCGCCTGGTTTCGATAAAATAATGATTGAGCAATCGTTACTCTAAAATTTACTCTTTAAGTCTTACATAATTATGCACTATCTAGGCTTTAAAGAAAACTATTTAAATTAATTAAGTAAAAAGTATAGCAAAGAACATATTGTATTATCAATAATCAAAATTATTGCATAAATGCGTGGTGGCCACTTAAGTGATGAATGGTTTAAGCAAAATTTGAAATCAGTTATTTAAAAGTTGCTTACATTCTTGAGATTATAACTTTTGTGTGTGTATAAATAAAATTTTGGCTTGATCCATTTTAAACTTATGCCATTTGCATTACATAAATGTTATTCTTATTCATATTATTACTAACTAAAATGCAGTACAACACATTCTTACACATTCAAATGCATAATCAAATACTATTTCGATTATTTTAGTTTTAGATTAGTTGAATAATTCCATTTACAAGTGCTAGTCAAAATTTGTATTATTCTTCAGCAAATTCAGATTGTATTTCGTCAAACATGAAAGTGAAAATAACTAAAATTCATTGTTTACAAAATTATAAAAATAATTTGGCAATTCACACGCTGTCTTGTTCGGTGTCGCATCCTATCAGTCGTCATACATGTTCTCATACAAAATTTTATAAACATAATAAAAATAAGACAGGGTGTGAATTAATCAAATGAACATTCATCTTCATTTTCTTTTATATACCTCGTATGTCGAAAACAATTTATGTATATATTAGTCTCGTTGTAAAATACATTTTTGGTATTTGCCAGAGTTAAAAGTTACAAATTTTCTAAATATTTGTTTTTTTCTGTGGTAAAAAAGAAATGATGATTACTAAGATTAAGTTTACTTAATATTGTCGATCTAATGTTTAAGAATTCACTTAACCCATTAGGGACGAGCGGGAACCAAAGTAGATAGATCAAGAAAGTAACTTGAGAAAAAAATTGTTTTTGAACCTGGCTCAAGAACGGCTCAGCGACAAGGTGTCATATGGCACCGCTAGGCATTACTGGTTTAAGCTGTTATATATTTTTACCACAGATTTGTTAAAAATTTCGTCAGTAGTAGCACTATTTTCTTTTTTATTGACTACGTTAATACCCAAATGTATTGTATATAAAATCTATGCTCAGCTTTTAAGGTTCCTTTCCTACATTTGAAATTTAAAGCATTCCGTAAATGTTTCAGTTAAGTTAGGTTGGAGGCAGCTCAGTTAAAAATTGATTAATTTGTATTTATTATTGCAAGTATATAATTTATAAAAATTTAATTACTTTTGTGATTTGCTTTTATTATGATATCATATATTTCAAATTGAATGTATAAAAATATCCGTTAACGGACAATAATGTAATTAATTATTTATAATAATTTATATAAAAACCAAATATAATAAATATTATTTAACTAATTGATCGTCTATCACTAACGAGGGGTTTAGATTTTTACAGGCTATTGAGTACGATGGGTCAGATTATAATGGAGGAACTTTAACTAAATCGGAATAAAATTCTGAGTAGCTTTATCGAAGAAATTACGAGTATATCTCTAAGTCTAACTTTGACCCTGCAGACTTTCTATTTTATACCTTAAAGCCGTACTGCTAAAAAATAGCTACTTTTAGTTTGAGTAAAATGATTTAATTTTGTATTCTAGTTTATTTCATTATAATTTAGACAAAAACTGAAATTTTTGCAAAAAAAAAATTAAAATTTAAACGCGCCCCCATTCTTATATGAATTTCATATTAAAGTAGACAATCTACAGCATCCCGCGAGCGGCAGAATTTGGTAATGTGCTATGTATCAACATTTTTTTTCTTCAATTTACTTTTACAAAAAAATTGAGGGGATGGAAGAGGGTAGCTCCCATGCTTTAAATATGTCATGAAGATAAAATCTGACGCTGCACAGTGGTGATTGTGATAGATTTAGACGTGGTAAATTCAAAGTCGAATTTAAGTTTTCTTTTTATTGTTAGGTATTAACAGATCCCCACTGACCTTAGGTTAGGTTAGGTTGGAGTGGCTGTCGAGAGACACACTTAGGCCTGAACGACCCATTGTTATACCACATAGTTGGACCTACAGTTTAACGCTTTTTCCGAACGGTCTTACACTGACCTTAAAAAAGTTATTTTTCAGTTACCTAATCGCTATTTACATTATCTAATTACAAGTCAAAGTGCATGTATGTGATTATTCATATTGAAACCAATGTGCACTTTCAATGAATGCAATTTGAAAGAAAACTGAAATTTTTTAGTTCTGAGTTACTTAGAGTTCTAAATAAAATGTCAAAAATTTGTCCAGATATGTACTTCAAAATAAAATGCAACTTATTAAAATATCTTTTATAATGGTGCTGTAATAAAACTTTAAGTATTAAGATTTTTTATTATTTAAAAAATTAATGTACTGTAAATTTTTTAGAAAATCTAAATATGAGTGTATTTTTGTAACGTCGTGAAATTTAAGTTTTTCAAATAGGTGGAATATTAACTTTAATAATTCGAAGAAGTTTGGATTCGCACAAATTTGCTCGACACTTTTTTTTCCACTTTTCCGAAAAAACTATGTACCAAAATATTACAACTTACACTGATCTAGTTCTCCCATAATATGGACCTGAATTCGGGAAAATGGGATCTTCAGGGGCTATTAAGAAATTTCTTTATTTCAACAGATACGAATTTGATATCTGAAGCAAAGTTGTTAAGCATAAAGATATAAATAATTTTTTGATATATACTTGTCCTCCATTTCCTACCTTTCCTCTTGAAAATGGGGTTTTAAGCCCCCTTTTGCGATAATTGCATATAAAAAACCGTTGAGAAAACTATTATACTGTCTTTGGAGAAAATGTTTCTTTCAATATCTCTATTCAGTGAAGATATTTGGAATCAAATCCGTAATTCTGGGTTATGATTTCAAATATTAGTAGCTTATATAGGATATTGAAAGATTAAGAACTATCACTAAGATCACTGACGAGGAATTGTGGCGGATTCCGAAACGACCGTCTGATTTGCCCGTCTATATACATTGTTGTTGTGATGACTACATTTGTTCATTAACCTGTTTATATATACTTCAAATAACGAAATTAACATGAACTTAAGTCATGACTTTGAAAATTAACCTCTAGATTTAATTTTCATAGTCTCCTAAAAAAAACTATCAAAATGTTTCTTGTTAAAAATTATGAGTGGTCCTTGAACATTGAAATGATCTACGAGGTACACATTTCCCAGAATAATGCGAAAACCGAATCATCTTTAAGTGCTCTAAAATTGTCTTAATTTCCATAGAATTTTTTTTTTAGTTTTTTATGGCCAGAAATGTTCAGTTAATTACGAGTTTGTGGACACCAATTTTAAAAAAATGTGAAATTGCACTTTTGCTTAGCATTTTATTCCATAAGAGAACTCAAACATAATTTTTTTGCATTGATATCTTGACAAAAGTTGTTCATCTATGCCTTGGCTACAATTTGAGTGCAGAATAAAACAGCAAATTTTCAATAGTTTACCAATAGGCGTAAAACCGAATAATTCAAAATCATCAAAATCTACCATCGATCCAGAAACGATTTTGGAGATTTTACTCTACTAGTCGAGTACTTTCATCCTAAACTGGAATTTCTCACCAAGCAATGACCAGGAAATTGTTGCACAGTGTATACAAAATTTTGTGATTTATTAAATGTACTCCTCTATGTTTTTTCTGATGAAGTTGGTAACCCTACTCTATGCAGGAAACTTAAGTTGTATGTCTACTTATTTAGATGAACACAAGAGTAGAACAGTTTTTTAAGACAAATAATATATACGGTACCGCATGTGTTTTGAAAAATCCAAAATTTTTGTGCATAATTTTCGAATTTTCAAATCTATGACTTTGATTCTCTTGCGAGACCATTGAACATAAACGAATTAGAAAAATTATTCTTGCATTTTATTTCTCTTTTATTAGGAGTAATATGAACATTAAAACAACTTTGGCTAAAAAATGTATAAAAAAAGCAAAAGTTATGGTCAAAATTTCGGAACTTTTAAGACCCATGCGGGTCTAGTAGATATCATCTGATTTAAAAAATTGTTTTAACCTTTTTAACCTTTTGTCTATCTATATGAGTAAAAACTTTTGCCCTATTGCTTTCTGATTTGTCGAAATGTTTATTCTCTAAAACACTTTGTCCATCACTGTATACCAATAATTTACGCAATATGGGCAAAATGGGCATGGTGAATGGTTAAAATAGCAATAATTGTATATATTTGTGTCAGATAGGACTAAAACAATGATTGGCATCGATAAAAAAAAATGTATGCAACGCTCCACTGTACGCTGTAGATGAAGATGGCTAACCAATTAAATTTATAAAACTTATTTTACCGTATATGTTAAATCCTTTGGCACACTTATTTAATCCTTGTTTTACCAGTTCCACATTTACTAATATGTGGAAAATAGAAACGATTTTGCCTGTGGCTGAAAAGCCATTATTTATTTTGTCCAAAGTATGTGAGACTCTCGTGGCTTAGCAAATTTCTAATTACATACTTAAAAACAACTTTGGTGCAATTCTGTTAGTCATTTGTTGGTGTGTGAAAAATTAAAATTTTATTTCGGGTTTTGTACAATCTCTTAAAAACTAATGAAAAGTTACTTGATAGAGAGATCTCAACAAGTTAGAATGGACAATGTATATTCTCAACATAAGTCGGTAACATCTGGTTTTCCACAAGATTCAATTCTTGGCCGTTTGTTCTTTAGTATATTTTTAATGGGATCTTTTAAGCTTGCAAAAATGTTCATGTTCATGCGTATGTCGATGATATACCGATTATTACTTCAGCGCAAGAATAAATCTGTGGCAATAAGGAATAACAGCTAAACTCAAAAGTCGACGAAAAACTTATTGCGTATTTTTCATCATAAAACTCAAAATATTGAAAGTTCTTACATAATTATTGGAGTTTAATTAATACAAAGCTATGGAGACAGCTAAATTGCAAAACTTTTTGAAAAACTTTCAACATTTTGGGATTTATAATAAAAAATACGCCGCCGGTTTTTATTCGACTTTTGAGTTTAGCTGTTATTTTTTATTGCCACAGAAATAAGGACTTACAATTTATTCATAAATAGGATTCTGATAACGCCTTATGTCTAAATGCTGATAAGTAATATTTTTGTTTCACACATTTCAAAGGACAAAATTTACCGGGCTGATATTGGAGGACTGTGCCGCTACAGCTCATTGAAAAAATAGGTTTTCGTGTTAACTCTAATTTGTGTTGTTTTAACCATCAATAGTGTTGTAAATAAAATATTTTTTACACTGCGAAATTTGAGAATATCGGCTGCATTTACTCCTATAGAAACAAAGCAGAAGCTGCCTTGGTTATCCAGTTAATATTGCCCGTAGTAACCTACTCCAAGCTTGTCCACAGCAAACTAGACACTCATTCGCTCCACAAACTTGAAAGAGCTTTTAATAATGTAACACGCTATGTGTATGGATTACGAAAGTTTGATCACATAACTTCATGGAGAAATAGAATTCTTGGTTGCGGTATTCCCGATTATCTGAAGACTAGAAACCGTATATTTTTATTCTGCACGATCTCAGAATTTGATTGTGCCTGAATTCGGATACCTCAATTCATGCATTGAGGATGTTTTTATCAACGCCATTAGACTATGGAACACTTTACCTTTACATATTAAAAGAAATTTAAATGTATCATGCACATTAAATTTAAATTTTTTATGTTGAAATATTTTTCGACCCAAATTTTTTTTATATATATATACGTATTTATGTACCTTTTTCCAATTGATTAATTTATTGATACTATTTCATTTTACTATTGTCTATACATCTCTAGTTAAGTTTTTTAATAATTTCATCTCTTTTAGTTTTCTTTCTTGTTATTATTCTCATTTTCTATTATAATTATTTATTTAATTATCTTTATTTTTAAGTAATGGAAAAGATTCCATATCTTGATGCACTACAATATTTTTTTGAAATAAATTGAAATTAAAAAATACGTGTAGAAGCTCATAGCAAAAAACCCCGATACTATAAAACTAAAGTCCCCATATTTAATCTCCGATTGTTTAAAAAGGATATTGGTTAAAATAAAAACTTCGCTAGAGAGCACCTCCTATACAAGTTAAATACCAATATAGAAATAAATATTAGTTTTATGCGTCAACTGAAATATTTTGTGTAGGCGAAGGATGAGGATTATAATCACATGTGTAGGTGGGAAATACTGGCACTAGAGGGCCAGTAATTAAGACCGCTATAACTAAAATTTCACTTTACCGATTGTGGTAGTACTTATGAGCATATGTGCATATGTATTTATATCATTGGGAAGGGTTTCTTTAGAGTATATGATGGAGAGGGAAAAGGGGAAAAACGTAGCCTTTATTTTTAGATTTGACTGTATTTATTTTTCATTGCTTTCTTTTTTTTTTTGACATAGCATTTCAAAAAGTAATTTAGTTTGAGGAAGTAAAAATCTAAAAATGCAAAATATATTAAAAAGCCAATAAGCTTTTGGACAACAAAAAATAAGAAAAAAAAAGGAAAATTCTAAATTTGCAAAATTTTAATAACTATTGGAAAATATTTGAAAAAATTTGCAGTCCGTTTTTAATATTGCATGAGAAATTTGGATTTACTGAGGTTGCAAACAATCAATGACAAGCCGGGTGGGTAACAAGAACGACCAATGATCGTCTGGTTCCATTGGATTATAGTAATTAATTTCACTCCTACCCGTACAGGGTGAAATCATACAAATACATATTGGACAAGCTGGCGTACAAATAGCGAATGCCTGTTGGGAATTGTATTGTCTGGAGCATGGAATCATGCACAATGGAGCGCTGTGTAGGATGCCAGTGGACGATTCATTTCTGACGTTCTTCAGCATATCCGGCATGGCCATGAAAGTAGTGCCACGACTTGTTATTGCCGATACGGAGCCAACAGTTATTGGTTTGTACGTTAGTTGAAGTGTGATTGCAGTATTTTTAATTGACGCTCTTCCTATTATGCATGATCGCAGATGAAATACGCACTGGCTCCTATCGCTACCTCTTTCACCCGGATACTATGATAAGCGGAAAAGAGGATAGCGGGAGTAATTTTGCGCGGGGCTATAATTTACTCGGGAGTGAAATAATAGACCGCACATTGGAGGCGATACGACGGGTAGCTGAGCAATGTAAAAATTTACGTGGGTTTTTAATATTTCGTGCCATTGGTGGGGGCACAGGTTCCGGATTTGGCACTTTGCTAATGGAGCGGCTCGCAAATGATTATGGCAGAAAAATTACTAAAGTGGAATTTATAGTATTTCCATCACCATCGTGAGTTCCAATATAAAAGCTTCATTCAAATGAGTTTAAACTTTTACTTTACAGTCTTTCGCCCATTATTGTTGAACCTTATAACGCACTTTTGGCAACGCACTTCTCAATGGATTATGCGGATATATCTTATATTGTGGACAACGAAGCTTTGTATGATATATGTGATAATAAGTTAGATGTACCAGCTCCAACCTATACAAATTTAAATCGCATTATTGGACAGGTTCATCACATAATCATTGATTCAAACAATTGCTCGCCGTGCTCTAAATCGAAATTTATCTTATATTTTATAGGTGGTCTCAGCATTTACAGCATCACAGCGTTTCTATGGCTCGAACAATGTCTCATTCGAAGAATTTCAAACGAACTTGGTACCCTACCCACGCATACACTATCCCCTCATCACCTATGCACCCCTAGCCCCTGTGTCTAAATTTCCATTTGTGAATGCAACGGCGGCTCAATTGACAACAGAATGTTTTCATTCTGGAAACCAACTGGTGCGCTGTAATCCTTCGCTGGGAAAATATATGGCATGTGTGATGCTGTATCGCGGAGATTTCGGACCGAACGATGTCAACACAGCCATCAATCATATCCGGTCTTCGCGTACCACACGCTTTGTTGATTGGACACCATCAGGCTTCAAGATTGGCATTAATGCTATGCCACCCAGTTATGTCCCTGGTGGTGATTTGGCGCCTACTACTCGCGCTGTATGCTCTATTGCCAATAATACAATAATACGAAACGCCTGGTGTCGTTTAGTTAGTAAGTTCAACAAATTGTATCAGCGACGCGCTTTCGTGTATCATTTTGTGGGCGAAGGTATGGAGGAGGGTAATCTAACAGAGGCCTCGCAAAATATATGTCAATTAGTGGAGGATTATAGGGAAGTAGATAGCTCAGCTCCCGGTTCGCAAATATTACATGATGACGTTGACGAAGAGGAATAATTTATGTGTTAAAAATTATATGAAATATTTGGGAAATTATATTGGCTCAATATTGAAAAATAAATATTTGTATACATTAAAATAGTTAGTCTTCACATTTTTAACCCTATAGTTCCCAAATTTTTGATTTACTTAAAAAAAATTGGAATTGATCAATCATTAATCCGATCTTAAAAACCAAAAAAATTTTATGAAGTGGGAAAGGTTTAATGTCTAAAATGATTGGTTGTTGAATACGCTTCTCTTGCTTCACTTTGTTATAACCCTCTCAGAAACGAAAATCAGGCGCGTGAAATAAAAATCTAAAAAATACACGTATACTTATTTGATGCCAGTAAACATGAATCTGCAATAAAATCTCAGGTAAAGTCACTCATATGACCGTCAGGCTATGTGCAATATATGAGACAACGTTACCGTATGTATCACGATTTTCGTCACATGCTCTTGTCCAATATATTGGACAAATGTCTGAAAGGGTTAAGTAATTAAATATCTTCTATTCTATTTATCTTCTTCTCTCTTCTTCTATCTATCTCTATATAAGAGAGTAAGGGGTAATATGTTTGTCAAATGCGGTCAAAACACTACGGAAAATAGATAATTTTCTTCATAAAAGTCTGAAAGTCGTGAAATGCCGAAATTGCATACTTTCAGGGGTTACAAAAATATAGATACTTTAGTGTGATTTGTATTGTATACTTTCAGGGGTTACTGGCGTGTTCGTTCCTTTAAAGATATTATTTTCGAATAAGCAAAACTTTATTGACTTCTTATAGGCTTCTTCTTTTACAACCCAAAATGGATTCAAATAATGCAACTGCTGCTTCCACGACAAACTTCCAGTAATCGACACTGTACGCATCAAAAATCAAAACTCTCATTGATTTGATTACGAAACACAAGGGTTTTGGTGAAGCACGTTGCTGGATGCAGGGCTTTGGAGCAACCTAATTTTGGGGTTGCTCCTCATTATTTTAAATTCGTTTATGTGTATCGCTACCTTAATTTGCTAAAGCCCTAACACCAATTTTCCGAATTTTACAGGAAAAGCAAAAATTATTTTGATATTTGGAGTACTGCTTCCAGAGTTTTTCATTTGAGGTGAAGGAAGAGATCGTAAATTTTCGGTGTATATCTTCAAACTTTTCGGTACAGATGAAAGTGAGCACGACTTATCATAATACACCAAAAACTCGATATTGAAAAATTTTATGTTAGGTGTCCAATTCTGGGAAGTTCCAAAAATATTCTTTATTTGGCTCAAAACTAGACATATTTACCATACGAAAAAATTTAATGCTATGTTGTACAACAACTATATCGTTTTGAAGGCTGCTGTCATAGCAATAGCACCAGTTGAGATTATGAGCTCCTTATTCTTAGTGACATCTTTAAAAAAAAATGAGGAATTATTAACACACATTAGCCCTATTCACGATATGGTGTCAACGGTCTTGCATCATTGCAAATGCAAATCGCATATATTTGTTATTGTGATAGCAGAACTATTTTGCATTTCCAATGATGCAAGACCATTTGCACGAAATCGTGAATAGGGCTATTGTAATTAAAAATGTACATTTAATTACTGCAATAGAAATGGCACTACTCAGTTCAAATCCCTTGCAATGAATTAGTAATTAATCAATAAATGTAATGAATTTATTTTAGTATTAATTCATTCCAATGGATTTGAACTCACCATTGCCATTTGCATTGATTAATGGAGATGGTAATGGAAACCTCCATTGCCTGTAGTTGGAAAAATTATTAATCGGAGCAGCTGAGCGGTTAAATTTTCATTGCTCCAGCTCCAGCTCTAGCTCCAGTCAAAACAGTGTGCTCCACAGCTCCTTGCCCCAGCACCGCGCTCCGCTCCAAAGCCCTGTCTAGATGTATTCTGTCGAATGACAGAAGCGTGGCTTGCCACATACACACATTCTTCTGTGGATAGTCGATAAAATTAGACCAGACCAAATCGATGGCATCAATAGCGCAGAAATTCCAGATCCACAAACAGATCCGTACGATATCGTAACGTAACGCATGGTTGCGATTAAATGTACAAAACGATTTCCACGTCCATTGCTTGCCGAAACGATCTGTGAAAACGACGAATCTCAACTGTACTGTCGTCGCTCTCCTGTTGACAATAGAGGATCATTCGTGTTAAAAATCAAAGGAAAAGATGGTCGATAACTGATGGATTATCCCATATAACCTGCTGCTGTCCAAAACATTTCAAGCACACATCAATGTAGAGTATTGCCATTGAGTCAAATCCATCAAGTACATTTGCAAATATGTCAACAAGGGCGCTGACATGGCTGTGTTTGGTATTGTTGAACCGGATGCAAACGACGAAGTCACGCGCTATCAATTGGGGCGTTACGTCAGTTGCAACGAGGCAATTCGGAGAATTTGTTCATTCCCGTTACACGAACGACACCCGACTGTTATGTATTTGACTGTTCATTTGGAGAATAGTCAAGGTGTCTACTTCACCACCGCGAATGCAGCCCAGCTCGCCGAACGGCCACCAGCTACGACATTGACAAGTTTCTTTGACATCTGCGCAAGCGATTCGTTCGCACGGACATTGCTTTACTCTGAAATGCCTCTCGCACTGGCAACTGTACGTGGCGTGTTCGCGTGTCAGAAATCCGTCTGCATTGTTTGTCTACGCGCCAAATAACAAAACAAACAACGTTGTCTACATTGACCTGGAATTTTTTTTAACAAATTCTCCATGCAAATACTACTCTTTTCGATTTCATTTCGATTTAATTTATTTTATCAATCAGCCTTACCAATAGAAAAAAGTCAATGTCAACATTTTCCAAAGCCAACATTTTGAAAATATTAACATTCATATTTTCTCGTACTAATAAACCTATGCTCACCAATGTCAACTTTTGTGAGAAATATGAGAAAACGAAAATGTATAAATTTGCTATGTTTGTCAAAAAATCTATTACAATATTAAAATTGTTGTTCGTTTATTTAAAAATAAAATACAAATTGAAATTATTTCAAAAAAGTTTTTCTTAAAATAAATACTTAAAAATAATGGAAAATAAAATAATAAATAAACAGGTGAATAACTTTTGTTTTAAATTTTAAAAATTTATAATATATCATGTGTCATTTACAGCGAGGAGGTCGCTCAATAATTTGAACGCAAGCAATGAAGGAGGCGTTTAAGGGTTTTGTGGAGGAATTTGCCGAAATTGTTAATTCTAAAGCCAATAATACAAAAGCCAAAAAGGAAAAGCAAGAAGCGTGGACTAAAATTGGACAAAATATGGCTTCAACTGGTTATATTGTTGACGAAAAACATATGCGAGAAGCATGGATTCGAATGAAATGACAAGCACGTCTAACTGTCGCGGAATATAAAAAATCTGTCAGCGCAACTGGAGGTGGTGATGCTCCTTGTGCACCAGATGAGTTTCATTATTAAGTCCTGCAAACTGATGCAATTGATGCATCATTCAGAAATAGCAAGTCACCAAGTGTAGAGAAGGCAACAAGAACTAATGATCAAAAAGAGGATCGCTCAAATTGAAGATGAGCATTCCAGTGCAAAAAAAATTAAAGCCATCCAATTTAAGGTAGAAGAAACTAAGCTCGAGGCTCAAATTCAAATATTAGACGCTCTAAAGAGCGAAAATGAATTTAAAAAGGAGTTTTACAAGATATCACTAAATGCCATAAAAGCGTCTTTAGAAGCAGAACAAGCTAAGAAATCTTATTACGACTACAAATTGCTTAATGAAAAGTAAATTTTTATAACTTTTGTGTATTTGATTTATTTTTAAGAACTTTTTGTTAATTAAAATATTTTGCAATAAATTGTTCACGATACACAGCATTCAACCGATGTGTTATTTCGTCACTATTCGATGGTATATGTGGAGAAATTTCACTGTTATCTTCTTCAAAAAAAAATTGTTGATTTCGATCTTTTGAAATATGCGAAACTGCTTATGCAACAACTATATTTTTTGTGGTTTGTAGTTGAACTTGCATACTATTAAAACAAATGCGAAATTTATTTTTATACTGACCGCAAACTTTTTCCACAATGTTTCTTGACTTGATGTGAGCGGTTTGATATCGAAGTTGTGCAGACGATAGATCTGTGTTCTGGTGAAATGGTATCAATAGGATTTTACTGTTGGCGTAACCGCCATCACCGATTAAAACTCCACCCCTCAGTTGGCTTTCCATCGTGGAAAGCTTTTTTTTGATGCAGGACAAGCGCCAAATTCTGGAATAGTGTGCTGAACCTCTCCATCGTGATACAATGTCTAAAATCCGACTACTTGCATCACAGATAACCTGAGTTATAGGTAAAAAAAAGAACAGTAGTCTGAATGTACATGAAATTTGTTATTAAAGATTTGTACACCCATCATTATTATTTACCTGAAAATTGATGGAATAAAAACCTTTTCGACACCTGTGACGACCTCCTAACTCCCCACCAGGATTTTTAATTTTGATGAGTGTACAGTCAATAGCACCAATACATTGAGGAAACTTGAACTTTGACCAAAAGCCATTTTTAATTTTTTGAATTCCTTCAACAGTTTCCGGAAAATTTATGAAATCTTTTCTTTTTGAAGCTAAAGCTGCAGACACTTCGCGTATTATCGTTGTCATAGACTGCTGTGAAAGCCCGTGTACTTCCGCTGCAGAAGAGTAAGTTAGTAAATACCAAAAACAAAAATGAAACATACTTGCCAATATCTTTCTGATATTGACCTTTAGCCACATAACGAAGGAATACCAATACTTTATCTTCTGGGGTTAAGGCATGACCACGATTTGCTAATTTTTTTAAGTCCTCGCGAACCAGATCAATAATATATTTTGCGGAATCTTTATCAAACCTTGAAAACCGTTTGATATATTGTAGGTATGTTGTATTAGATATTCAGTAAAAACTTACCTATAAAAGGACAGAAAATCTTGGTCGCAGTAATATTCAAAAGGTTGCAAGCGGTCGTGATATTCTTTTGGCTTTTTGATCAACCTAAAATCACTAAAAATTTCTAAATCGGAAAATAATTCCGAATCTTCTAACATTTTCAAAAAACAAAATAAATATTTGCGTTTCTATTTTTTGAACTGTCAAAAAGCTGCAACTCTCAGCAACTTCAATGTCGAGTTCAGCCGACATTCTCAAAAATGTCGACATTTACGGCAAAGCAGATTTCAATTGTTTATTGGTACGATTTTGTATTGAATGTCGGCATTTTTCGTTAATGTCGACATAATATCGATTTATTGGTAAGGCTGAATAATGTATTTTTATTTATTTATTTATTAAAAGAAAAATAATGATAAATCATTAAATTACTGAACTTAGACGAGCACTCGCTGCCCGGGCCTTCGGCTCGCTTTACAATATATTAGTTTATAGTTTTAAAATAACTTAATTATACATACTAAGGTTTTAAGATTAGATTAAGTGTTTGATGTGTGATTTTAACAAGAAATTATTAAATTATTAATTTAACAAGAAATTAGCATTGTTTTCTTTATTAACTATTCTAAGTACATCTGAGGGATTTACATTTGAAAAAACATTATTTCTTATTGTGGAGAAGAAAGAACAATTGTCTAAGAGATGGATTACAGACAGCAAGATAGAGTTGCAATACGGACACTGGTGAGGACCAGAACCAGTCAACAGATGACCATGTGTGATGTTTGTATGGCCGATGCGTAAGCGGATGAATGTTTTTAAGTCGTTGCAATGGATTTCAGCTGGAAGTATTGCTTTTTCACCATCCGTATTTATGTTGGAGTAATGATGGTGGAAGTCCGATCACTCCCTTTGTTTGGACTTTGCTATATGTGTGTTGATCAAACTGAAAATATATTGTTTGCTGATCAGGTTCGAGGTGGTAAGCGGTTCTTTTGCTGCGGACTTAGCTAGCAAATCTGCTGCTTCGTTCCCTTTTATTCCAACATGGCTGGGTACCCACATCAACTTCAGAGATTTTTTGTTTTGAACTAATATATTGCGGATAGATGTAATTATGTGGTTATTGCTCCTGGTGGTCGCTGTAGCCTAGTGGTTAGTGTGTTGGACTGCTACGCAGAGGTGCCCGGGTTCATATCTCGGCATACTCACCACCTCTCGCCATAATAGTAGTAGTAGTAGTTTAACAGAGAATGGATTGTTGATAAACTGTCCGAGCAGATGATGAAATTGCCGTTGGCTTTGGATGCGAATTGAGCAGCTTGGAATATTGCTGTTGCTTCTGCCGTATATGTACACAGAACAGTAGGGTTGAAGGTGACCAACAGATATAGTGTTGCAATCATCATCAACCACAGCAAATGAGGTGTGGGTTCCAGTTTTTGATCCATCTAAGTAGAGGATATACCATGATTTCGATTGCAGTGAGAAGACGCATTCCTGAAAAAGTTTTCGGTATGCTGACCGTGCTGTGTTATTTTTTTGATAGTTAACCAAATGGAGAAGGAATGTTGAGTTGATGCACTGCCATGTTTTGGTTTCGTAGGTAATAATTGTATGCCTAGTTTTTCAGCAAAATCAATGCATCTGGCGATTGTTGGCATTTTTCTCGGTTTTTTTTGCGTAACTTGACACGGTTTTCATTGCATTGTACAGCAAATTATTATTCGTGATCAGGAGTTTTGGGATGAGTCTCATGGTATTGTATATCGTTCTTACTTTGATTGATGGCAGGCCAGCTTCAGCCAATGTACATCTTATTGGTGACGTTGGAAACGCACGGATGCTCCTTCTCGCAGCTGCATGGTACGGTGATAGTATGGTTTTTATGTTGCTTTCTGCACAGTGCCCGTGTATAGCTAGTCCGTAATCTATTTTAGACAGTAAAAGCGATTGTGTTACATTAACTAATGTTGATGGCTGTATAAGACAGTGTATAGATGATAGGTACTTAATTATTTTAAAGTCTATTAGATATGTTGGTTTTTATATATTTACAATAATCTTTAAATGTTAATTTTTTGTCAAAAATTAATCCTAAATTATAAGATTATTTGAATTTACAATATTTACATTGTTAAATGAGATATCTACAGGTGGACAATTTTTTTTGTTGCAAATATAAAAAGTTTTACATTTATTGTAAGAGATACTACCACTTGTCGTTTCAGACCAAGCTGAAATGTCAGAGAGTACTTCAAAAAATTTATTTTTAACGGTGTTTAAGTTTTCGCTTGATTTTTTGTGGAAAGCGCCGCAGTGGCATAATTTTCGAAACATAAAAGTGCGTCAATTGTGCCCTGCCCTTCTTTAAAGGCTACCTGATTTGGACTAATCATATTATTTGACCAGACAATGACGCAATTGTTATATCATAGTCAAAAAGACTGATTGGCATTTCGGTTGTGGGGCTGCAGGAATATTCTAAAGTTAAGATTTGTTTTTTTTTTGGGCTTCGAAGTTTTGATTGAAGTTGTCATTTTGAGAATACTGTGACCAGGAGCGGGCAAAGAAGTCAGCCATTTCTACCGACGAGTAGATAGGTCCATTGTCTGCTTCTAAGAATCTAATTGTAGATGAAGTATAATTTCCAGCGAGCATTTTAATATTTGCCCAAATTTTTTTTGGGTTTGTGGAGGGTTAGATTTTGACTGTGTTAGATTTTGACGGAATATGTATAAATTTGTGTGGAATATCTTTCTTTATAAGTACAGCGATACCTTGCTTGCTTGAGGACGTTAGGGGAAGATTATGACAGTAACTTTTATGTTGTTTTGGGACTGGTGCGTGTGTGGGTTTCCTGTAGGGATATGAAGGAAGGGGAAATGTCTTTTATAATAAGTTGTAGTTCGTTCGTTTTTTCACATTTCTTTGCAAAGTTCGACCTACTAAAATTCACAATTACAAATTTGCAGGAAAATCTGTATGGGGTTAGGAATCTGTATGAGGTTATAAGTCTCTACGGGGCAAGGATAAACTATTTTATAGTTTTTAGTCCGTTCTTAAAACGTGGTATATTTAAAAATTTGTTTTATTTAAATTATTATTTTCTGCTTTTTAGTCTTGTCCAACAACTATATAGAACTAAGCCTTTGCAAATTTTCTGTTTTTGCACTGTGTGATCGATAACAACCAAATAAGAAAAGCAGCACAGTTTTATTTTTCTTTGAAATAATATCATATAAAAAGAATTAGTTGTGTACTAAAAATCTTGCTTATGTACTGACGAGCCTTAAAGAGTATTGAAAAAACTACGATCGTATCGAAAGATGATTTTTACAACGATAAATTCAATGCAATGATCTATTAATCTTATTGAAAAATATCTACTTTCCAAAACACCATATTAATTATCCTCAACACAAACCATACAGTAGTGCCATCTGTTATTATTATTATTAGTAATAGAGGAGCCCAACCAGGCAGGCACTGCGACCTAAAAGATCTTTTGTGCCATTCCCCATTTTATGACAAAAGACGTTCGGCTGACCTAATAAAAGTCAAGACATCTTTCGTTGAAGAAGATTTCATGTGATCAGCCGTCAAAAACGAATAATCAAAGATTCTTCCTCTGAGCCGAGCCAAGGCCGGACACTCACACAGAATGTGAACTGTCGTCTCGTCATCTTCCATACATAGACGACATTCTGTCTCATTGGACAGACCTATTTTGCTTAGGTGATATCTGAGCCCATGGTGTCCAGACATGTAGCCCACCAATAGCCTAAGGTCAGGTTTGGAATAAGAAATGGGCTGATTTTGGGCAAGCGGAATGATAAGAGCTTTTGCCTGTCTTAAACCCGGGATGGAGTTCCAATACTCTAGCCATTTTGCCTTAGACCACTCCTCAACGATAGATTTCGTGGAGGCCCAGCCGATTCCGCAAAACGGATCGGGGCCGAAGTGCTTGGTAGATGAACCTTGCCTAGCCAGTTCATCGGCGGCTTCATTACCAGCAATGTCACGGTGGCCGGGTACCCAACAAAGCGTAACTTTGTTACGGGTAGATAAGCGCTGGAGACTATCAAAACACTCTTTCACCAGTTTAGATGAAAAACTCCATGAAGAGAGTGCTAAGAGAGCCGCCTGGCTATCTGAGAAAATTACAATATTTGCGCCTTTAAGACCTTTATACAGGTTTATATTAGCGCAGGTCTCAATTGCGTATATTTCGGCTTGAAAGACACTGGGCCAAATACCCAGAGGGATTGAGATTCTAGTATTGGGTCCAGCAACTCCGGCACCAGAACCACAGTCCATTTTCGAGCCGTCTGTATACCAATTGAGAGCAAAGGGACCGAAATCGGGACATTGGCCATCCCATTCGGACCTGGAAGGAAGAATGATGTTGAATTTCCTACCGAAACATAGATCCCTAACCATATAGTCCGATACAGTACATATGGGAGTGTTAGGGATTTCGTGAAGAATGCTCAGGTGACCATAGTTGCCTTCAAGTAAGCTTGACGATATACGCAGCCGCAAAGCAGTATTTGCAGCTGTTTTCTTGATGAAAATGTGTAATGGCACCAGGCCAATCAGCGCTTCAATGGCAGGAGTTGGACAGGTGCGCATAGCTCCAGTTATGGAGACGCAAGCAAGCCTTTGGAGCTTGTTAAGTTTGGTGATGGCCGAGCCCTGCATGACTTTGGGCCACCACACTAGAGCCGCATAGGCTATGACAGGTCTAACTATCATGGTGTAGAGCCAAAAGATCATCTTAGGAGTAAGACCCCATGTTTTACCAAAGAGTCTTTTGCAGGCCCAGAAAGCCCTAGTGGCTTTTAAGAGGGTGCCATCTGTTAGGTCAAACGGCACTTTATATTTATACACCAACCTGAAAGTATGCTGTACTATAATGTTTTTTAATAATAGTTATAATAGCTACTACTTTTTTATACAACAGCCTGAAAGTATGCTGTACTATAATGTTTTTTAATAATAGTTATAATAGCTACTACTTTTTTATACAACAGCCTGAAAGTATGCTGCACTATAATTATTGTAAAAGTAGTTAAATAAACGCCAATATTTTATATTACATTATATTATACATATATATATATTTTAGATATTTTATATTCCAATTAGCGAGCATTTTAATATTTGCCCATTTTTTTTTTGTAACTGATGGCACATTTACAATAAAATAGGCACCTCGACAAGTTTATAGGTTTGAAAGACTACGGTGATGAGAATAGTCAATAGTGTATTGACTGATATGGTACCAGGCATCGGTGGGCAGTCTTTTTCGTCGTAAACGGCGAGGAAATCATGTTCCTCGATGGTTTTCCTCATCTCCTAAAAAGTAGTAAAAATTACTTAGAAAATAATAAAAATGTTGTTACTTTTCAAAACTCACTGGTAAGTTGGAAAGATATCGCTTATTTTTATTAGGTAGATACCAAAAATTACTTCTGCTCACTTTGAGCTGTTGTCTTTTAACCTCATGTGTGCGTGATCTGCTGCTGACGTGTTGTCAAATACAGTAGCTTCTGGCATGCTTGTCTTGCATAATTCTGGGATCGTTAATGTTTCGAAAGCATTTACCTTTTCAAATACTGCGGTATAAATTGTTCAACATATTTAATAGCAAACCCGTTTGTGATGAATCGTCCCTAAAACGCCCATTTTCTGGTGGGCAGACCAACTGAGATTTTTAGATGAAGCCGAAATACTTCTTAAGTCGATATTAATAAAGAACACTGCAGGTAATAACATCACAAACAGTTTCTCATTCATACTCGTATAATACTGGCTTTTAAATATAAGCAGCTTGAAACGTTTGTACCTTCCTATCCCAAAGACGTTTGTACCTTCCTATCCCAAAGACGATTTTCAAACCTTAGGAGAAGAATGGTTTGTCAAGATGTTGTAGAACATTTCTTTGATAATATTGGGAGTTGTGGGAGAAAATCTGTCTGGATTAGATCACATATGTTCCCATGCCTCTTTCAAAAATGCTGGGAGTTGGAATATGTGAATGTAGTAGTTAATGGCAATTGTCGACCAATCAATAATGCAGAATTTCCCAATGATTCCACTTACCTCTCGTGTTTCGAATTTTGCTCTTCTCAGTGTCTGTAAGGACAATTTAAATAAAAGCCAATCTTGGCAAGGTTTTTAGGGCTTACCAAGACCCGAAAACACCATCATTCAAAATATGCAGATAGATATTCATGCTGATGAAACCCGGCATTCCCGAAAAAGTAGGAAAACTTGTGTACCCCAAATTTTACAAGATTCACAATTGCCTGAAAAAGTAGGAAAACTTGTGTACCCCAAATTTTACAAGATTCACAATTGCCTGAAAAAGTAGGGAAACTTGTGTACCCCAAATTTTACAAGATTTACAATTGCCTAGAGCCCTCCGATATTTCGTCATAAGCACTCCGCAGAATTTTTTGAAATACCATATGTCTAAGCTCGATGATTATTTTTCCAAAAAATTTAATGGAGTTTTTGACAGAAATGGCGTTAGTAGTATACTATTTAATGAGTTAAAAAACATCGAGCCCTTCTACTGTTGTGACAATTGTAACGGTAATTTGCGGCACAAAAACTGCATCTTATGCTATAAATTTTATCACAATCAATCACTTGAAAGAAAAAGACAGAAAGACCTAACTTTATTTTTTTGGTTTTTCTGTCTTATTACAGATATTTGAATTCTAATTTGAAAATCAATGCTAACTATGTGGCTGTTCGCATGGGAGCAAGCGTGAACGCCTGTCTGAAAGAGAGAGGTAGAAAAAATAGGTAATAAGTAAAAGATAGAAACTCGTCTGTATTTTTCTAACCTCTCCATTTCAGGCAAGCGTTCATGCTTGCATCCTTGTGTATAGCCACTATAGAAACAAAGTTTTATCGTTCATGAAATTTGCATCTCTACTTATTACATACCCTCCAGAATTCAGTCTCGATATTTTACGCCTGTTGCAGAAATACACTTCTGAAAAATATTTTTTTTACAGCAATTTGGTGTCAATTTCTATCGAACATTTCTCGAAAAACTTAGAAGTGATGAAATTATTATTTATCATGAAATTTGCATCCTTAGAAACAATACATTTGAGAAATAATTCCGTTGAATTTTTTTCAATATACCAAATTAGAAATTACAAATTTCAAATGCCTGCTATAAGCAAAAAAAATAGATAAATTATTATTAGGTCTTTCTGTCTCTTTCTTTCAAATAGTAGACATTCAAAATTTTAAATTTCTAATTTAGAAATCAATGTTAACTATAGGTAAAAAATTTTATCCTTCACGAAATTTTCATCTTTACTCATCACCATAATTTTTAAATTTTATTGGCATTTCGGAATATAGTTTTGATTGGTCTAGTTATACCAAAATACTCTTACATTACGAACACTGGATCTTCGTCTCTGATGCCATACCCAAAGTAATAACAAGCTGCAGCTGTTTCGGCTTAGGACACACAATCTGAGATTTGGTGTTCTTCGTCGGCTGATACAATAGCAGCTTGCTCGCTTTCAGCATTGACTAAATTTGGCTCACCACTGCTTATGGTATCTGTTGCAGTAGCATCAATCAACTGTGTTGCCGGAAGCAACTGTGTTACCTAGAGCTTGCAATGTCAAGCATACTCGCATTTTATCAAATAATTTCAGGTTGATATATCTATCCATCGTTTTGTTAATAATCCAACAGAGAAAAACTCACGAAGAAGCTGGAAGTATCACAAGGTGTTGAAATGAGAGGCGGCAAAATTTCTCGCAACTACTGCATGCATCTTCAACATTAGTTTTAGATTTTGCGCTTGCTGGTACTTCTTCAACGCATGCTGGTACTTTTTCAGCATATAGCACACTATTCTCTTATAAACATGGAGACGGAGGATCTTCAAAATGTTTCCCGCAAATGAGGATCTTAGGGAATTTAGAACCTTCTACAACAATTTCTCAAACCTTAGCCCTTTCCTCTTTACTATCTATCGGCAATGTAAACAGCATTTGTAGCGAACTAGTCGAACATAATGGAACAACACATCGGATCATCTGCATTCGGCGTTATAAGTTCAACATCGGCAATTCCGCATCGTCGCCAGGGCCTAATTTTTTTTTTAATTTTTATAAATATTTATATAATGAATGTACATTCTGTTATATTATATTATAGTAAAGTCTGGGTGAATGTTGATATAATATACAAAAATGCAGATTCCGACCTATGGCATTTATCATTAATTTCCTACGTACAATCAGGCGCTGTATCCTGCAACAAATAAAAAAAAAAATAATATCGTTTTCGAGATATTGCCGAATTTTCATATTCCTAATTCTGAACAAAGTGTTTTACTTCATTGTCAAATTTCTTTTCCGTTTTTGTTAGTTAATTTTGAAGAACTTTATATCAAATAAAAGGCAATTGAATTTCTTAACAACTGTATGTATACAGTACTCCTCAGATTGGTAAGCACTTATTGCTTATTTTCGGTTTGCAACTCTTTTTTTTTTTAAATGTTCTTAGTATGCATTGCAAATCTTGTCACCGTTTCGCTTTTTAATTTTGTTGCAATTCACGTTTAAGAGCGGTTGTGACCAAAAAAATGCGATTATGACGTTGAGGAAGGAAAATTATTCATCGATGAAGATTGCACGACGGATAGGATGTAGCCACGTCACTATCCGTAAGTTGTATAAAAATTTGATACCACGAAGACAACGAAAAAGTCCCCAGGGGCTGGAATAAAGAATAAGAAAACCACCAGCAGAATGGACCGCAATTTAAAAAAATTCAAGCCTTAAATCTCGAATTTCGTCTTCAGTAGATTGAGCTCAGAGATGAGGGAAAAATTTGGAGTCAACATTAGTGTTTGTACAGTACGTAGAAGATTGGTGGATGCGGGTTTACGAACAAGGAAGCCAAGAAAAAAACCAATTTTGAGCACAAAAATGCTGTTGCTCGGCTGGATTTTGCTAAACAACATGTAAATTGGTCTCAAAGTGATTGGAGTAGAGTAATTTTTACGAATTAGTCAAAAATAAACCTCAACCAATCTGGTGGCGTCATGTACGTTCGCAGGAGAATGCACGAAGATTTGGACCCCATGAGCAAATTTCCACCGAGTTTTATGATTTAGGCATTTCATATTACGGCTGTAGCGACCTGGCATATATTAACGGTACCTTAATTGCTTGTGGGTACATCGATATAATAAAATAATTTTTGGAGCCAGCAATTGACGCCTTGTTTCCAGTAATGATCAATCCAATATTCCAACACGATTCTGCGCCATGCCATAGAGAGAAAATTGTAAGTTTGATATTTTTATAAACAAAAATCTATGCCTTTTTAATAATAATTAAATTTACACCAATTAAAATTGTTTTTTTTTTTGTATGGTAGGTAAAAGAATATCTACACAAAGCTGGTATACATTATCATGGCCTGGAAATAATCCCGATCTAAACCCCATTGAAAACTGTTGGGCATCCCTGAAAAGACATGTGGTTAAAAAAACCCAAAAAATAAAATGGAGTTGAAATCGGCAATAACGGAGGCTTGGAATGTAGAAATTAAGCCATGCCAGACAGAATTTTAGCCGTTATAAAAGCCCGAGGGGGTAATACTAAATACTAATTTACTTCTTTTTGGTCATTATGGCATGTAAAGTAATTTTTGAATTAAAAAAATATATTTTGTGTAAAAAACTCGATTTAATGTTCATCATACGTCCCCAATTGCAGATTTGGTTAAGTTCTCTAAAACGGAAACAGGTAGTGCAGACGTTAATTTTTCAACTAGAATGTAAATTTTCTATTTATTCAAAGATAATCACCCTTATTATGGTTGTCGAGTTACTCGACTGTCGAGTCGACTTACAATCGGAATTGTGAATCTTAATCGACTTGACAATATTTGTAATAGATTGCACGAGCAGAAAACGCTACTGTGAATGAAAAAAAGAAACAACTTTTTTGAAGTTTAATTTAATTTTAAAAAATTGGAAAATATTCTGCAAATGGGCAGTATCGCCTTGTTTTTTCCTGACGGGGAGCAAAGTGCTGCAGTAGAAAACTTATCGCGGTTACGCCGCAATATTCGGAGCCGCTCCAGTATTTTACACTGTCAGATTCAGAATAAGGAAGCATATAAATAAAATCAATGAGTTTCTTAAGTTCTTTTATTCTTTTATTGTATTCTAGATTTATCCATAACTTTCGTGAAACCACGCATATGCTTCTTGTGCAGACCACCGTTTCCTCAATTTTTGAAGAGGTCATCGCAATTTTAGAAAGGGAAATTGGTCCGAAAGGGAAATTATGGTAGCGAAAAGCAGAAGCGAAGCAGCATTTTTACGATAAAACTGGATTTCCTGCTGTGATTTGATGCGTAGACTGAATCGGTTCTGGGCCAGCCAATCAGTGCTGTCGAAGGTACTCTGATCGGATTATTCGTACTCCGCTCAAATCCCAATCCTCCTGTCCTCCCCAATCGGAAAAAATCCTTCTATTTCATATTCTTGAATTTTTGGGTTGTATTCTTGAATTTTTGGTGGTAAACGTAAATCAAACTAAATATGTTCTGTTGGGTTATTTTAGTTTCTGTCTGTGAAACATTTGTTACTATGACTAGCTCTACTTTATTTATCGCTGGATTACTGTCAAAATTCAAAAGTTCGTGTTCCATTTCCAGAAGTTTTTGCTTGTATTTTTTGACAATTGAAATCAAGCGTAAAAGTAAAATTTGCATATTTAATAAATATCAATAAATTAGTAATGAATTTATATATATATATAAGATTTGGAACTGGAAGAATTTTGGTGTGAAATTTTTCATTTAAAGAATGCTTTAAAAGAAAAAATGCTTTCAAAACTAAAAAAATTATTGGCGCAATTTTGAGTTTTCCACATAACAGTACAGCGGCAAATGTAATTTTTTCTCAGTTGAATCTAATTAAAAACAAAAAACGAAATTGCTTGCTGACTGCAACTGTTAATGCAGTAATGGTTGGTGAGAAAAGCTACAAAAAAAAACAAAATGATGCCTCCTTCTAGGTACCTTCGATAAAGCTGGTTCAAAGTACCACAAATAACATTCTACTTTTTTTACCCGGTTTTGACAAGAAAGAAGATAAATTTGCTGTAATCATTTGTTAATCATTATTGCTTTTTTTATTATTATTTACTGATACTACCGTTTGTTTCCAAAGAAGGAATATTTGGTTTTTAAGTATATTCATTTGTTTTATTTTCATAAATTTTTTAGCTTTAAGTATGACTGAAATTGTAACAGCTGTGAATAAAAAAATATTTTTTTTTCTTATAAAATTTCTATACATTAGTGCAAGTGTTTGCAATTATCTAAGACTCTAGATTCTAAGTAATACTTATTTGAAAACTTGTAAGGCATTTTGAAAAATTCCTCCCCTGTAAAGCAAAATCCTCCTCTTAAAAGGAAAAATTCCTCCCCTTAAAATTTTTAAAATAGCAGCACTGCAGCCAATAGCTCTGCGCCGACTGAGTTTCTAGTAGCACCCGAGACCACCCGGCTGGACTTTACATTTTATCGAAGAACATGAATGGTTACACAATCTCCCAACGGCGATAGAATTTTATTTATTAACACTAGAAAGACTGAAATTTGGTGTATACCTATATTGCCCAAAAGAAGTAATTTTAACTTCTAGATTTATACATATATCCGAAACAGAGAGGGGATGAAGGTAAATTCTACTATTAATAAATGCATTCACATCATGTATACAAAATCAGAAGGATTCTTTGAATTGAATTGAATCAAAATAAATATATATTTTTTCAAAATAAAATTGAAAAGCAGTCAAAATTACTTCTTTGGGCAATCTAATGTTAAAAACGCTTCCGCCTGTAGCTGGCGATTCACGTTTGCTGTGACATATAATAATTCTTACGAAGTTTTCAACAGAATTGATTAATACATTTTATTCCTTATGCCACCCATGGCCTTCAAGGACCAGAGGACCCAAACTGTTTAGCTTAGTCTACTTTTCCTTCATGTCTACTTTTCCTAAGCCCTTACTGAAATTCCTAGCCATTGGCACATTTTTCTGCATATGCGCCACTAATGTCTCAAACTGGTTTACATTTGTTACTTTCATGTGGTTTTATAGTCTTTTAAGGTTTAACATAAAAAAGGTATTTTTGAGTAGCTGTCGACCACAAAAATTTGATCGACAAGAGCTTGTCACTTTTGTCGATAGTCAACAGTCGACTCGACTCTCAAAATACCGATTTGTAATAGATTACTTAATCGACTCTCGGCGCTCGACTACAGTGATACTTATTGACAGCTGTCGAGCATTCGACAGTCAACGTCGACAACCATAATAAGAGTGATTAACTTCAGAACTTTAAATTAGAATATCTCAAAAGTACATCCATTCCAATAAAAAAAAATAATTATAACAAATATCACATTTAAATTTAACTTTTAAAATAAAAGCGGACAAAAGGAACATCTCATCTTTTATTGATAACATTTAAAAGTTGACCTACCATAAGAGCTGGGTGAATCGATCATTCAGGTCTCTTTTTTGAACCCGTTCCCAGCTAACACCCACTAGCTAATAAAAGCAATAAACTTATTAAATCAATAAAACTTATTAACTTGGCATTCTACTTATTAAATAGCTGTAACTATTTTGAAATGATTTTTGTTGTGTGTATTTTATAGGAAATAATACAAAATTGATTACTGGAATTTTGAATTGATTGAATATTGATAAAAATACATATTAAAGGTATTCAAAATTGTAAAAGCAAAATATTGATTCAGACTAGAATTTTCCATTCTTCAGTCATATACGAAATATCCATTACGAAACTATATCACAGTAGTAGGTGTTCAAAAGTATAACTTGGAAAATATTTATGGTTATGGTGCTTAAATTAAATTTATTGTTGTTAGCAATATTGACTGTAGCATGTTTTGAAAAAACTCAAACGAATTTCTTAAAGCTTTTGAATAAAATTAATATGGAGAAAAACTACGAAACAATTATCATCTACCACAGTGACAATGGAAAGCAGCAAATTTGTGTACAAACACAACAGATCCAACCGATTCAAGTGCCCATAATACATCTAGAGTTAACAAACAAACACGCAAGTGAAAAAAAAATAGCAGGCATAAGTAGTAAAGTGTCAATCTTAGTATATTGCATTGCCGAAGATTTTAAGATACAAATGCTCGACCAAATGCTTCATTCCTTGGGGCATATGCGTGGCATGCGAATTATATTCTACTGGTATCTCCAGGAGTATAAACAGTCGTTGCATAATGAACCACAACAATTATTTACTCATTGCATGCACAATTATCTACCGCAAGTCATTAATATTTTCAAGGACTTCTCAACTGACACGACTTTTTACACCTACAAACAATTTCCACAATTCAAAATCCAAAAAAAAGATTTGTTCAAAACCACTTGCTTTCCTATTCTACATTGGAGGGACTTAAAAGGTGCAGCTATACGCACATTTCCTATCCACAATGAACCGCATTGTCTGGTGTATCGTGATAAAAATGGGATGGTACAGACTACAGGATTTGCTGTTAAAATAATACAAAGTTTTGCAGATAAATTTCAAGCGACGTTGGTATATCCCTTACCTCTTGATCCTAAGGCTGCCATTACAGTCGAGGAACTATCTAATTTTATAAATGATGGTACAATTGATGTTACAATGAATTTTTTTAAACTAATTAGCTGGCATAACAGTACAGTAGGCCTCTATAAGGATACCTTAGGTCTCATGATACCAATGCCTAAACCATTAACTTTTCAACAGATCTATCCATTATTATTTAAATCATTATTTGTTTTGATTTTAATGATTTTATTTGTACTGTTTACAATTATATTAATAATTGAAAGCTTCTGCTTACGCCGACGTTATGAACGGCATCGACGCGGCGATTCATTTCTTCAACTCCTTCTTAATATAACAATTACAACAACATTACGTGGGATTTTAGGTCAAACTATGCATTTGCCCCTCACAAAGTTCATGCTTTTCAAAAAATATATCTATACACACTTATTCGTAGCAGGAATATTTACGTCCACCATATTTACAGCATATTTGCAAACTTATTTCACTAATTCACCCACACCAAAGATCATTCAAACCTTTGACGACCTTGCTGCATCAGCTTTAAAGATTTATATTCCATCACATTACTACGATACATTATCAAAACCAAAAAACCCTCCTTTTGGGACATCACGTAATAATAACTTCATTATCATTACAAATCTCAGTGAAATGATGCAGCTACGTTCATCATTTAATCAAAGTTATGGCTATGTCGCCTCAGGTTCTGCGTGGAGAGTTGTAGAGAGCCAACAGGTACTTTTGGCACGACCGCTGTTTTACAGGCCTGATCAATTGTACATAGAAAAAGAATTAACTCTGAGTATTGCATTGCATAAGCATTCAGTTTATCGTAAGGCCCTCAATGCCCACATTTTGCAATTATTCGAGTCTGGTATATACAATTACTGGAAATATAATGCTTACGCTGATATGCTGGTAGCTGGAAAAATTCGATTTCATCTGCCGCAGAATCCTGAAGGTCTGAAGCCTTTAATTCCAGCTGATTTACATTGGATATGGTGCGCATATGGTTTCGGAGTGTCATTTGGATTTGCTACGTTTGTCTCTGAATGTATTTACTCGGTTTGGAGTAACTGGGCAAGAAGCCAGAAAGTAACAAGCGGAGCTGTAAAGAACTAAAGATTTTTCTTGTACGAATACCAGGGCTCGTACTTGTATTTAAATATTTATTTATGCTTAATTATAATAGTTTTAGAGTATTTTGTGTAAAACTATGGAAAGGAAATGTTAACATTTTTGAAAATTTAATTTTTAAAATATTATCGCCTACATTTGAGACAGTTTGTTGTGGAAAATGGAAATAATTGGGCATAAAGATAATTCGTATATTTGAAGATACTTGAAAACAGTTGAAAAGGCTTGAAAACATTTAAAAATACTTAAAATATGCACTTGAAAATACTTAAAAATACATGAAATACTTAAAATCCTGGAAAATAATTAGTTTCTTCTAAAAGTGTTTAAAATTCTTGAAAATGTTTGAAAATACTTTATTATGTGTGCAAATAAACCTTTGATTCTATTCATAAAGTTTTTGATTTAGGTATATCGTTAACCCTCTAGCACGCAAGATTGAAATAATAAAAAAACAAACACCAGCATTTTTGTTTCCAGTTGATATTGATGAAAGAAAAATTAATATGAAGCCCATTTTTTGATTAGTTTTTGAGTTTAGCAGTTAGGTGAGAAAAACGAAAGGCTGCCCTGAGGCGGCGTTGCGGATGTGAGCTAAAAAATAAAGATATATTTGGGCAATTCACAAGGTATTTTATTTGGTGTCGTATCCTCTCATTTGTCATAAATTCTTGTTTTTCATTCAAAATTACACGAAATTATGATAATACGATACATAAACAGATAAAAATAACTATAAACAACAATCGTGTGATCGCAGAAAGTGAAAACTGACCACAAATTGTATGTTTATTCATTCTTCAGGTCTGCCAATTAATTAAAAAATAAATAAATTTGCACTTATCAATTAATTAAAATAGAGTGGTGGCTGCCACAGGGCAGCCTTAAGTTAAGAGGGTTAAGTTTCGTCTTTGCAAGGGACTGCATCTTTTGATGGGAATGAATACAGAACGTACAATGGTTTCAATCTCAAGGATTTTAGCCCCGAAATACGTAGAACAAAACATTCTTATGTTTTCTCTGTGTCCAAAAGGCATTGACATTTACAGAATACTTTTAGGCATACACATTTCTGTGGGCTTTTGTCAAAACATCCTCTTTCTGCTTATGAGATTTCATCTTTTCTTTTAAATTTGATGAGGTTTTTCGTTTTCATTAGTAATTAATTTATTGATACTTAACGATGTATCGTTGGCTTCAGGCTTTTAAACCAAAATTTATGGCTTTAACCCTAGAAAGGTAATCTTCGTCGATTCGACGAACACCACATACATATTTTTTCACATTTCTCTTTGTTGTACCTTGTGCATTGTAAAATATATACGGTGCATATTATTTGTTTAATAAAAGTCTAAATATAATGAGAAAAGTAGGTTATAAGCATATATTTAATACTTCTATATTGCTCGTAACCTCGTAATAACCGTAGTTGTGCGCATGCGCATGTTATATATGTATTAGTATAGGTGTGTATTTGACAACTAAACATACAAACAATTGTCAAATGACTTCAGGGGCGGATGCAGAATAAATATTTTTCGTAGTCTTCCAAATGAAAATGAGTGCAACAAATTTTTCCGTTTCTTACTCGCTTACTTACTCTTACTTATGGCTTGACCACAAGCGTCTACACACCTTCGCTTCACTGCTTCATCTTTTGGAAAACTATAAAGATTTAATTGTATAATTTGAACGTGTTTGTTTGTATCTTCATATTCTTTCGAATTCAAAAATATTAATTGATATATTTTTTTCCATACAAGTAGCAACGGTGAGATATTTAATTGTCTCAAATTAAGAAATTCAGAGCAAAACCATATTAGGAATTTTTAAAAATATTTTTTCTTTATTTCGATTTTTTTTTTTTTGATTTGACAAAACATTTTCACCCGCTCCTGAGATTTTTTTTCATTATATGTCATTTTTGAAAGATGCGGTTGTCTCGCTCAGAAAACTATATGTCTGGACTGTAATGTTTGCGTTTGGATATTCATTGTACTGACAACATAGAAGTATTACATACTATATGGTTATAAGGGTGTACGCTATATATTCTTTACCGAAATGACTTCGTCGATTCGACTTTACCTACAACGTATGCAAGATTCGAGATTACCTACAACGTATGCAAAAAATATGATTACCTTTCCAGGGTTAAAAATAACAAAAAGGGAATATGTAAATGAAAAACCATATATGGCAGTAGTGGGTTTATTATAACCCAAGGATACTTAAACTGTCTGGAAGGTGTCCTTAATTGTACTTAAATGCAGATTACTTAGTTCGTGTCTCTTAGAACGAATCAAGTTAACCCTTAACCACGCAAGATCATGGATTTTTTAAATTAATAGCTAGTTCGATTCGTATTAACTCTTTGAATCATTTCGTACACAATTGTGTACATTGAATTCCAGCGAAGGTAATACAAAATATCTCTATGTGGCGCTTCAACGCAACTCTATGTAGTATTCCCTATAACTTAAACCATGAAAGAACACCAAAAATAATTTTTTTTCGTGAATGACTCGAAATCTGATCTTCAACTGGCTATAAAAATAAAACGATACAACGCACAGAGTACTGTGTATTCATCTATCGACTGAGTGGCATGAATACACATAAAAAAATTTTAAACGTATTTAATATTGTTGTTGCCCCTCTGGAGACGGTCCTGCCTACTAGAGGGTTAACCTAAACGAAATCATTTAACTCCCTGGCTCCCAAATTTTTGATTGATTTAAAAAAAATTAGGATTGATAAATTTTGATGTAAAAAGCATAGATCTGATCTCATGAACTTACAAAATTTAATGGGTGTGGTTTTATGAAGCCGGAAAGGTTGAATACCTAAAAGTGTTTGTTGTTGAAAAAACTTTTTATCAATTTGTTTTATTAATTAAACATTTTGTATAAAAATTTAAAGTTCTAGCTACTCACAGCTACTTTTTTATCTAGCTACTATGGCGGGAGGTATTTTGACTTTGAATGTCGCTAACGTATGTAATACGCATCATAACTCATAACTAGTGCATTTTTTTAAAAGCTTGGAAAATTCCATAAACGATATGATAACATCTAGCAACAAAAAACTATTAAGGTGGTAACTACACCTGTTTTGATGAAGGGTGTCTAGAGGCACGCTTGGGAACTTGAGGGTTAAATTTTATTAAAAAGCAAACATTATTATGCACACAAAAAAGAAAATGCTGAAAATCAGTAATTCACCTATTGCATCCATTGGTGACCAAAAAAGGAGAAAAATTTAGCAAATTTCAATCGAAAATGTCTACAGCTTCTTTTATGCTCTCATATACTGGCTTTATATGAGATGATAGCAGCAGAGGTAGCAAAAGTATCTTGTGATATGCTTCTGATGCAATTTTAACAGTTTTAATAAAACTTGCTAAGTGCTTGAATTATTTTGCAACATTTCTCTTAATTGCTTGGCAATAGTAAAACCAACATCCATAAAGATGTCCTATTGCGTTTGTATTTATTATCCCATGCTGAAGTGCTCCCTTGTAATCAGTAAGAATAGCATTTCTCTGACTTCTTATCTATGTACCATAAACAAATTTCTTACAAATTTGGCTGTTCATATTTTAGGCAAATTATTTAAACTAATAGACCTTAATGAATAGTAATGCCAGAAGAACGTCAAAAAGTTATAGAACAAGCAGATAAGACGATCATTTCGGAACCAGCTCTAGTTCTTCTTCAGTGGTGTCTGTGATAGTTCTCTCATTTCAACAATCTGTATATCATTTATAATTAATTGGTTATAGTTTCTGAGTTATTATGATTTAGAATTCATCAAAACTCAATGATCGATCGATGCCATCTGCATATTTACCAACACATGAATCATTATCTTAAAAAGCTTCACACACTTAAATGCCCGAACGAGAAATAATCAAAACAATAATACTAAGGCACACCCTCACTTTATCAACGCATACAATCCCTGCAGTAAAATGAAGAACTAGTAGCATCTAGTTATATGCACAGTGAAAAAGAGACCAGTTTAAAGACTGGGGCTAAAGTAATGCAGCTAGCAACCAGTTTAAAAAAGAATGTGCTCTTTCTGCTTGTGTTGAATTAAAATTCGTTTATAAAGAACATAGCAAAAATAGCAAAGACAATGTTTTGCAAAAACAAGTCGCATTAGTAACGGTAATTTACAGTTTCGACGCGATGTCTCTTGTTTTTCGTTTCATTGTTTGATTGATTTTAGTTTTATTGTACTTGTGCTTACGCGTACTCAGAAATAGCGAAGTGAATAAAAAGTGAGTTTAAAATTAATACATATTAATATAAAGAGATGGGTGCTACAAAAAGTAAAACGGTAATATGGAATAAATAAATAATAATAAATTATTTTTATACCAACAAATTTTCAACATAAAATAATTTTAATGAATTTTTATTTGTATTTTTATTTAGGTATAAAATTAGTAAAATAAGAAAGTATTTCTTTTGCTTACATAAACATTACATTTTTAGTTTTATATATATCAGTAACATTATATATTTTTTTTAATCATTATAAAACTGAAATTATTAATTTTTATATATTTTTTTAAAATATTTTTTTAATATTTTTATAGCACAAATTGCTTAGTTACATTATTAATTTATGTATATGTACATGTATTTCATACACAATGTAAAAAATTTTTATATTGCAAATTTTTTAACTAATAAATAAAATAAAAATTAAACACCTAGCGTTTAATTTACTCGCAGAAATATGTAGTTCATTCCGCAACTGGTTATATAACTGGTAACTACGAAACTAGGCATAGGACTACATCCAAAAAGTAAAATCGTCAACTAGTTCTGATTTGCTCAAAATGTTATTAGTTCAGTAACTAGTAGCGATAGGTACTAGTACTCTGGCTGGTTGAAAGGTAGTGCAGTAGGAGACAATTGTCTTCTCGTAGGACATTAACATTGTAAAAGAGGCAGTTGACAGCATGTAAATGGGAGTTACGATGGAACCAGTACTGGATATTTTGCAACTAGTTGCTTTACTATTGATAGAACCAGTCAGCTTCACTGAAGGGATTGCAAGTGCAAAGAAAATGCCCTTTGCTATACGGCTCCACAGACCATGTACATACATACATTGTACATATACATATATGTATGCATTTCTGCGTTCCGCACTATCAAACCCTAAAGGCTATTTCTCACGCTCGATTTACGCTTCTTCTTGTATATTTTTAGTGTACTTTCGTATTTACAGCAAGTTGATTTTCTTTATTACTTGCATATTTTATGCTTCTGCAATTGCGTTTATCGCTTGCGGCATTAAGTTACTCGTTTTAATAGCTACATCTGAGTGAATGACCCGCCGATAAATACATATCCCTAAGTATTATATAATTTGCTTAAAAATGAAGCTAGTCTATCGAAACTTTACAAGGTGTTCAAAAATTAAATTTAACAAATGAAAAATAAATAAATTAACCATCAACCATTACGGAATCACAACAGGTAGCGTTGATAGCCAAACGACCTTCTATTCTTCTAGAAGAGCATTGGCTGTCAAACATCTTTGTTTACGTCAGCTGATATTCGCATTTAACATTAGCTGCGTTTTATTCGCCACTTGCTTCTAGTTATGTATAACTAGCAGCGATAATTGTTTGGGAAAACAACAACAAAGCTGCAGAGATATCACGTATAATTTAAGCTGTTATGTATACTTAACAAGTAGTTTAACTACATAAAATTCTATTTTGAACTGCCAATAGTGACAGAAGACGCATGAAAGGTTGCAAAAAAAAAAAAAACAAAAAAGGAAAATAAGTTAAAATCATCGATGAATGTTCTTATATAGAGTAAAAACCAAAAACAATACCCATGATTAACCGCAATGACTGGGATCCATTAAAATGCTTCACCTCTAACTGCTGAGCAATTTCATTGTGAATAACAATATAACGAAGAACAGACTTAACAACTTGGTCGTTTTATTCGCACATGTTAAACTAGTTGGCGAATAAAACAAAGCTATTCTTTACTTCAACAAAACAGAGAAACTAAGACTTGTCTATGTTTGTTGTAGAAATCCTAAGTAATCATAAATTTAGCACAAAAGCTATCGAGCTGGATAAAAAGATATAACGAAAGGATTAATTATAAAATTTTGTAATTCAAGGACGTCAAATATTCTATGCGCAATGCAATGTCCGCTGTTATTTATTTGGGCAAATATAAGCATAATTTTAGTCACAAATTTTGAATTTAAGCATGGATGGTATAACACACTTTCAAAGTTTTTATTGGAGCAAAACTTAACCAATTTTGGCCTGCTGGTCGATTATATATATAGTTATATACACTTGATGGAAAAAAGTTATTTTAATTTTTTTTTTTTGCCAAGGCGATACAACTTTATCAGAATAAGGCACCGTATATCTATTTGTTGATATTACGAGGTATTTCATGAATTTTTTCAACAAAAAGTGTTAAAAGAACGGTTTATCGGAAATGAAAAAAAAAAACAGAAAATGTTTTAGTTTTCATCGTCCCACTCTTAGTGAACGAAGGGTTTTGTGAAATTTACATTTTTCCAAAAATGGTAACGATTTTTTTAAAAATCTTGATTTTTGGGGGTCTGGAAATTTGGTTTTGGTATCCTGAAAAAAAGTTTTGTTCCAAATAAAAATTCCTTGGTTTTTTTTTTTTTTGTTGGAACAGTATTCAAGAATGCAGAACTCAGACAAGTCTTAGGTCCATTGAGCTATATCCTGTGTTCCTTTTTGCTATTCTTTATTGATAAATCTATAAATCTTAGCAGATCCTGCGGTGTTAAAGAACTCAGGTGCTCAATTCCTTGGTTCACTAAGAGACTGTTCCAATTATAAACTAGCCAGTAAAAACTCAGATTAATTGGTGAAATTGTTCTTGAGAAACCTTTCTCGCCGCAACGAGGGGTGTCACACCCTTTCTTCCAATCCAAACTACACTTTTTCTGTAGCCAACAAACGTCTTTATTCTACCCAGTTACTACTACTGCCAGTCCGCCTTCACACATAAATTTCCATTGTTTTCCTTACCGGGGGATTTTATTTTTATAACCTTCCACCTTAGCCCGCAAAATGGTTGCATATATTGAAGGCATTAAAACTATTTATATCTCAAAGACTGCATGCTAGTTCTTGGAATCGCGATTCATTCGCCGAAAAAAATGGTTTTGAAACCCTGTTGAAACCCCGATCCTGGATCCGCCGGTGATGCACACTATTGTAAGGTTTAGGAAGGAGTTTTGTTTCAATACAAAACTTAATTATTTGCAAGACATATGTAACATCTAGAGTATTATTTAATTTTTGATTGATTCCAGATCAAAATGAAAATTGTAGAGAAAACTCCAACCTTCTCTGAATCTCACATTTATTCATCCGATGTAAAAGGAAGTTCTTAATTTCGCTTAAAGTTTTTGAAAGAAAAAAGAATGACCATAGAATATCCATTGGAAAGACCAGGCAAAGGGGGACGCTGACAGCACTTGGCCCTACCAAATTCTAAAGGACTCCTGCAATGAACCCGTCTACATATAAGTTTCAATACAAAGCTTATTGCACCCCACCTAACGATCGACACTAGTAACTAATTTTAGAGTTCGCCTTAACTTCTTTTGACCTAAAAAATTATATACTGCATGCTTGCCACTTGTAATTTGTTTTTGCCAAAAGTAAAAGAGCACTTATAACCTTAAAAGATCAGTGGAATTAATTACATAATTGCAGTAATTGCGTGAAAAATAACTTCATCAACTCAGCACATCACAAAATTAGTCCACAAATATAGCAATGATCGATGACGATCGCTCGCACTCATTGATGTGTTGTGATTTAGTAATAATTGATGTACGACGTTGGGTCATATGCTCCAGCTAATACATACATACATACATCAATCGTGAATGAGAAAAGGGGCAAGAATCAAGATGCAGACAAAGTACAAAAAGTGCGTGCGTGCTCCAGCAATTACTGCTTCAAAATGCCTATCGCAAAGATTTCCAAAGATCACCACCACCCTCACCTCATCTCATCTTTGCTCACGTGATATTTGCAGATGATACCAAAATTAAGTATTTATAGTCGAGCGAAAAACAAACATTGGAACCAACAATACCCTCTGGTATTGTGACTGGCTGGTAAAGGCTCAAGTGAAATTCAAGCTTATATCCTGCTGTAATAACCTATAATTAAAACAACAACAAAAAGAGGCAACCCTTTTGTTTTTTTTTTTTTCTTTAAACAAACTTCACGCGCTTATCGTGATCGCCGTCGTCATGGTGAGGAGCATGCGTTCGTGCATCGTTGTGCTGCTTGCCATAAAGCAGCAATAATATTAACCGAGGGCAAGGTCTTTTAACTTAACTTTAAAATCGTGCTGCCTCTAATGTGCGATTATCGATTATCCTTTTCCGTATTTTGTTGGTTTTTTGTTGTATGTTTTGTTGGTTCTTGTAGATAATCTCATGTTGATCTTTCAACTTTGCAATGCTCTAAGAATCGTTTCTTTTATAGATGTACATATTCAAGCATGTACCTAAATAAATAATTTAGTTTGCGTATATTTTTATTAGCAGAGAATGATTCTTTTGATTTTTTGTTCTGATATATTTTTTTTTTCTTATTATTAAAGTTCTTTCTGCTCAGGTGTTCTCTGATGTTGTGCGATATCGACGATATTGGCAATCTTGAATTATATACGCTTTTGTATCTTAAATCGAATATATCATCATCGTGAGAATCTTTGTGTGTGTTCTTTATAATAACATGTTTATGGGTAAGAACTTTGTAAATATTCGGTTTTTGGGCTTAAGTGTTAATGAGCTAAAGGAAATTTTGTTGAATGCGTTTTAGAACCACTGAAAATTTGTTGAAAATGCAAGATTAAACAATTTTGGAAAAAATATAAGTAACGACTCCACCTAAGTCGAGGAAACGCTTTCTCCACTAAATGTGTTTTTTTTTTTAATGTTAAAACGCTGTGGAAAAATGGAGGGTTTTCTTTCAATCTGAAAAATGAGTCTTTTCCTCAATAATCAAATTTTTTAAAAAATTCACTGAATTAGAAAAACATAGGTCGATAAATTTCACTAGGTAGCCAACCATGCAAAATTTAGCGAGGGTTTTACTTGTCTCGATAGTGCCATCATCTATCAGCAAGTCTCCAGCCGCTACAACTTTTCTAAAAATATTGCACTACACTATATGCAGGGCCGGTGCTAGGTTTTTTGCCGTCTGGCAGGAAAAAAATAAACCTTTTAAGGCCACCTTCTGGTCTAGATTTTTAAAAAAATTGATTTTTTTATATTTCAAAAGTATAGGCTTTTAAAAGTATACTCATATCAATATTTCCAGTATTTCGACTTCTACAGCCTATGTAGCAGGTGAGCGCAGAAGCAGGTAAAAGGGTCGACTGAAGTTTAAACTCATTTATCTGGGAACTCTATTTTTCTGCACGGTGGGACACAAAAAACAAAAACTACTCCACCGATTCGTCTCAAATTTTACTATATTATTCAGAAAACCAGTGCTTATCGCAGGATCTAAAAATAACGTAATGAAAAAATGATCTGTTTTCGTATGTAAATTTCAACAACGCGCCATTTTGTCAATTTTTTTTTTATTTTAGTTCCAGCGATAACTACATTCATCCAATTGTTACCTCTTTTTTTTTTGTTTTAGATCAGTGGAAAATCTAAAATCTGTCCCACCGGCAAGATCCGTTTTTTTGAAGAGGGCAACTGTAACAGCAATTTTTGTTTACTTAAAATTATAATTTTTTTTATTCTTATTTTTGTATGTTTTTAAAGTAATAAAATATATCTACAAAGTTTAAATACTATTGCTCATTATTTCATTTAAAAAGAAAAATCCTAAAAACTCGTGGCGCTAGACCAGAAGGTCCCCTTAAGCAGAAAGAAGCTGCTTGGTCACATATGTCTATCATACATAGATGCTTTGCTTTCTGTATAAACATTTCCATATTTTATTTGATTGAGTCAATGGCTGCGTTCAGAAAACGACCTCTGTTCGGCAACATGTTTAGCTGAAGTATTAGAAAAATAATACGCTCAACTAAATGGCGATTGCTGAATATAAAAGAATCTAAAATAAACCCGAAAAATGAAGTTAAATAATAATTTTAATAATAATCCTTTTTTTTAAGTTCAGCTAAATGGTCGGTCAATTTTCGGCCGATACCCAACCGATGCCGATCCCATAATATACAGATTGGTCCAGTTTAAGACTACTTACCTTTAAGACGTATATCTGTGTTTTTCTACTGAGATACAGGGTGTTTAACCCTAGAAAAGTAATCATATTTTTTGCATACGTTATAAGTAATTGTCGTCGAGTCATATTCAATCCGATTTCTAGATATCATGTTTAGACTTAACCCGTCGGAGGGCGCGTTCTGAAAAGTTACACGAGAGGGTGCGCCGCGGCAATTTAGCTGCAAGGTGAATTTCATAGTATCGTTAAAATAAAACAATTGGTTGCTTTCTTCTAGTGATATTGAAATATATTTTAAGCTTTTTTTTAAATGTTTATTCGTCATCGTTTTAGTTTTGAAAAATTTTCTACAAGATATACTTGAAGTTTTTTGCTACTCGAGAGGACACGCAACGGCAATTTTACCGTAAAAACGAGATACTAATTTTCAAACACAAATAGCAGCTAAACAATGAAATGTGGAAACCAACGGCTAACGGTAAACTATACTGCATCTTAAAACTTACAAAGTCAGTTGAGTGGCAGCAGTCGGCTACTATAATTAGTATTTTAAAAACACAAATTAAACAATTTTCGGCTAATTGCCGCGGCGCGCCCTCCGAAGGGTGAAAAAATAGTATAAAGTTTGCTTATTTTCAGTCTAAGTTTGAATACGAAATAAATAGTGTTATCAACGATATTTCAAAAATATTATACCACTTTCATACAGTGACAAAATTCTGAAGCAGCGAATCCGCAATATTATCTCAGGTACATAATACCTTTGGTAAATAGAATTCTTACGTGCTTCAGTAAGTCAGAGGATGATGAAAAATGCCAAGAATATAGTTTCAGAGCTAAAAAAAAAAGAAGTTCTGAAAAAATTCGATGGGTTAGAATCGAAAAAAGTTTACATTTTGGCCACAGTGTAGGATCCACGACACAAATATAGAATTTTCCGACTTCCTGCAACTATTGAAAAAGTGCGCCACCTTCTGTACACCCAATTAGGCGATTTAAGCGTATGCAATGACCTTTCTACGAAATACCATAGCTGCACAAACATAAAGGAAGGAATTTGGAGCATCATGAGATAATAGATGAAACTACTATGAACGAACCTATTTCCAATCTAAACGGTTATGCCATTTTTATTCCATCTTTTCATGTATAAATATACATATATTTATTAATAAAAAAATATTGAAAATTAAAACCTTAGAAATAAAAAGAAATTGAGTAAAGAGCCAAAGAATTGTTATTATTCACTTTTAATACTAAAACTAATTACAGCTTTCAAATACATATCTAGTTTTGTGGTCAAAAACTAGTTTTGAGTAATTTTTAATAAATGTTCCAGACGAAGTAGAGGCTTCGACACAAACACAATTAACAACCGACCATCTCCGAAGAATTACAAGAGACCATCTCTGAAAAATTGCATTCGACTGTTGCATCAACAAGTGCGACACCAATCAAAGGTAATGGGTTATACCTCCATTTCCGAAACAGTTCTAGTTTTTCCAGAAAAGCATGCAGCGGAAATGGAATACCCCTTGATCAAAAAGTTCCCGAAATAACCACCGTGTGGCGCTCCCATCGTTCCGATTTGAGGTCTGTTTTTGTACATCTTTGTTTGGTACATCTGTTGTTGATATTACCTCTAAATCTTAGCGTCATAGCTTGTGTACGAATTTGTAGGGGGTTTGATCGAGAAACACTGAAACTTAGTGCAGCAGTGGTTAAATAAAAAGAAAGTTAATTTTTATTGAAAGAGTATTTAACACGGAGTGTGGTGTTTATTTAGGATTTGATTTTGCATGAGCAAGAGGTATTCATAGACTACCTTAGGTTTTCTCAAGTCATGGGATTTTATACGCCTGGCAATTGGTATAATCCCATGACTTTGAGAGAATCTATTACAGAATAGTGGTATATACGGAGGGTATATATATATATTACATTGTAATAGAAAAATACCAGAGTGGTATTTCAAAGGACTTTTTATACAATTCAATTTAATTCAATATAATACCAGAGTGGTATTGTTAGCCCTTAGGGGGGAAATTCAATTCAATAATTTACTAATTCTATTTTATATATATATCGTCGCGAGACGACGGTGGTGGAGGTGGTGATGGTGGTGCAGGGAGCACTTAATCGAGGTTGATGAGAGGTTCCTCCAGAGGATCCTCAACATCCCGGCCCCCTTGAACGTATTGGCCGTTTAATGTGTTCTGGACCTCTCTGAGGACCATCACCACGGCTGTCAGGAGCTTCTGATGCTGGGGTCTTCTTCCTCTGCCTGTGCGCCCTCGCTGGGATGGCTGTTGGAGATGTTGCCGATCGGTGCGTTGGGGTGGCTGCTGAGTAGGTCGTTGGTCTGGCTGATGAGCGGATCGGTATCTGGCCTGCTGGGCTGATCGTGGTGATCGGGTGATGGCCTGCTGTGCTGGCTGCCGTGCTGACAATCGAGATGGTGCCAACACGACGGCTGATCTTAAGCGCTGCTGAACGGCCGACACCGGGGCGATTCGAGCGCGTTGTCCAATGCGCCGACGTTCAATGTTGGATGGTGGTATTGGTACCACGCGACCAGTTCGCTGCTGCGCAGGGAAATGAGCATGCAGCAGTGAATGGTGGCCCAGACCGCATATGTGGCAGCTCTCCAGCGACGTGCAGCCACCCGTGGTGTGAGACCGTGCCAGGCAGTTCACGCAGTAGCGATGTGATCGCACTGCCTCGTACCGTTCGTCTGGGGTCATATCGAGAAATGACCGGCAGTACTTTAGCGGATGAAATCGTACGCATATTTGGCAGCGAAAGAGTTCGGTTTGCTGATGCGATCTGTAATTATAGGACAATTATTATTATCTCATAAATTAAGGATGCTAATATGTATTGTGAGTTTGAGATTTATTGAGATTAAGAGTTTGGGGGAGGGTCATTGGGTAAGACGCATAATTTGACTATGGGTCTTTTAAAAACTCCGTTTTGAGTACGGACATCAGCTACTCTGATATGACTATCAGCCCCACGGTAAACCTTGATTACTCGACCAAGGCGCCATTCGTGTGGGGGTAGTAGATCATCTTTTACAACGACGAGCTCGCCTTCAGTGATGTCCTTTTGGGGATATTTCCACTTGTATCTCTTGTGCAATTCTTTGAGATACTCGTCCTTCCACCGTCTGCTAAATTGATGATGAAGAACCTTGAGTTTTTGCCACCGAGTAGAGAGAGACATATATTCGGCATTCGGTTCCGGCAAAGCGAGAAGTGGCCCACCACGAAGAAAATGACCTGGAGTAAGGGCAAGTAAATCTGATGGATCTTGGGACATAGGAGATAGTGGTCGGGAGTTGAGAACGGCCTCTATTCGAGTTATGAGTGTGAGAAATTCCTCGAACGTAAACCTATGCGACCCGGCGATTTTAATAAAATGGGTCTTGAAGCTTTTTACTCCGGATTCCCAGAGGCCACCCATGTGAGGTGCATTTGGCGGGATGAATACCCATTCGCAACCTTGGGTGCTGTATTTGGCTGCTATATCAGTAGCAACCTCTTTTAGAAATTGAACAAGATCTTTACTGATCGCACGCTGGGCTCCAATGAATGTCTTTCCATTATCCGACATCATTTTGCTGGGAAGGCCCCGTCGGCCGGTAAACCTAGCAAATGCTGCTCGAAAAGCTTCAGTCGTGAGATCTGAGCAAACTTCGAGATGTATCGCCTTTGTGGAGAAACAGACGAAAACACAGACATATGCTTTCAGATATGGGGATCGTCGAAGAATAGAGGACTTCACTTGAAAGGGACCAGCGAAGTCGACTCCAGTGACGGTAAAGGGGAGAGAGAATATACAACGCTCTGGAGGTAGAGCTGCCATTATTTGGGATCGGACCCGTTGCTTGTATATAGTGCAAGCTTTGCACTGATATATGCATTTTTTCACTTTCAGTTTCAGGCGAGGAATATAATATTCTTGTCGCACCATTCTAATCATGAGTTGCTTTTCGCCATGTAGAAGGACTTTATGCAGAAAATCTAAGTATAATGAACAGAAACGAGAAGTATCAGGGATGATAATGGGATGACGTTCATTATAGCTTAGAACGGCATTGATTAAACGACCATCCACTCTCATTGCCCCTTGGGGATCCAGGAATGGATTCAGCGTAAGTAGAGAACTTTTTTTGCTGATTGGTGTGGAAGCTGAAAGCATTACATATTCAGCATGGAAGTAATGGGATTGAGTAAGCGTTATCAAACGAGTTTTGACAAACGTTATTTCAGCTTGGGTAATATTACCGACTTCAGAAAGAATTTTCTTACTTTTATGAAAAAAGCGAAATACGTAGCTGAGTACTCGTAATGCACGATTTAAAGAAGAGAACTGATCGAGAATATCAGTGGTCTCAGCGACGTGGAAGACGTCTACTTTACGCATTTCGGGAGCTGCTTTGGTTGTTAAGGAGGGTTTTGGCCATTGAAGGGGAGATTTCGCAAGCCATTCGGGACCCATCCACCATAAAGAATTTGAAATTAATTCTTGTGTGAAGTTATATATAAACAGGCTTAATGAACAAATGTAGTCATCACAACAACAATGTATATAGATATTAGTAGCTTATATAGGATATTGAAAGATTAAGAACTATCACTAAGATCACTGATGAGGAATTGTGGCGGATTCCGAAACGGCCGTCTGATTTGCCCGTCTCTATATACATTGTTGTTGTGATGACTACATTTGTTCATTAAGCCTGTTTATATATAACTTCAAATAACGAAATTGACATGAACTTAAGTCATGACTTTGAAAATTAACCTCTAGATTTAATTTTCATAGTCTCCTAAAAAACTATTAATTCTTGTGGTTTGCAACCACGAGTTCCTAAGTCTGCTGGGTTATCGTGGCTTGATACGTGACGCCAAGAGGCATTCTCTACATTCTTCAATATCTGCGAGGTGCGATTCGCCACATAGGTTTTCCAAGTGCAGGGTGGTTTTTCTAGCCAAGCAAGAACGATTTCAGAATCAGACCAGAGGACGAGTTCTTGGTTTTCTAAGTGGAGGTATGATCGAACATGCTTAACTAGTTTGGAGAGTAAAACCGCTCCGCAAAGTTCTAATCTTGGAAGGCTTATTGTCTGCAGAGGAGCCACTTTACCTTTTGCAACTAAGAGATGAGAGGAAACGGGATTGTCCTTCTCTTGTGTGCGGATATAAAGGCAAGCACAATAAGCTTTTTCCGAAGCATCACAAAATCCATGGAGTTGAATTTGTTTGCTCGGCGAGAATTGGATCCATCGGGGGATTTCGATGTTGCCGATTGCAGAGAGATTTTCTACAAACTTATTCCATTTATGGAGCGAATTGGGCTTCACGCATCCGTACCTTCCAACCAGAGTTGTTGGAGTAGGATTTTTGCTTGAACCATAATTGGCGATAGCCATCCTGCCGGGTCGAAAAGTTTCGCAACCGAAGAGAGAATCTGGCGCTTCGTGGCAGAGGTTGAAGCTGGAATGGGTTCGAATGTGTATGAGAATGAGTCTTTTATTGCATTCCACCGAATGCCTAGAGTTTTTGTGGATGACGTGTCTTGGAAACGCAAAAAATCAGAGTCTAGCAGGTCTTGCGTTGGAACCTTATTGAGAATAGTGGGATTATTTGACGTTATTTTTTTCAAAGGCAAACCTGCGGAATTCAGAGATTAAATTACTTGATTCATGGATTCAATGGCTGACTCTATATCATAACCACCAGAAAGTATGTCATCGACATATGTTTCTTCTAACAGAATATTAGAAGCGAGAGGAAATTTTTCTTTAGAATCATTTGCTAATCGATGCAAAGTTCTTATTGCTAAATATGGAGCACAATTTACCCCAAAAGTTACTGTTTTTAATTTGAAATCCTCAATTATATCTTGAGTAGATTTACGAAAGAGAATCCGCTGATAATTTTGGTCGTCCTCATGAACGAGGATTCGACGGTACATTTTTTCAATGTCGCCATTGAACACAAATTTGTAAAATCGCCATCTTAGAATAAGAAGCATTAAATCTGTTTGAAGAGTGGGACCTGTGTAGAGAACATCATTTAATGAATTTCCCGAGCTTGAAACTTTAGATGCATTGAAAACTACTCGAACTTTAGTTGTTTTCTTTTCTGGACGTATAACTGCATGGTGTGGTAAATAAAAAGAGAAATATTTTCCGTTTGATACAGTCTCCCAGGAATGAGTTTTTTCCATATGATTTAGGGACAGGTATTCCTCAAGTACTTTGGAGTAAGTATCTTGTAGGCTACCTTTCTTTTCCAGTGTACGCTCCATGCTTAGGAGTTGATGCAGCGCCTGAGTTCTGGAATGTCCTAACGCCATGGTTTCAGGGAATTCAGTCTTAAAAGGAAGTCTCACTACATATCTGCCATCCGATCTTCTTGTAGTTGTGTCCTGATACAATCGCTCGCAAATTTGATCCTCTTCTGAAGCAGTAGGGTTGTCCCCTATTTCTTCCTGTTCCCAAAATTGTCTTAGTTGGGTACTAAGATCATCGTTGGAGACGGGGGAGACTTGAGTTGTGAAGGCTGTTATGTTTTCTGCGATGGGTCCACTTAAGATCCATCCGAAAATCGTGTTTTGGGCAAGCAAACTTCCGCCAATGTTGCGATGTAAGCCATGTAGTAGGATTTGAGGGGTCAAATCGCTACCAATAACTAGATCGATTTCAGCAGGACAAAAACATTGAGGATCAGCTAATTTTAAATTTGAGAATTTCTTCCACTCAGGGTCTTTTACCTTAAACGTGGGTAAGAATTGGGTTAATTTAGGGAGTACGATAGCCTGAGCCTCCACTTTTTTATCTGTGGTTTTTGAGCATAGTATGAGAGAGCATATTTTATTTGAATTTTGTACTATTCTGCCTCCCATGCCAGAAATTGAATAATGAGCTTCTTTTACTGGAAGTTCCAAAGTTCTTTGTAATTTTGAGGAGATAAAAGTTTTTTGAGAACCTTGGTCTATTAAAGCGCGGACTTTATAAAGTTCCCCGGAATGGGATATCGAAACCATTGCCGTTGGAAGTAAAGTTCTTTCGCCAATACTCGAATGATGAGAATGAACTTGTTCACTATTAGGTTCACTACGTTGCTTTTGCACGTTAGCTGTAGTGGAGTGAGAAGTTGTAGCATCATGAGAGTTGGATGTGGGCTGATTAAATCTCGGACGTGATATTTGAGGGGTGTTGACAGTGACATGCAGCATAGAGTGACGCTGTTTTTGGCAGTATACGCAAGTGAACTGGCTTGAGCATTCATTTGTTTGATGTGTACATGCCAGACAGTTTTGACAATATTTATTCTCCCTTACGACCTTCAATCTATCGTATACAGAGAGGGCTTTGAATTTTCTGCATAATTTCAACGCATGATTTGCGTTACACAGCTTACACGAAAATTGCCTGTTTTCTGAAAGATACGATTGAGTTCTATTTTGAGATTTACTGGGAGGGAGGTGGTTTGGGGATGCTCGTGGCCGCACAAGTCGATAGCGAGAGAGCCGCTCAACGACTTCAAACCTACTTGTCAAAAATCTATCCATTTCAATCCATGTTGGAAGTTCCTTCCAGAATTGAGAGATTGCTCCCATAGAGCTAGAGTTTCTTCGGGTAACTTTGTGGAACAGATATACACTAGGATGGGGTCCCATGTATTTACTAAAATATCCTGTGTCTTGAGAATAGACAAAGAATTGTTGATTGTATTTTGGATTTTCTGGATAGCTTCACTATTCTCTGAAGTTATTGGGTTTATATTCAGAAGAGCTTTTATCTGATTGTCAACTAAAATTCTACGATTTTCGTATCGTGACTTCAATGCCTCCCAAGCGAGATCGAAATTGTCATCGCTTAGAGGGTATTGCTTGACTATAATTCCTGCTTTGCCTTTGGTTTTGTACCGCAGGTGATATAATTTTTGAGCGGGTGTGAGCTTAGGGTGATTTATGTATACAGCAGTGAACATGTCACGAAAGGCTGGCCACTCTTCATATCCACCATAAAATATTTCAGTGTCGCATGGTGGAACTTGGAGGCAGATACCTGAAGCTCCAAATCTGTCTTCATGAGACGATTGAGTTTTGGAACTAGTGATTGGCTGAGATTTCGTATTTGAAGAGATCTTCAATATCTCATTTATTTGGGATTTGCAATTCTCGAAGTGATCGCTGCAATTCCAAAATTTTTGTTGTGCTGAGCTTCTAATATTTTCATCATCTGTCGCATAAACATCCTCATATGTTTGTAGGACGCGAGCCCAACTTTGTTCATGGAGTTTCACTTCCAGAACGCTATCAGTTTGGTCTTCAATTGGCGTTTTGGACCATCTGATACAAAATTGAACTAATCGATCTGATTCAAAAATGAATTTTTTCAAGATCGTGTCAGAATAATTTTTTGTCGCAGATCGTGTTTTTCCCTGTGGGAGGTCAAGGGCTTTCTTTACAGCTTCTGTTTTGCTAGTTTCGGGTTTACTAGCTTCTGATTTGCTAGTTTCTGGTGTTCTTTGCATTTTGTTTTATCAAAAAAATAAAATTGGGGAAAAAGGCAAAATTTATTTGAAAAGTTTAAGAGAGTTTTCAGACCCCACAAATAAGTTTGGTGATTTGAATAAAATAATTTTTTAAAGAAATTAAAAATATTTTCAGAATCAACAATGAGTTTTGTTGTTCAAAAAAAAATTAAAATATGTTTGTTTTTTGTTATATAAAGAAATGAAATTTGATACAACAATTATAAAGTTTTGGAGAAAATGTTTACGATCCAACACGAGGGACTGTTGGTCGTTATGTGTATATAAATGAAATGTGAAATCCAATAAAGCCGACGGGAAAGCTTTATTGCTGATAAAAAATTTTGTTTTTTTGAACTTATAAGTATTTTAAACTTATTAAAATAAATTAAAGTTTTGTGAAATGTTAAATAAATTTATAATTTTTTTTTTTTTTTTTTTTTTAGTTGTGTATGCTAGTACTAGTAATATACTGGGTTATATTTTCCTAGTATTGGTCGAATTCTGCGCGTATGTATTAAAACCACACGGCTTATGCGCTTTTATGAGAATTGCAAAAAATAGGGGATGATTTGCTGATTCTCTTCCTTTTTTTTTTTCGCCTCTCCTTATTTATTTATAATAAGCGAGAGAGAATTCTATGTATATAAATGTATATACAAGCACCACTTTAAAAATTTAAGCTTTTCTTCGAGCTCATATATTATAAATCAGTTATATAATATATAATATGATTATATAAAATGCTAGAGTTAGCAAATATATAATCATCCGAAAGTATATAAAAAACAGAAAGTTTTTCTATGTATAATGTTCTAGAGTTAGCGGAAGAACAGAATATATTTCCAAGTATGTACTAGCTCAAACGGCTATTAAACATACATACATATAATATATAAAAAAACCGCTGGATCTCTAAGAGATAGTGGATCCTGTTAAAACGGAAATTTTGAGAAAATTTTATATATTATAGCAATATATTGAAATTAGCGGAAAAACGGTAAATTTTTCTACGTATGTAATAGCTATGATATGTATATATAAAAAACCGCTGGATCCCTAAGAAATAGTGGATCCAATTAAAACGGATAGTTTAGAGAAAAATGATGTAGGTATATAATACAAAATGATTAGAGTTGCGAAATTATGGGAAATTTTTCTATGTATATAATCGCCCAAATGGCTCTTATATGTGTATTTGCACAAAAACGCGAGATCCCTAAGAAATAATGGATCTTTAAGAGAAATTAAGTTTCAGTACCGACTGTACTTCTTAATATGTAAATGTATTTGGAGACAATTTTATTGTACAACTGTAAATGTATAACTATAATTAGAACGATACTTGTTACTTACTGCGACATTTTGTATTTGGGTTATGGAGTATTCTGGGTTTGGGATTTGGTGAAGTTGTGGGATACTTGATGTTATGTTGCCTGTTGATGATGTGATTGGTGTTATGTTGAATGTTTTGTTGTGATTGGTGACTGTATATGATGTGATGAGAATCTGTGTTTTGATGTTATATTGTACTTGTTTGATTTCACTTTTTTCCTCTTGTTTTTTTTTTTCAGGTAAGTATTGTATTTTATTTTCTTTTCAGGTATATATGTATACGGGTAAGTATAAATTTTTTTTTTTCAGGTTTGGGGTTTTTTTTTTTTTTATATATCACTTCACTTCACTTCACTAAGGTTTTTTTTCAGGTTTAAGTCAGTATAAGTTATGAGTGTTAAAAGAAAATATTTTTATTTTTTGATTTCACTAGGGTTGATTTTGTTCCCACTGGGTTTTGTAATTTGGGTTTTTTACTTTGTTTGTTTTTGTAAATCAAAATTTTTGTTTTACTTTGTGTGTGTGTGTATGTGTATATACTTCTGTTTTTCACTTTATATACTTTATATGGTTAACGGTCAAACTTTTTTTTTTTTTTCTATTTGTTTTTAGCTTCACTTTGTTTTTCAGTTTCACTTTAGTTTTTTGTTTTCACTTTAGCTTTTTGTTTATGTGTAAAACAGAGTTTTTTTCAGTTAAATGTATGTTTTACTTGTTTTATTATTTTTTTTTTTCACTTTTCAAAAAACTGAAGCACACGCGACCGCACTACTCAAGGTATTTTTTGAACTGACTCTAGTATCAGGCCAGAGGTGCCAGATCATAAAATTAATTTAGAGACTCGAAGGACCATGTACGAATTTGTAGGGGGTTTGATCGAGAAACACTGAAACTTAGTGCAGAAGTGGTTAAATAAAAAGAAAGTTAATTTTTATTGAAAGAGTATTTAACACGGAGTGTGGTGTTTATTTAGGATTTGATTTTGCATGAGCAAGAGGTATTCATAGACTACCTTAGGTTTTCTCAAGTCATGGGATTTTATACGCCTGGCAATTGGTATAATCCCATGACTTTGAGAGAATCTATTACAGAATAGTGGTATATACGGAGGGTATATATATATATTACATTGTAATAGAAAAATACCAGAGTGGTATTTCAAAGGACTTTTTATACAATTCAATTTAATTCAATATAATACCAGAGTGGTATTGTTAGCCCTTAGGGGGGAAATTCAATTCAATAATTTACAAATTCTATTTTATATATATATCGTCGCGAGACGACGGTGGTGGAGGTGGTGATGGTGGTGCAGGGAGCACAAAGCAAAGTTGGTGCCAAAAGACCTCAATTTCATGCAAAAAAGAGACCGTGTTGACGTCGCAAAAGACATGATTTGCGAGGCTGAATCCGATCACACATTCATCAAAAGGATCATTACTGGAGACGAGACGTGGGTCTATGAGTACGACACGCAATCCAGACATCAGGCAAGTGAATGGTGTCCACCAAATGAGCCGAGACCAAAAAGCCACGTCGTTTTCAGTCAAAAAAGAAGGCAATGTTCACGGTTTTCATGGATTACAACGGTGTAGTGCATCATGAATTTTCGCCAGAAGGCCAGACAGTAAACAAAGAGTATTATTTGGGCGTTATGAGACGTTGTGGACAGAAAACTCGTGGATTTTGCACCATGATAACGCACCGTCGCACAGTGCCATCATTATTCGTAATTTTTTGACGAAAAATGCAACAAATACCATCCAACAGCCACCGAATTCACGCGTTTCAGCAGCCGAGAGGAAGTAATGGAAAAATCGCAGGAAGCACTGATGGACATACCGAAGACCGAATATAAAAAATGTTTCGAGGATTGGATCAAGCGCTGGTATAAATGTGTTGCAATCGATGGGGATTACTTTGAAGGGGACAATATATGGTAGATTTAGATGAATAAACTTGTATTTTTAATTTTCTGAATAAATTCCGGGAACTTTTTGATCAAGGTCGTAGTATGAAGCAAAATTAATGGATTCTAAATTAAAAGAATTGAAAGAAACTGAATTAGAAAGACACTTGGAGCGAGAACACCGCGCTGAATTTCGTGCCATGATGATACGCCATCAAGAAAGTATTTTCGCTATGAAAACAGAAGTTTTGTTGGCGATCCTTTTGTTAATATAGCACTGTCTTCCGAAAAAATTTTGTCAACATTAGTTGCAAATTGATCACCAAAAAGAATGATAACGAAAACAATACAAATTGCTAAATTGGCATGTATTAGCGTAACATGCATCCCCAACCATGATATATCAACCGAAATGGCGTTTTAAATTTGAAATTTAAAAAATGGTAAAAAAAATATGTTTTTGATTTTTAAAAAGTTTTACGTTTCGAAACAGCAATGAAGAAAATAATCTAACAATATTTATAAAAGTGAAAATCTGTTTGTATGTCCGATTATACTTCCTAAATGACATTAAAACTTATATAATACTGCATTATGTCTCTGACCTTACTATTGGCTTGGTAAAAGTTTGTAATTACAAGCGGGCGGGATACCTCCCATACAAACCTTATAGTTTTTTAAGTATACCATTTATAGTACAGTACTGCAATTTACTGCGTCCTGCGTGCAAAGACGCTGGCTGACAATGGGGTTGGAGCTAGAAAAAGAGGTATGACACCTAACATATAACCTGAATATTTATTATGGGATATCTCAGGAAATATGGAAATATTATTTGCCGATACCGAGCTTATCAGATCTGAATTTGTGTTCAAATGGGCGTGGCTCCTCTCCTGCAATCTTAATGCTATTTTGAGTATATCTCCGAAACCACACATGTTACTGTACTGAGATTTTGTGCAAAGGTGTTGGTTGACAACGCCATGCTCAATGAAACATGTGTATGAAATTGAAAACGACGGAGTGGCGCAAAGTTTTGTGTGATATTTTTTGGGCAAGTGGGCACAGCAGCTTTCATACAAAAGAAAATATTTTAAACAGTGTATTTGAGGAACCAAAGTAAGAAGATGATAAAGGTTTTCTTTTCTATAATAGCATATATATATATAATAGTTTACAGCCAAAATTACCAATGAACACCACTATCCAATTTCTATGGAAAATTTCTTAATAATTTACTTAATTGTGCCAAAACTATTTATCCAATCGAATCAAAATGTATAAACGTGAGATGAGAAATTTTAATATCTTTATTTCATATACTTTTTGTTCAAATCAAGTTCCTAGTTTCCAAGATATTTGTAATTATGTGGACAAACCTTTTTTTCTCCGATAAAACTTGTGATATCTCCAAAACCACACAATAGAGTTGATTTTCGGACTCAGCGATCAATTTTACATAGAAAAAAAATAATTATTTGTAAGCTAGAGTAATTTATGGTTTTTAATTTTCAATTACAATTCCAATAGTCGTTTGTGTGATGGTGTGTGTTGATTCAAAACTCTTGTTTTCATAGTAAAATAAATTTTTATTTTAAAAAGAAAGGATGATAATGTTTATATATGTACAAACAACACGTACTAATGACGAAGTAAAGCAAAAATATCGTTATTCATGACTGCGAAATAAAAATGGAGCTAGCTATTGTGTTGCGTGCCAAAAAAAAGATGGCCAATAATGCAACGTATCTGAGGAAACAATATTCTTTGCTTGTTCATACGCAAAATGTAAAAAGTAAAAGAATCAAATCAAAATTGAGTCGTGCATGAGTCAGGAGAGCGTGAAATTTTCAAAGCAAGTACACAATGCAGAACTCACCAATTTGCCATTTTTGTTAATAGATTATTTGCCAAAACTTTTGATGGAGTGCTGCCCCGACTCAAAGATTGCGAAGTCCGTTCAATGCGGTAGAAGAAAATCAACGCAACTTGCAGAGGTTTTAGGTAATAAAGCAAAGGAAACAATTGTTTGTAAACTTAAGGCAACTAAATTTGCACTAATCGTTGATGAAACGACTGATATATCAACCAAAAAGTCATTAGTATTAGTTGTACGATATATTGATAAGTTGACAAAAAATATTCATGATAGGTTTCTAAGCTTTCTTGAATTAACTAATACTGATGCGAATTCATTATATGAAACAATTAAACGTATTTTTAATAAGCACGACATTCCACTGAAAAATATAATAGGGCTTGCCACCGATGGTGCTAGCGTGATGGCTGCAGAAATTAATGGTTTGCAGGCGAAAAGTTTAAGCAGGATGTAGATTTGTTTTATATTAAATGCACTTGTCATTCATTATACATTTGAAACACTTTGTCGTAATATTTACAATTTTTTTTGGCACAGCCCGAAACGCATAACCGAGTTCAAAGAATTTCAAGATTGTAAAACCACATAAAATATTGGGGATTTCACTTACAAGGTGGCTTGCATCAGGACAAGTAATTAATCGTTTAGTTCAGCAATGGACTGCCTTGCATTTATATTTCATATTCTGCTTTTTAGAAGTAAATGGAATCAAAGCAGCTAATTTGGCAAAACGAATGGGCGACCCCGGGTTGAAAGCAGTGGCGGTACTTCCATATAAGCCCAAAAGCCGGGCTTGCCTAAGGATTGGGAACTGAAAATTTGTATAATATGTACTTACAAAATTACTACTATTGTTTTAACTAAAAGAATAATTTTTTTTTTAAATTTTTTATCTGTAGCTTTCAGTTTTTGGGTGCCATTTGGAAAGTATTTACTACACTTGCTTTTACTCCTATATTTTTGCGCCATTAGATTTTAGCAGAGCTTCGAACCGGTTAAATTTGGGTTCGTATTCAGATTCAGGCTCAAGCAAAAAATAACAGTGTGTTCCGGTTCAGGTTCAAATAAAAATGAAGCAAAACAAGGTTTTTCAAATAATAATTTTACTTATTTACATACATCAATACATTTAGTTACTTGGCAATTTGCATTTTTTCATTCCGTTGACATTTTTCTTATATTTGATAATTTGCATTTTTATTAATACGGTTTATATTAAGAGAAATTATCGTTTAGTTTAAAAAATAGTATATCTCTCAACGATTTTAGTCCAAAAATGTCCTTTCTACGTTCACCTTCTGAATTTATATGTTCATTTTGTCTTTTTAATGTTAATATTTTAGCATGTCGAAAAACGTTGGTAAAGCCCAGACAGAGCTTCCATTTCCCTTCTTCAATGCTTCAATCGGGATCTAGAACATTCCATCCTTATTGCCAATTTTAGAATTTTTGGTTTGGTAAAAAAAAAATTCATAGGGCTTGCCTCATCAGTAAATGCTAGGCACGCCACTGGGTGAAAGCATACTTTTTATTTGTATCTTATATACTTAATATTATTAATAAGCTTAACAAAGAATTTCAATCAGAAATGGTTCGTTTGCCATACTTTTGTTCACATATTGAAATGAACTTCAAGTTGATATTAAGTAATTTTATGAAAAATGAGTTCGTAAGAAGTGTGCATTCTTTAGAAACAGTAAAATTAAATGACAAAAACAATTATTTATCAATAACAAATATTTTTATCGGAAGTAAAGCAGAGCTTTATTTGCAGAACAGCCAATTGTCTGAGTTACGGCAAATTATAGTAACTGTCAAATTGCAAAGGCTTTAAATTTGTCAAGTCGTACGGTAGACCGAGCTATTATTCGATATAATGAAACTGGGGGTTTTGGAGATAGAGACCGGGGAAAATTTTCAACAGTTGCCACTACTGGTTTAACAGAAAAAATTCGTAAACGAATCAACCGAAATCCAAGGCGCTCAATGAGAAAAATCGCTAAGGAAGTGGGAGTAAACCGTGATCTGACACAAAAAAAGAAAGATTTGCGACTGCAAAGATGCAAGACGTTTCTACGCTCCTCCGTGCTAAAAAATGTTGAAAATATCTTGTTTACAGATGAAAAAATTTTCACGGTTGAACAACATTTCAATGCGCAAAATGACCGAATGTGGCTAACATCATCATCGCAACAAAATAGGACTGTTGGCCGAGTTCAAAAGCCAGCTTCCGTTATGGTATGGGCTGGAGTTTCCGCTAATGCCAGAACCCCTCTAATATTCGTTGAAGAGGGTGTTAAAATTGACCAGGTTGTTTATCGGAGCATTTTAAATGAACATGTTCTTCCCTGGGCCCAAGATACATTTGGAAATGAAAACTGGACTTTCCAGCAAGATTCTGCACCTTCCCACATGGCAAAATTAACGCAAACATGGATAAAAGACAATTTTTCTGGATTCATGACATCTCAAGAATGGCCACCATACTCCCCAGACTTGAATCCAATGGACTACTCTATTTGGAGTATTTTAGAGAGTAAGGCTTGTGCATCTCAACACCAGTCTGGAGTCGCTGACAAATTCATTAGAGAAAGCCTGGACTGAAATTGATCAGAAGTCCTGCGGCGAACAGTCCTACGATTTCCGGATCGATTGAAGGCATGTGTGCAGGCTAAAGGAGGTTATATTGAATGAGGTGGGGTTCAAATTAATGCTTATATATTCAGCAATGTTAACACTTAATTGTACTTAATGGAAGTACGTCCTTTTGAAAATAACTGCTGAAATGTGTGCGTCACTTTACGATTGTCACCCTGTATATATATAATACATTTCTAGTCGAATTATACATATAATTTTTTTAAATGCGTAACATAGTTACTTTTATGTTATATTTATTTTGTTACTTTTATTTCCTTTTAATGTTATGGAAAATGTACTATGTGCCAAAAACATGTGAATATATATATATATATAAACATATATATACAAAAATTTTAGGCCGTGACAACCCTGATGGTAAAATAAACAATTGTTTTTGTCACATAAATTTACTGTTTCTAAAGAATGCACACTTCTTCCCTACCATCTGTGAAAGTTGAGCGCGACGATTGATTCGGTCGAACGACTCCGGCTAGATAAGTTTAACCCTTCGGAGGGCGCGCCGCGGCAAATTAGCCACAAATTGTTTATTTTGTGTTTTTAAAATACAAATCATAGTAGCCGACCGCTGCCCCTCAAGTGACTTAGTAAGTTTTGAGATGCAGAGTGGTTTACCGTTAACCGTTGGCTTCTGCGTCACATCGTTTAACTGCTATTTGTGTTTGAAAATTGGTATCTCGCTTTTGCGGCTAATTTGCCGCGGAGTGCGCTCGCGTATCAAAAAAATTCAAAGGTAGCTTGATGAAATTTTTTCAAAGTCAAAACGATGACAAAAAATATTTAAAACTAAATGCTTAAAATATATTTCAATATCACTAAAAAGCAATCAGTTGTTTTAAATTATTGATTTTTTTTTTGCTATAAATAAGAAAAATTGCAGTCGATACTATGAAATTTACCTTGCGGCTAAAATGCCGCGGCGCGCCCTCTCGTGTAACTGTTCAGAGCGCGCCCTCCGAAGTGTTAACTTTCATCTTAAATTTCCAAATTAACTTTAATCTTTAATTTTTGTGAATTTTGCTAAATATTCTAATCCAAATGCGTGCGTTGATATAAATGAATTTTTTTTTTTTGTTTGTAAATTGCTCCACTTATTTCTTTTATTCGTACACTTTTAAGGTTTTGTTAGGTGTCAATTCTTATGTAGGACTCGAAGGACCATGACAAGATCTATTCTTTGTTTTGACCCTTTCAATCATGACGTCCCCTACAGAGGATAAACTTTGACAGCTAATAAATATATTTTAAGTTTGATAACCTTCTAATAATATTATATATATACAGTTCTCTTTATTCCCTCTAGTGCGTGGCACAGAGGAGCGTCAATGTGAATTTTCGGCGAATGAACAGTAAAATGTGGCTATCGATTGAAGAACACTACAAAAAAACGCACACTTTGTTTTCAATCTTTTAATTTTAATTTATTATTTTGTTTCTTTTAATAAAACTATCGCGTTCCGCTGCGGGGTGGACGGCGTGGCCCCGGGTTCCTCCTAGTCCGTGGCACTAGGGAACACCTACTTAGATGTACGTCTGATGAATATATTCTAAGGTGCGCTACACCCTAGAATCTGGTGGACGACGGCGCACAGTGTCGCGTCTCCATATAACCTGTGGCCAAAAATACGTTGTTCAATCTCTATGAAACTTTGCAAATATGGTTTTTTGGTCAAAGTAAAGTTCGAAAGAAAAAATTTAAAAAATTGGCCCACGCCTACGAATGAAAAACAATGGATGTGTGCAAGGCACGCAAGATATTTGATGTGTAAACAGTTAAGCCAACTGAATACCATATACATAAGCTCACATATGTATAGCCATTTATAGGGATTTGATGTATAATATATATGCTTAGGTAAATAATTCAAATTAAAACAATTCTTTTATAAACTTAAAAATTTATTAGATATCATTATCTTTTAAATATAATAGCCAAATTCACTATAAATTGCAAATGGTCTTGCATCATTGCAAATGCAAATTTTTATTCCATATCGCATATATTTGTTGTTGTGATAGCAAAAATATTTTGCAATTGCTCCAAATCATAGTTGCATTATTTTTCTTTTACTCAATGCATCGAGCACGATATGTTCGCATATACGCAGCTGTAATTGCATCTTTTTTTCCGCGCTTTAAGTTTTTCTTCCTGTCGATTTGAAGTTTTATCAGATGTGAAATTATAATAAATAAGTTTGATTTTTTCTGTTTAACATATTTGCTATTTACATAGATAAAAAAGTGTTGCCTTTCTAAGGTTAATGCACAAAGCAAAATTTTTATAATGCCGTGGTTTGCTATAATTATCACTACATTTTGTTTATACAATTATTGAAACCTAGATTTCTTATTCCTTATCATTTTGTATTGTTTTTATATTTTAAAAAATATTTAATTTTAATCCAATCTAACTAACCGAATGCAAAACCTATCAAACGCCTGTGTTTGCTACGTCGACTTCTCTGCTTGAATGGTATGGTCGATCTCCACACGTTTAACACCAACAAATAATTCTGCTACGAATAAATGTACACACACATTTTGCTTTCGTATGTACATATGTACACGTGTGAGTAAATTGATCGAAACATAAACAAACAAACTCCTCTCGTATTTTAATTTCTCTCTCTCTCTTCTTCTCTTCTCTTTGTTGTTTAGAGTAGCACAGTTATGCCGCGCAGTAGTGCGAGCGAGAGGGGAACTGGACGTTACAGTTATCTTACATCTTACGATACAGTTATTCTTACATTTTACACATGTGAAATTTTGCCCATACCGTGAGCTAAAATGTTTACACATCAACAATCATTTTGAAAAAACATACTAAATGTAAATACTACAATGCTCAACTTATGTGTGTGAAGTTATAGCGATAACAATGTTTATTATACGGAAAATGGGCGGGCTGCCACGCCTACTTTAAAAAATACTTCTAACTTCCAAATAAAGGGCGCCAGAAGTATAAAACATGACAAAGGATGTTATAAAACAACTTTTTAATCTTCTACTAAGTATAAACAGGCGACCACGCCCACTTTATAAAACAGCTATTGTTTATAAAATAATGATACATCATTATAATAAGTATTAGCAGCTCCATTACAACTTTATGAAACAGTTTTTTCCCTTATATAACGAAGTTTATTTATTTGCATTTACATTATAAAATATAAGCTACTCATCATGATAAATCATTTAAAATTAAATTTCCAAAATCTATTCCCGGAATAAAAAAAAGTTTAGAAAACACTTTCTTGTGTTTCTTCAATTAAAATATCATGGGTAATTGTATGTTTCGTAGAATTAATTTTTCTATGAGCGGAAGTAATTGGCTCCGAAGAAACTAACATAGGTGCTAATATATTCCTATTTGAGGATTCCCCAGAAGTTTTTAGTGTATTATTTAACCCTTCGGAGGGCGCGCCGCGGCGAATTAGCCGCAAATTGTTTTTGTGTTTTTAAAATACAAATCATAGTAGCCGACCGCTGCCACTCAAGTGACTTTGTAAGTTTTGAGATGCAGCGTGGTTTACCTGCTATTTGTGTTTGAAAATTGGTATCTCGCTTTTGCGGTTAATTTGCCGCGGCGCGCCCTCTCACGTAGCAAAAAAATTCAGCCATAGAAGTATCGGTAAAAAATAATAAATTATCATTGTCAAAAGGAATTTAAATAAATGAATGCAGTAAGAAAATAAAATATCGGACGAAAATTATTACGAAAATTCCAAGTGCCTTTAAAATTTTATATAAACGGAACATTATTCATAAAAATTAAATTTCGAAACCTCGAAATTCATTTTAGACCTATGTCGTAGAAGAACTTTTTGCTAGTAATAAGAGGAATCATAATTTTGGCGCCGCAGTATCGGTTGCTAAAACGACCCAGCCTATTATACGTACATGTAAATAATTACAAAATTTACGTAGGAAGTTTCCAGAGCTGCCGTTTTTTTTTTTCTATTGCAGCATCCACACGATTCAAAATAATTGCTTATGGAAATTGCAGTTTTCAGAAAGCGTTTCTAGTTTAATTTTTAGTTTATTTCCGTATAATTGTCGACTTGATAGGTTGCATAAGCTTTTACTCTCAGCTAATCTTTTAATGCATTGCAATACAAAAACTCCGCAATTGTATGAATCTTCTTTTTTGTCGTGTTCAATATTTTTATTTTCCCCTTTCAAATTGTTTAATATTTCGGTATAATATTGTGCAAATCCTTCTGATTTTTTTTTATGTATTTGAATGGACCCAAACAAGTTATTGTTGCTTTTTCGTAATTTATAAATATTATGTAAAAATGGCTTTTAAATAATTGAGTTATTATAATGTTCTTTTATTTTTTTAAAGCTTCTTCAATAATATTTTAATTTTTAAAGCAATATTCTTCAATTTGACATGGAGCATAACTCATGTTAATGGCTTCATCCAAATCAGTTGTTTATCAACCACTAATTTGGTGCCTATGAAATAATATCCGTTTGGTTAATATAAAAATCCATTTTTGGATTCGGCCCATAAAGTTTTTTGTATAATGTTATTTCAAGTTTTAATATATAAAACTGTTGCATTGGGTTTAGAACAACAAAACTTGTAAATACATTATTTTTCAAGAAGTTGTATTCCGTTTTAAAGTAGCTCTGGTCAATTTTTATATTTTGTAATACTTGTAATTCAAATTATTTTAATACAGGAAGTCTCTTGGTTGCCTTTTGCAGCCCACTAAATTCACTTTTACTTGTGCACTTTATTTTTTTTTTTTTTTCATTTATCCATTTCATCAAATATCACTTTTTTCCGTCATCTCTTTGTTTTTTTTGAAGCTTCTTATTATAGTCCTTGGCTTTATTGGAGACTTAAAAATATGCTTTTACTTCATTTCTAGAAGTTTTATAATTATATAGAATAATTTATTTAAAATTTCTTTATTGTCTACAAAAGATGTAAAAAATAAGTAAACTTTAAATTATAACTAGTTGGTCAAAATTTATTTATATTTTTTATTATCGTATGCATTTTGAACAGTCATATTGTTCATCATCAGCGATGAAACGTTACTAAACAAGTAGATCAAAACGAAAATTAAAAATGGCCAATGTCTTAACAAATAAGGAATACAAAAAACATTATTAAACATGAATTTGTCAGCAATATTTAAGCAAATGCAAACAGAAAAGAAATTCCCATTCCCCGTGTTCATCGTCTTCACAGCGATTGTCGTTGTCAAATAGTTCGAATACGTGAGTAGCGACTGACGACCGATTGCACTGTTTATTTTTGCTTCTGTTCGGCTTATCATTTTCCGTTGGAGTTTTCCTATACAATAAAAATTCTTAAACCTTAAAACTTTCTTCCTCTGTTCCTATGATTTGGACGAATTTATTCGAGTAGTTGTTAGTACGAGTGTCTAAAAATTCAAATTGAAAAATTACTAAAATAATATTTAAATAAAAGACCTGTGCCAATCGGTTAAATTTTTACTGAAAAGGCAAAATTTGATACAGTTTGCTGCATTTTTGCTTAATTGCACAAGCAAATATGCTCACACTTTTGTTCAATTAACCCGGAAACTCAACGAAATTCCGCTTATTTGATCAGTTGTTCAATAAAAAAAATTCCGCTTAACTGCACATTTTGTTCAGTTATGGTATAACTCGGTTCACAATTTATTTACCACAGACGATACCAAATGGCACATTCCACAAATAGCGTCAAAAACAGCTGTTTAAAAAAGCGTTTCCAATTATCATTTCGTTGAATATTTTAAAAGAGAAGCAATTTTTTGGGGGACAATACTGTAGCTCGTCAGTAAATTCTAAAACTATTGAGGTGAATTTGGATTTTTCTATAATTTTTGACATTTTGAAATTTACTTACCGTAAAAATTTTTTATCATTCATTCTTTCCGAATTATGAAAATTTCATTCACTATTTTCTTTCTCTACTTAATAAAAAATTGCCGTTGGCATAGGACCAAAATCTATATTTGCAAAAATTTTTTAAAATATACTTGGCGCATAGTCAGAATCTATGCTGCCTGAATCGGATCAGGGACTGTCTCAACTAGTGTTGAGTCGATACCCACATAGTATCGATATTTTACTTATTACTTGTATCGAATAATGCCCTCCCAACACCACTGAACCCGTGTCTCTGGACACCTCAGTTTCTTTATCTATCCATCCATAAATATATATCTCCATCACACTCCATTTTTTCATTACTAGGCATAGCCAAGGCATCCACCGGGACGGCGAATAAGTGCAAGTTTTTGCAGCATTTGTCACAAATAGCACAAAACATCACAAAAAAGTTTTATTTAAAATTTAATTCAACAGAAATATTGTTATTACTAAAAAAAAATGAGATGTTTTTTTCACACAACAACTCTTGTTTGTTTACATTTTGAATTTGACATTTCATATTTTGACAATAAAATTTGACATTAAAAAAAAAAAAGAGCGAGGTCTCTAAAATAACTCCACCCTGTATATTTTAAAACTATTAATATTTCTTTTTCAGACAGTTGACAAAAATTTAAGTGTCAAAATTATCTCTGAGGTACACATTTCCCACAATAATTCAAATTTCTTCTGGATCAGTCTAAAAACAGTCGAATGTGAGCATCAGATTTCTTCAGCTATTTGACTGAACGGCACTCTTTGATCCCGAATAACGAAAATTTCGAGCTATTTTTGGCACTATTTCAAAAATTCTACTTTTCGCCTAACAAGCGCAATAAAAAATGGTACATTCCGCTTAAATATATTCTTTCCCTACTGAAATTTGGGATAAGTTAGAGAATTTTACCGGAATTGCAGCAGTGGTTGCAAATGGTGCAGTTTTCATGACCGCCAGTGTAAGTATTTTAAGGTCCTCACGTGTGTGATAATGCGAATTCGGATATTCACGTTAATAAAGCAGCAACGAAAATAATTGGATACAGCTAAGCAAAATGTGTTCTCCATTATTTTTTAATTGAGGAAAAGCCCGCACTTTTTCTTGGGGTAAAAATGTTAAAAGTGTCAAACAAACAGCTGTTTTGCTTTTGTGAAAATATATTGAAAATTTTAAATTAATAATTAAAGAATTTTTACAAAAATAAGTGTTATTTAAAATCAAAAATGTATTAATTAATTAATTTTCAACTACATTCTCCACAGATTAATGACTCAAGTGCCTGTTCAACTTCTGATGTTGCAGGAGCTTCTGCTATTCCTGAATAATTGATTGTGAACCAGAACGTTCTACAGAAGTAGTCAGGCGAACAATTTATGTTTAATTTTTTCATTATTTATTTATTTCTTGTAAGATTTATGACCGGTTTCATACTCCTTGCTTGAGTTCTTCTTGAATAAAATCTTAGCTGAGCAACATTTGAGACTGAGGATATGGTTGCGTTGCGCCTCGCGGCGACGCGCGGTGATGCTCAAAGTAGGCCAACTTTCTACTTTGCCGCGTGAAACGGTATTTCCATAATTGGATTTTATTTAGTTTTATAAATCGCTGTCCACAATTATTTGTAAACAAAAACAATGATTTCAATAGGGTTATGCCGAACACTTTTCGAAATTCATTCAAATTTTTAATTTTTGTCAGAATGGATGACGAAAAACTTAAAAAAAAAGCATCCAAACTTGTACCAAAGGAAGCAAGGACTATAGGGGAAAAAAGGTCGAAAGGTTGGAACGAGATTAGCTTTAACATGAATTTAGATGGTAAGTGTGCATTCTTAGAAAATATTGAAATCATGGCAAAATAAATGTTAAGTTTCCTAGAAAAAGCATCCCAAACGAAATGGAAAAACATAAGGGACAGGTATGTGAAGCTAAATAATAAAAAATAGCTTCTGGAAGCGAAATAAACACACCAGATGGAGCATCTAGAATTTTTAAGTGACTACATCCAGCCACGGAAGTAAGAAAAACAAATAAAAAATATTAATGAATTTTTAATTATAATTATACATATTTTTATTGTTGATTTTGGGACATCGACAAGTGTGGCATCCACCGAAGAGGAAATGCTATTTCCTCCGGTGGAAGACGACTCTCTGGATTTCTTACTAATAGAATCTGAAGACTTGTTACAAACCCCTCCGTTGACCACTAAAAGAAAAAAAAAAAAAAAAAAGGAAAAATGCGGAGTGAAGAACCTATAGAAAAGACTTACTCAATCATTTCAGAGCAATTTTCAAAGCATGCAGAGAGTCGTCGTGCATCAGCACCGCCAGTAGCATCGAAGCACATGCCATTTTTGCAAATGCTGGAGGAAAAATTGGACATGCTTCCAAAGGATGATCAGGAGGACATGAAATTAAATGTGATGACATATGTTTGAAACTATGTAAAAAAATTTAAAAACAATGAAAGTACAAGTGATTTGAATTTGTAAAGAGAAAACACCAGCAGCTGCAACGAAATGTTTTTAACAATCACTTGTATTTTAATTATTTCTAAATTTTTTTACATAAATGCGCATTTAGGGCTAGGCATGAACACAGAATAAAGAGCTAAATTTGAACATTAAAACAATTCCGCATAAAGCTGCTGGACTTTGAGCAGCTCTAGCATCTTCTTAATTAAAGTATTAAGTAAGATAAGGTGGAAGACACATCCTTTTATATTTTGTCTCATAAAATTTTTAAATGAAGATGTAATTCAATACTTCTGCATTAAATATTTAAACTTTTTCTCATACCATTGATTTATGTCTTACCGTTTTTTCGCCAGAATCAAAAAACATAAGAAAACATAAATTTATGCAATAGAACATCTAAACAACCTCACTCCCCTTTTTCTTGGAAAAATAACCTCACAAAGTCAAATTTCATACTTTTCCTTAGCTAATTTTGTAGTAGTCAATGTACAAAATTTTTTTAAATTTTAAATTTTACAAACTTTATTTGAGAAAAGAATGAAATTTGACTTTGTGAGGCAGTTTTGATGTTCTAGGGGACCCTTCATACTTTTGGATAAGCAAACTTTTTTCCAAACACACTATAATATTTTTATCATTCCTGTAGCCTGTTCGCAATATTGTTCTAAGCTGTATTGAAAACCCAAAATTTGGGATATGGAGCCTACATGGAGGATTCTTGTGGTCTTCTTTTTCTAAAAAACAACTTTTCTATAGACACCAAAAACGATAAAACATAAATTAAGAATGTCCTGGTACAGGTACAGTCTTAATAAAGCCGTTTTCATGATTTCATGTACCGTTATCTCGAAAACCTGTCGTGATGGAGCAAATATTTTGGAAAAAAACTAAACTTATCGAATTTTGATGGACAATAAGTCGAAAAAAATGTGAAATTATGTGGAATTTTTTCTTTCAGTATTTAATACTTACGTAATTCCGCCTGTCATGATGTATAATACATATCATGTAATTTATTTGGATTTTTAAAAACTTACTTCACGCTGGCAAAGATGATCAAAATTGCGGGAAATTAACAAAAACCGGTGTTTTTCGACACGTCAATCATGATTTCCAAACAAAAATTTGGGTTTTTTTCAATAGAAATAAGCCCCTTGATTACCAGCTAATGGTCAGCACGGTAATGGTATTCATCCACATATGAGTTTCCAGCTACTTTCTGAAATCAATTCAAATCCCATACAAGGTCATCAATAAAACTATTAAATTTCAATAAACCGCAAGCGACGTTATCCAATTAATAATACCTACCTCCAAAATAAAATGCCAAAATCGAACAATTGAATAGATAATAACTCACGCCCCACCTTCACACACACATACACACACACACACACACACTAAACACTTTATGTTTTATGCTGCTCGTGCACATACAACACAATGCTAAGCAGCGAAATGTTGCATGCATTTCGCCTGTTATTTCGCTGTCATATTCAAATTGCTAATATGATTGGTGTTTACAGATTAGAAAACAAATATTTCACAAATATTACCACTAATAATTTTCCATGTACCTACTCGTTCAAACAACAACAATAATAACAGCGGCGAAACAAGTGCGCCATGGCTAAACACAGCAGTGCAACAAATGTTGCATCGAGCGATAACCTTTTGACTCTCAGGCGCACATCACTTCTTTTAAAAATGCAAAAGCTGCGAGCAGATTTTATTCTATGCAAACTGACAAATTGAATGAATAAAAGAGCTACAAGTGGTCGAAATGTGGGGATAAAAACGGTGCTGTGCGGTGAATGAGTGCATAAGAGATAGACAAATGGACGGACATACGCCACGACAGATAGATACATAGTTAGAGACGTGTGCTGGAGTTGAATTGTATGTTCCGCTGCTAATAAGCAACACCGCATGGCCTCCAGCTGGAGCAGACAGTAAAAACGGCGCAGGCGCAACATAAATCGAAACACTTGCCTAGTGTAAATTAAAAAGAAAAAAAAGAAGGTATGAAATTTTCAGATTTTCGTAGAGCTAAAGATAAAGAACCAGCATAGATTTTTTTAACTACTTAATTTTGTTTACATTCCACTATTCGGTACGGTAAAGCTTTCCCAGCCATTGCTCAGCTTAAGGGGCACCTAGTGTGATCGTCTAAAAAAAAGGTATTTTTGGGAATTTTTTTAAAGAAATGTTTTAAAATTTTTAGGATATATTTGTGCATAAATAAATAAAGTATACGTAATAATTTTTTTGAATGAAAAAAATTTGATTTTAGGTAATGTATCAGCAAGTTGTTTATGCAAGTCTCCAAAAAAAAAAATACCTCACTGATGCAGTGATTGCGGCCTTCACAGCTGAAAAAAAAATATTTCATTAAACTAGAAGGTATGGGTTTTTGGCATGGAAAATTAAATTTTTTATTCAATCACATCATTATATAAAGAAACAAATACAAAACATGATGCAAAAAAAATCAAATCGCTCGGATGATTTGTTTAGTTGTAATTTTAAGAAAAACGCGTTTAAGGATCTACCCGATGAGAAGCTGCTCTTTAGAAGGCTGAAGTTCAAAAACTATTTGAGATCCGCACTTGAAACTTTAGAATATTATTTTTAAAGGTATAGACTATATGTAGAAAAATGCAAAAAAAAAATCACACTAGGTGTGCCCCTTACAAACAATAAGGCTGTCTGCTGAGCTGTTAAATGCTGTAGGTTGCTAGCAGACCCCTAGATTCCGCTAGTGCTGGAGGTGGTGAACTTACGAAAACAAAATAATTTGAATTATGCATGTTCTCTTTTTTAATTTTTCTTTCGCTTATGTTATGCCGAATCAGAACGGTGAAGCGTAAAGCTTTTCTTAAGCAAGATGTGAAGCCGTTTAGAAAATTGGGTTAGTAAACTCGAGTCAATATTTTTGGTGATTTCCATCCAAAACTCTAGGTTTGATGAGAATCCGGCATGTTCCATGAAAAACCTTCATGAGTAAAAATTTACTAAAAAATATTAAATAACCATTCGTATATAATTATAAGGCTAGCAATCCAACTTAATGCTGGGTTACATTTATAGCGATATTAACGAACGATCCCATTGTTCACGATATTACCTTTTGTTGGTAAGAGTTTCGTGTTTTTAGGGTTGAATATCAATCAGATTTGCCAACTCGGGGGGAACTCCCCCATTTTGGAAGAATAGTGAAGCTCAGGGGTAATGGCGGAATGACTCCCATATTTGGGCGAATTTAAAAACAATGTTTTAGGTTGGATTCCATTCGGAAAAATGACAGAAATTGCATAAAATTGGTCACAAATTAAAAATAAATGAATTGTATCTACTTGAAAATGGACGACCATCATTGTTAGAATTGAGTTTCGACAAATAAACAATAAATAAAGTCATTTCAAAAGGGATTTTAATGTCTTTCATTAAAATATAATCAAAAAATTGCTTGAAAGACATTACAAACTTAAAAATATGATATCTCTTGATTTTGGCCTTATCTTTAAAAACGGAGCTTTCCACTGGATTCTACGACCCAAAATTAAGTTTATGTGTCCCAGCGTTATGGTGCGTCTTTTTCCGTACGTTATATCCGAGTCATAAATTATTACTATCGATAACAAATATAGGTCAGTAAAAGTTATAGACATAAATGAATCCACTACTAGTGAGTATTGGTCTGAAATTTCAAAACTGAAAAACAGGGCAAAGCCACTTTACTCTTTGTAAACAAAACTTGCATGGCACATTTTCTCTTTACCTCATTCTACATGTAGTGTGGTGAGTTTTTTCCCAAATTAATATAAACAAAAGTGCTTTTAGAAATCAGCTGTCAACTACTATTATGGGGTCAATTTTATATTGAAGAAAAAAACACATGAAAAAATTTACATAAAATATGTATGACCATAAAAGTGGCTAATTGTTTGGTTCGCCGTTCTTGAGCCAGGTTCAAAAACAATTTTTTTCTCAAGTTACTTTCTTGATCTATCTACTTTGGGTTAATATATTTATTACTTTAGATAGCTAGATTTTTTGATAAGTAAATTGAGAAAATACGTATTAACTTAGTTTTGGACCTATATTTCATCATACAAAAGAAATCCCGCTGAAGCATGGAGAAATAAGAAGGTGAGGCATTCAGCTGACGTTTCTCTTTTGGGACTCTTATTTTGACAGTAGACACAAAAGTAAGACATTTGATTACAAGAGTAATGTACTAATGGGCGTAGCTAGGATGAAAAATTAGTATGTGATTATATTACAGCAGATTTGCTGTCAAAATGGAATTAAAACCATTTATTCATTTATTAAAATAAGATTACTTAATGATATTACAGTTCCAAAATCATTGAAATCGGCTCGTTGCTTGAAGTCATGCGTTTACGGCGGTGCATCAAAAAGCTAGAAGCGGAGAACACAAAATTGAGGCAACAAGTAGAAGAAGTTGACAATTTCAAACAAATTTTGAAAAGCATGTTCTCTGAAGGCCAAATGCGCAAAATTATAAATCTCTACAAGAAGTTGCATTGGCAGTGGGAAGATATTTCGATGGCGATTAGTAACACACAAAAAATTCCCACTGCCTTGCCTTTCTACGTTAAACAATTGGGTGAGGAAAGTCAAATTTGGCGAAGGAATTCTGCACAACAACAAACGAAAAACTTTATAGGACTTAAAATATTATTTTATTTTTTATTTTATTTTAATAATAATAATTTATTATAAATATTAAAATGGGGTCGGATATTTGAATCAATTCCGGATTAGCCGCCATGCTGGGCGTGCTAATAGTATGCACGTTACAGTGCAACTGGTTATTAAACACATTCAGACTACATTAAATCTACAATTTCAACGCCAGCTTATAACTGTCTTACTTTTAGAAAGCTTAAGAACTGTATAGTTTTTGGATTGAAGTTTGTACTGAATTTTAGTCTGATATTGGTTTAACTTTTCCGTTTTTGCCCGTTTTTGATCTGATTTCTGGTTTGATTGTAAGTCGGAATTTTGTTTTATTTTAGTTTGAATTTTAATCTGAATTTGGTTTGAGTTTTAATCCATGTTTGGTCTAAATTTTGATTTGCTTTCCAGTCTAAATTTTGGTTTGCTTTTAATTTGTATTTGGCGTTTTTTTAGCCTCAGTTTTAATCTAACTCTTAGTTTGAGTTGTGATTAACATTTTCGTCTGAATTTCGGTCCGAAATCGGTCCGAATTTTGTTTTAAAATTTGGTCTGAATTCGTCTGGAGTTTTAGTCTAGTTTTTGTTTAATTTATATTAAAATTTTTTGATGTAAATATTTATCAGATATTCCCACTAGTTTTTGGTCTGAATTTTGGGTTACTTTCTTGTCTTTTTGGCCTAAAGTTTTGTCTAACTATTGGTCTGAGTTGTGGTCTAAGTTTTTTTTTGGACTTTTGGCATAAATTTTAAAACTAATTTTGGTTTTGCTTCGGTCTGAATTTTGGGGTTTTAGTCTGAGTGTTGACCTGGATTTGGTCTGAACAATGTTTTTTTTAACCGGTTGTTGTCCGGTATCCGAAAGCGTGTACGGATCTGGTTGAAATTTAAAATGTATTGGTTTTTTGGTCAAATTAAGATATATTTACATTTTAAGAAATGTATAACAAGCTTAAAGAACGTATTTAATTTTTCATAAAAATGAAGTGCTTGGCTATGGAGTTGTGAGATACTAAACTCACCACCAGGCCGATATTAATAGTGATATCGATCCTAAGAGTGATATTAATGTATATTTTAAAAATTCGTTTAAAGTACTATCCAAATCAACTGTTATTTTAATTTAATTTTTTTCGGGTTTTTGTTTCGACCAAATTACTCAAAAAATAGAGATGTATCAAATTGTTTAATCAAAATTTTTTCTCAAATCAAATGTTTTCTGAAAATAAATCATTTAACAAAATAAATTCATCAGAAAAGTCATAATCAAGATTTTGATCTGGATTTGGTCTCATTTTGATTTAGATTTTTGATCTGAATTTGGTTCTTTTCTTGGTTTGAACTTCGATCTGAAAAAAGTATTTGAATTTTAGTTTGAAGTTTGGTCAAAATTTCTGCCTAAATTTCTATCCGATTTTAGTTTGAATTTTGGTCTCAGATTTGTTCCAGTTATCTTTTAATTTTTGACCTGTATTTGATAAAATGTTTGCACTATTTTGGTCTAGATCTGGGTTTTGGTCGATATAGAGTCATATTTTTATCTTTTAATTTAGTAAAATCAGGTTTTTTATTATAAATCCTTCATAAAACGCCACCGCAGCCTTAGTCTTCGAACGCCAGAACACATCAGCCTGAGCAGGGTAAAAACGTTTTGTCGGGAAAACGTGACAAAGCCGGAAAAGTGCTTGAGATTCGGCACATCGCTGGAGTAGTCGCTAAAAATTTAAAATTGGCGCTGAGCCAAAAACACATCACGACTGGATTTAAAAAACGGGCTGCATTGAAAAAGGAGCTGAGCCGTATCGTCATCAACGCCAATGTTCCGGATGTGGCAGCTGAAAAGGAAGTTGCAACTCAAACCCAAATTGTCAAAATCATTATACATTGTGCTAACTATGCGATTAATGGATTTTCAATAGTGAATAATTTTTGAGTTCTATGTGATTACAACAACTGCTATCTCAAATTCAAGCGTTCTTGACAATATTATCAGAAACGCCCGACAACTTAGCATCTCCATCAGTGAGCTTCACTGCTATACAACTATTCCAGGCGTTTTTTGAGCTGCAATAAAATATTTTCGCTCTTAACTCCGCGATTCAACATTTTAAGAACCAATATTTTCGCCGTACGAGGCGTTCCAATTTAAGGAACCGCAAAAAGGCAGCATCTAACAACACTGCTCAGGCTCGTAATGTTCATCAGTGTTGCTAGTTTAAAATTTAAATTCGTTTTTGAGCTCAACATATACTAAAATCTCTCATATGTTCCAGCTAGCAAAGTTTTTTGAAGGTGACCTAGAACGATAGTCGTTTGTGTGAGTAAAGATTAAAACTTAAAAAAATCCTTTATGAAATATGCAGAATTTTCTGTATCAGTTCCTAAGCCTTACTTTTAAAAATGCTTTACAAACTTTAAGCAACAGGTTGCTAACCTAGGCACTAAGGCAATAATGTGTATATTGTAAGGATATGTTGTATGTACACATTTACGAAAAGTGATCAAGCAACTGAACGAATTTGTTGTTTTGGCATTTTGGAAGGTGTTACCGCTGCGCGTACAAATACACACGCACATCTATATACGTATGAGTATGTATGTGTGTACTATATAAAACGTAAAATATACTAAACAAAAAATTGTAATTTCAAAATGTTTGCCATTGGCAAATGAAGTGCAACTATTTTATTATGCTGCTGCGCGCTGGTCATATGTAGAAATATTCATATGCATATGTAGTTAAAGGTTTGATTATAGAAACTTGAAGTAACTTAATGTAGCATAGGCAACTGTCACATAGAATACTTGAGCTGCTTTGCTATATTTATTATGGTCAACTTGTAAGTTTCGTTATTCGCAGTCATCCATGCCACGTTGAGTTAAGTTAAGTTTCTATAATTGTACGTTAAGATCGAAAATTTTTCTCTTTGTAGTTATTATGAATTTATTTTTGGCGCACAATAAGTGCGGGTGTTTCTTTCGAAAGAAGAAAAGAAAAAAATATAATATTTTTTTAGCGTGAACTTTTGCGATTGCATTGGAAAGACACTAAAAACAATAAAGTTGCTTTGGGCTATATTTTTGCTTATTTGCTCATAAGTATGTGGTATTGCGTATTGACCATATGGCGAAAACTATTGGACGTACGAATCTTCTCACGCATTTGTTAATAAAACATAGTTCCATATTAATATTTACGTGCATGTAAAATGGAAATAAAATAAAGGATAAAAATACATAGTTTATGTATGTATGTATGTATTGAAAAGCAACAATTTTTACTTATAAAGAAGGTTGAACGTTGCACTAGCTGTTGATAATTACTTCTATTATTTTGAGTTTATAGTATTTACAATATTTCGCTAATAAAAAAAGTGCAACGTAAAGTTGATATTTTTGTAATGTTACTTTCAATGTAAAAACAAAAATGTTAGTTTTACGGCAAAAAATATCAGATTGATCTGTTTTGTGTTGTATTAACGTTAAAACTATTATATTGATAATAATTCGTTTTACATTGTAATGTCAAATTATAATGTTAAAATTACATTAAAAATGTTCTCATTACTTAATACGTTTTTCATGTAAAATTGATATTATTCTGTGTAAATTTAACATTCAAAATGTAAACATATAGTATAGCATTGAAAATTAAGACTGGTAATACTTTTTGAATAAGTATAACAGAAACATTTAAACTGACAACACTTTTTAATTGTGAAATAGTTTTGCGTTTCGTTGGGTGAGTGTGAACCTATCTATTTATTTGCAGTCACAATAATAGTTTAAATAAAAACAGTGTGAAAAAGTGTTCAAATAATAATAAAAGAGAATAAAATAAACTAAAACGTGTTTTAAAATTTTCCTTTTTCGGAACTAAAATTATATTAAATGCTAAAAACCTCTTTATTGTGTTTAGTTTAACATTTTAAGTTTCCAATTCTACGTTAAATTTATATCAAATTTACATTTTGCAATATCAGCTATACATTGTTGTCATGTCAATTCAACATTATTGTCATATCAATATTACATTAAAATAATGTATTTCTTTTGTATTTTTAATGTTAAAATTGCATTGTTTTCGCATCATTTATACATTTTTCAGTAATGTTATAATTACATTTTGTAATGTCACTTTTGTTATTTTTTAATGAATATTGTAAACAAAAAATGTTATTTTTACAGCTGTTTCATGTACTTTTTTTTTTTTTTTTGAGTGTACAAAATTAAACAAATTGCTATTTTTGTTGCGTTAGGCACCTAAGAAACTCTCTTTCAATTCTGTTAGACAGTGTAAATATTAACTTTTATAGCTGCTCTTGAAGAATTTTTGGTAAACTCTTTTCCATTAAAACTTTTCAATTAACCTTATAGCATTTTCTTTTCTCGATAAAATGTTGCATTTTTTCTGCACCGTGCGAGGGCTGTCGAAATATGACTATTGAATGTTACGTGCGTTACATCGGGGACTTGTTAAAATTACAACTTTTAAGTGTTCGAAACCTAAACTAATACTTCCGTATATTGATAGGGCAAGGACGATTGAGGCTCTATCAACAATTTTAAAAGAAAACTATCAATTTTCTGAGGACAACTTGTGTTTAATCATTAGTGATATTCAAAGGCGCATTATTCCGTCGTTTAATAAACGATGAATCTAGACGTCACGAAAAAAGGAAGCGTTTTTATCTAAGAACAGTAATTGGTTTGATTCTGTATCTTTACTGGACTCGGAAGATGCAACAACCAACTCCACGCCATCTACTTCTTTTGGAAAGCGAAAAAAACCGTGCGCGTCTTATGCAGATTCGTGTGAATCCAGCAAAAAAAAAAAAAATAAAAAATACTATGTTACTTAAGGGCATCGGATTTGAGCACATTTATAATGGATATTTTCTGGCGTTAAGTTCATTATTAGAAGGAACAGACGCAATACTTGTGGAAGAATTACGGATTGCTGATAAAGACAAAGAGGCGTTTTACGGATTTAGATTTGACAAAAGCTCAATATTTGTACTTGAGGAAGTTGGCAGATGAAAGAAACTGTATCATATTTCCACCATATTATAGACTGCAAGAAATTAAACAGACCTGCTATCCAGTACTATCTGCAGTAGAACTTACGAACACACATACAAAAATTTTGGAACTGCAAGATTTATTGGATTACACTGCGGCTAGAATTTTGACCATAGATTCCGTGTACAATAGTGGATTCGAACATTTATTTTTATACAGGAAGTGGGACTCACAGCCCCTCTGGTTCCTCTGGCCAAACCAATACAAACGGAAACTGCTTAAAAACTTTTATTCTAAATATTTCTATAATTAGTAAGCATTTTATATATTTTTTGTAATTTTAAAGAAATTTTCTTACATTTTGAATGTAATATTTTTATTTAAAAATAAAATATGTGCAAACTTTGAAGTTTTTGATTTTTAAATATATATATTTTTTTTTAATTTTATATTACGAAAAATTCTTATACAAAGCATTTCATTACAAGCATCATATATTGCTTTAAATTTGTGCAAAATTTCAACGCTCTAATTTTAGTAACAAAAAAATAATCGATTTTTGGTCCGATAGAGACCTTTATTTTCTACAATGCGGTGAGACAGTGCACCGGTCGAAGCACCGAAAATATAGCAAACCGTAAGTGCTTCAGTCCAAAATCAGTCTATTGCACGCCGTTCACAGAAATTAGGAATCTCTCAGTCCACATTGTGGCGAATTCCGCGTAAAGGTCTTGGCCCACAACCTTACAAGATCAAATAAACTCACGAAGTAGAGCCTCGTGATCATATGAAGTGCTCTTAGGCTCTGCAAAAGTTAAAAAAAAAATACTGAATTTCAGCGAAAAATCATGGTGGCTTTGTCAATAAGCTAAATATGCGTTATTGTACAGCAACAAATCCACATTTGCTTCGATGAAAATGATCGCCATGTTACTGTCAATGGAGTTCGTTATCGCGCCATGTTGGAAGAATATTTTTGGCCAGAATTGGATGGACTTGACATCAGTGATATGTGTTTCCATATGCCACACAGTTGATCTATTGAAGGGAAGTTCGGTAATCATGTAATCTCTAGAAATGGTCAGGTCGAATGAACCCTCGCTCATGCGATATATGGGACTACGTTAAGTCGTTGGTTTATGCCAACAAGCCAACAACGTTAGAGGAGCTCAGGAACAAATTGCCATCGAACTTCATATTTAAATGTAACATGTGTACTTCACCTGGATTAAATTTCAGCCCGATATCTTAACTATTCTGTGTTTTATTTATGTAAATACAAATATAATTATATCCCTTTTGAAAAACTCTTTATTAACCCCTTAGCTAAGTATTTGACATCAGCATTTTCGGAATTCAATATTAAATATTTTTTTATTTACATAAAATAATTGTTAAAATTTTCAATTTTAAACAGAAACTTTGAAGTTTGGCCACTTGAATGACAATTACAAAAAACTCAACAAATATTTTTTAAATATTGGTGAAAAGAGAATTTTATTATTTTTCAAAAGAACTTCAATTTATTTTTGTAGGTTGTCAATTTTAGATGTTATAGCGAATTGACTGAAACAAGTCGCAGAAATCTGTATAGCTCGTAAGTGGTTGCAAATAGGCTCTCCTCTCCAATACGATTTTTTATTGTCTTGACCTCTCCTATCACCTGCTTTCATGATGACCATCGGGACCGGAACATTCGATGTACATTGCAGTTTCTTTGTTCTATTTTCTTCGTTGCTTGCACAATTTTTACGTTTGAAGTAGCCCACAGATTCATAACCTTACAAACTGAAATCAGTGATTTTTTTAACAAACAAACAATTATATTCAGCATTTTAAGGAAGAACTTGAAGCTTATTTTAAAGAAGAGGTTATTGTTAGAGAAGGCTGGAAAATACTTGTACTTCACTTATTTTTCAGTTTTCATGCAATTTGTTAAGCACAAAGAGATAAACTATTTTTACACATTCAGTTTTCTTGTTGACAATTATGGGTGTCCTAGAACATCGGAATGACCTGTATCTCATTTCCGAGAATAATGCAAAAATCGAGTTTTTTTTATTTAGATCCAAGCCACTCACACCAAGTAAATAATAGAATTGTTTGTTATAATAACGTTAGAAAATCAAATACTTGTACTGCAAACTCGTGGTTCAATTCCATGTGAAGCCAACAAAATTTTAAAATTTTATAGCAAAAAGCTCTGAGGTCTTTGTGACCCCAAGGCACAGCAACCGCAATTTTGGTTAAGGTACAGACAAACGATTAAAGCTGAAGGTTCTAGTGAGATTTTCTACACAAATAAAGCTCTGCTTAAGCTTTACCTTTGACAGAGCCCTGCGGGCATCGGTTTAAAATATATAGTTCATATTTAAAGGGAATCATTATTAATTGAGATAGTTCGAGTTCATACTAGGTTAAAAATATTACATTTTGTTGTTGTTGTTATTGTTGATGTTTAAATGTAACTAATACTCATGTATATAGGTAGATTTTTAGTTCATGCGTGGCTGGGATTATCTTTTTGTTAGTTTGTGCAATATTGCAACAGCATGACAGCACCTGCAGCTATAGCAAATGAAGTCATTAGCCAAAACGCGCATTGCCCCGCTAATTCGCATGCAACATTTACACCAAACACACAAGCAAATGCCCCTGACAACAGGTTCAACTTATTTTGGTGAAGATAAATTATGAAATGCGAAAAATGTGACTTTGTGCCGCGATTTAAATTACGTAACAAACAAAGCTTCTTATGAATTTCTAAATGAGCTAATATTATTTTTATAAATTATAATTATACATGGCAACATTAATAACAGCACTAAATACTTTTTGTCTTAGTTGTGCAAAAAAGTTTCAAGTTCAAAGTAGTAGCTTAAAAATGTATGCACTGAGAAAAAACCGAAATAAATTTGTGTGTTAAGTTAGGATCAAATCTATCATATTTTAGCGATAAAATTTAGAAAACTTGCTTTCTTTCATATTCTTGAAGATTGACATTTAAATAATGTCTGCTGAAATTTGGCATCACCTATTGATATTGCTTTCAATGATATTTTACCCACTTTTCCATGCTTGAGCAATCTGAAATATGATCAGGACACATCCAGTCAAACAAAGCAGATTTCTGAAACTATGTGGCGAACACACATTAGTGAACACACTCGTATTATTATTGATAATAATACGTAACTTTTTTTCTTTGGGAAAATCACATTTCTACTTTTTATTAAATTAATCCGTTCATAAATAATTTTTAACTATTTCTAAACACTTTTCCTTTTAAATTTGCAAGCGCAGTTGAAGTCAGAATGAGTTTTAAGGAAAACTTATTATGTATATGATACATATGTAACATATGCACTCACAGTAGAAGTGAAACTTTATCCTTTATTTGAAAATTATTAGAAAATATTTATAACAATATAAATTTTGGTTGTTGTTGTTGCTTCTGTTGATACTCTCTTCACTTATCGGTACAAATACGAAGTGGGTAGTGCACTAGACTTTCATACGGGAGGTTCGGGTTCGTTTTCCGTCTTCGTCTGGTGGTTAATTTTCATAACTTTCTTATATTCACTAAAGTATACATTTGAGAATTATAAGATAGTGTACAGGTACACACCTTGGTTGGTAATGGCAAAACCACCAAGCCGATAAAAAATTGCCACACCGACGTTCGGAATCGGCGTTGAACTGTAGGTCCAACTATGTGGTATCACAATGGGCCGTTCAGGCCTAAGTGTGTCTCTCGACAGTCACTCCAACCTAACCTTACCATCAGGGCCGTAGCCAGGATTTTTTTTCGGTGGGGGTTTTCATTCGAAGAAAATTGGCATTGACTTGCCATTACTGATGATGAGCCCGACCTCAAACCAATTAGCAAAAATACTAAAAATAGTCAGAGGGTCATTTTTTTTCCAATGATTATCAGTGGGAATTCGGGCCATGATAAGGAATCCGGATGATGTTGGCTTATATTCCCAAAATTCGTGCAGTTACTGCATTGAATGGGGTCTTCCGAGTCGGGGTACTCTGAGCAATAATGGGTTAAAGAATTAATTACATTTTAAGATTGTTTCCTAGAACTTTGGAGCTGATCCACTACTACTGCCCTACATGGGCTTTGCGAATAAAATGGTTTCTAGTGTTTGTGAAAGAATTTTTTATACTGAACACGAATCTGAGTTCAAAAATTTACCATCACGCCACGTTTTAGAAAAAATGGGATGGAAAACCCTAAAATAGAATTTTTGCCATTTTTTTTTAAATTGGAGAGCTGAACACTGGCGTGCTACAAACTTCGAAATCCAGAAATTATAGGCTGAATCATGCCCTTCCAAATGAGCCCTAAATCCGAAACTGTAAGTCCAAAACAGTTACTGACCTAGAAAAACTATAAATGCAGAATTGCTCAGCATCACCTTCTCTTTTTGTATCCAAAGTCAAACCTCATATCAAAGAAAACAAATCGGATCTGGTCGCATAGTGTAACTAAGATTTCAAGTTTAGTTTTTTATATTTGACTTTTTAGAAAGAAACTGATGGAAGTAAAAAATATTTAAAACTGTTCAATAGATTTTATTTTGACTTTTTTTCATCCACTGGCAATTAATATCAAAAAATAGAAGAAAGTTTCCACATTTCGGGGGGGGGGGGGGAGGTCAGAACCCCCAAAACCTCCCCCTAAATACGGCCTTGCTTACCATCATGACTCATCCCCCACCCCCAAATGTAAAATAAAAAAAAACGGGATGATTCCAAATTGTACCTAAAATGCCCCAGTAGTGCCTACAGTACCTTGAAGGCCAAGAAATCGGTAAAAGATACAATTGTGTCTAAAATATCAACACTAACTCAGTTACATCGAAAAAAATTCAAATAAAAAAGTCTTTCAGAGGCAACTCTCTTCCGACTTTGGCTCACTGTTTAACATTTTTTTTTTATGTGTATCTGAAATTATTTAAATTTTTATGTCTAGTTTTTTATAGGTAGATTTAAATTTCTAGATATCGCCGATTTCATTATTTTCAAACAACAAATTGTATTTTGTTTGTAATTTGTTTAAATCAAATGAGCGCATGCGCAAATGTGCAATATCATACTCATGCATATTCCCAGCAAAAAAGTGTGTACACCTAAATAGAATTCATTCCACAGTTTATACAATGGAAATGATGTCAAATGAATGCCCTTTCTGGACAGACATACCTGTTGCTTGCCCCCATGACAACGCAAGGTTTTTTTTTAATGATCCTCACTCCAATTAAAATGCATGACTCCTTTCGCATTGACATTGACACCTTTAAGCATTATCGTTGGAAGCAAAAATCTACTAAATTATGATTTAGGAAGTTAAGAGTTTATGACGCAGTAATCCGATGAACTTTAAATTAGCTAAGAAATTAGTTGCCTTTGAGTTTTAAGAGTAGGTCCCTAATAGCTTATCTACACAGTTTTTGCTGGGTTTGTGTTATTTTTGCATATCACTGCGATTGCCATTTATGGCAGTGTTACTTGTAGATTAATTGCACTTACCGCTGCAGCTCTGATGTCAGTGTGAAGTCATTTTAAAGTTGGTCATTTGGTCAGAGTATTTCATTATTTTTAGCTTTTGTTGCTAAAAAAAAAAGTTTTAAATTTAAGTGGCAATATTAGCGCATGAGAACTAAATGAAGCAGTGATGTCATGGTGTATTATTTTTAATATCATGCTATCTACTGCAGCTGTCAATTCAAAATAGATAGAAAAGCTATTTTTCTTATTGTATTAAATAATTAATTGCACAGGCAAAAAAAAAGGTCCAGACCCAGAGAACATGTTTTTTAATGTGCTGAAGACTATGACAAAAAATATTTTAATAGATCTTTTTCTGCTATCACCCCAAAGGCATTGACAGCCAAATAAAAAAATTTAATGCTGTTGGGAAAGGCTCCTGTGTCCTACATAATTTTTTGAAGCAAGACAACGACAACATTTGCAGAAGTTGCTTCAAATTCAAAAAAGAGTAGAAGCGAATTGAGAAGTTCTTTCAATTGAATGCGTATTAGGCAATGAAGATTCGAATGCAGATGCTTTAGGAAGAGCTTCTATTTCATTGTTAGGTAAGAATTATTGTTCAAGTCATCCACTTTCCACTATTTACAGTGGTTTACAGCAGGGGTGATTAGCCAGAAGCTCAATTGGCTCTTTTAGCTTTCTTTTGTGTTTGTTGTAATGGCTCTTTTGGATCATTGTTCCTCCTCCATCACATTTGTTGTTGTTGCCTCTTTGCCGAAATTATTTCATTGCTATGAAAATTTGTTGTTGCGGTCACGCGCAAAAAATATTTTTTGAGCGTCGTTGCCGAAATCATTTCATTGCTATGTTTGTTGTTGCGATCGTGCGCTAAGAATATTTGTTTTTGAAGTGAAACTTCTTTTCTCTTGTCCTATAGTAAAACCAACCGGATGTGACGTCGCGCGTAAGTTTGTAATGCAACATAATTTTGTCGAGCAATGTGCGTTAGGGGCTAAATATCAATATTCCGTAACTGAATTCACGAGCAAACTATATAATAAACTATTCACGAATAGTTTTAATTCAATATCAAATTTTAATTACACACACACACGCCTATGATAGAAAGAACAATGTGTAGCTTCGCCATCTTAAAGTTTATGACAATTATACATTTCACATACAGATGGCGCAAATGTCCAAGGAATTACATGAAGATGTCGCACACAAAAAGAGTTCGCTACAATTGTTGTCGACATTACCGGTACAGAGTTGCAATTTTTGTTCTAGCATTAATCCAAAACAAAAAAATTGGTTGTGTATTAACGAAGACAAGGCAGAAGTGAAACTTCTTGTAAACTAAACGAAACACAAGCAAATGAAATTAAAAAAAAAAGCCAATGAAGTAAAAAATTTAGCGATTGAAAAATTTCATTTGCTTGTGCTCGTTTAGTTCACAAGAAGTTTCACTTCTGCCTTGTGTTCGTTAATTTGGGTAATCCAAACTAAAAACACAAAATAATTTTCCATAGCTTTTGCTTTCAATATGCAAAAACAAATATTCTTGTCACATTTGGTTGTGTTGTTGGTGTCTTGTGCCAGTAGCTCAATTGGCGCTTTACAACAAACACAAAAATGGTTGTTGATTTTATTTCGTACCGCCCGATCAGATCGGGATTGTTGTTTGTGTGTTTTATTTTTTAACACATTTCGTAAATTCGTTGTTGTTATTGTTATTGTTTTTTTTTTGTTGCTTGGCTCCTAAAATATTTTTGGTGGTCACCCCTGGCGAATAGCTGAATCCCTTGTTTAACACGATTACTGAAAAAAATTTAGAAATTCAAATCGCTTTTTAAATTTGTTAATAAGCTATTTGACTACAACTCTAATTTTTATTTGTTAAATTTATCAAATTCCAGTTCACTCTGTGTTCTAGTTTTATTGTTATTTTTGCTTGTTAAATTCAAAATTTTTCTTTAAATGTTCCAATAAATTTTCTGTTAAGTGCTTACTATTAAAAATTTTTTATATATAAATAAAATATACTTACTTTCTATTTTTTTACTTTTTACAACCAAAAATAAAAACTTTAATTTATTTATAAAAAAGAGAAAATGTATTATAATAATAGTAACATATATTTGTTTTATACACTTTTATTGACTTATTTTATTTAATTTGAAAGGAATCAGTTTTTTTGGTTTTATTAATATTATTACATATTTATTTAAATAAATTAATTTTAATTATTTCAGAGCATTTTTGCGAGTAGAATCTGACACCAGTTAAACGTTATTTTTTCTCAAACAAAAACAGTCTGTTGGCTGATTGTTGTTGGCGTTATGATAAATAACGCAAATCAAATAACTTATTTTTTTTTTTTTGGGGGACAATTGTATAAGAACTGGTTAAATATTACTGCAAAATTTGTATGTTCGTTTGCTTTTTATATCCGAATCATGCCTAATGAGCGAACTTTTTTTCCCAAATTTTGCACCATTATTGTATTAGGTTTCCCTGAAGTTATAGGATTTAAAATTTCTGCCTCGTTCATGAAAGCATAGCATTTCCAAACATATTATATTATTGGGCATACTAAATTTTGAGTGTGTGGTGGAATGATAGGCAAGTGACCGAGAAACTTTTCAAATTAAAAATTTTAGTTTTGTTTTTTCGTTTTTGTAGGTTACAGTTTTTTTTTTCCAAAATACAGTTTTTGTTTTTACTTTTTACAGTTTTTTGCCCAAAAAAATATGGCAATACTGGTCACACCAAATACGATTTCATATATTTCATCTTGTCAGCAGCGTTGTCAAATGGGCGACCGCTACGTCATTTGGACGATTTCTGAGCCAAATGAAGATTGGACGATTTAGAAGCACGAAATGACGTTTTGCGAAAAGCTTTACAAAAAGAAAACTTGAAAAGAATATAAATATTGACAAGGAATAGTACACCATACGAAAAGTTGGTTACATACTTTACTTCCCTTTTCTTTTCCTTTCTTCGTTAAAAGCAAGTTGTGTATACATACAAATTTTTTTCCAATCGCGCGCGACTTTTATATAGGCGGAATATCAAAGAATTTTTTGAAGGTAAAAAAAAGAAAAAAGGAGTCAATTGCTAAGAAAAAAATGGATAAATTTATAATAAAATTGAGTAAGTGTAAATACAGACCGAGTTTTGGCTTAATTTTCTTTTTGTAGCTTTAGAGTTGCTCCATGAGCTTTTTGCTTGCAGAAAGGAGTGGAGGCTGATTTGGCCCGATTACAAGGAATTATATCGCCATCACCAATTAATAAAATTAAATTAAATAGTTCTATAATTCGGTATTTGATTGATGTATAAAATTTAGAAGTATGCTAATGTTATAGATGTTCTTGATCTGCATAAAATCTGTAAGATTTCTTGGTTGCTTTATGTGAATGAGTGATTGCCTAATTAACGATTGCTTAGAACAGTTAAAAATTATGTGGAGATAAAGATAATATTTATCTAGGGATTTTCGTTAGGGAAAAACTGATTAATTCTGAATTAACCTCTAATGAATTATTTGAATTTATGCGACACTGTACTATGTTTTATGTCGAGTTGTGTGAGCAAATCAAAAAACGTTTCGATTTTAACAATCCGATTTTAAAAAATTTGAATATTATTAATTAATCCGCAATTTGTGAAGGAAAATCAAATCAATTCTTTGGATATAATTGTTCTTAAATTCCCAAATTTGGTAGACAAAAACAGTGCTCAAAGTATTGATAATGAGTTTAGAGAGTTTAGGCACTTAGAATTTAATGTTTTCTTTGATAAATTTGAATTAATATATTATATTAATATAATAGAAATTTTTTGGAAAACTATGTCTAATATTGCAAACTGATTTCAGAGTTAATGTGTCTACCAAATTTAAATAAAACAAAAGTAAGAAATCGCTTGGAAACAGAAAAACTTCAAGGAATTTTGTTGGCCTAAGATTATTTGAAATTTAATGACTTTTCTTGTTTTAACATTGAACCACGAAATGATTTGCTAAAAAATTAAATTCAAATATATATCATGATTCATGATTTAAAAAAATTTGGATTGGTCGCGTATTTCCCTATTTTTTTCATCATAACTAAGATTGATTGTATGAAGTATAGTTTTCTCAATATGAGTTTCAACAAATGTAAATGCCATTAAAAAACATTTTAGTTTGCATGTACATATGTAATACACACTCAGTATGAATTGCCGACAAACTTCTATAATTTAAAGAATAAAACATAAAATGTTCCTACTCCATGTATATTTTATTGCTTAAACGGAAAATGAAATCAAAAATTAATAAAATTTGTTATTAATTAAAATATCAGAAATGTAAAAAATGTACATTAATTAGTTATTTATAAATTATTATATTACATTACAATTCATTAAATTTTGAAATTAATAATAATAATCATGTTTTTGTTTTATTACTTAAAATGACGATTTGAAAGGTCAAAACGACGCTTTTAAAAATTGTTTTGGACGTTTTCCAAAAAAAATTTCTGGCAAAACTGCTTGTCAGTTGAATACTTCACTCTCTTAAAAATGTATTTGAGTGTAGAGAAAGTAGAAAGAGATCGAATGACAGTTGAAAGCCAACAGCGTAACAAAGCGTTCGGCATAGTGGCGTACATATTTATTTTAAAGTGAAAACATATAAAACGATAATTTCAATAAATCCAAAATCATATAGCTCGTTTACTGCAAGAAATTCATAAGTAAAAAAAAACAAATATTCGGGACAATCGCATTTAAAGATTACAATGAACTACCGCTCGGTAGAACTCAATAATGATTCATTTGTTTTAGACTTGCAATAAAAATATTTGGATTTTTTCAATAAAAATGAATTAAATTAATATTGGAACATTGTTCCAAAACCTCTAAAAACTGGCCAACTTTGTGAGTGTATTGTGACAAATTCTATTTCTTTTCCTAAGAAAAAACACTGTCAAATTAGTTGGTTTTCAGAACCCCTACCATGAACAAATTAGAAAAAATTGCGATGGAAAAATTTTCTTTGACTCCATTTGAATTCCAATAAATTTGTGCAGTCACATACCAGTCCCTAAAATTCCGGGATTTTTTATTTTCAATCCCGGGATTTTTTGAACCAATTTTAGAGCAAATCCTGGGATCCCCGGATTGACATCCCTAATGTGTACATACTCGTATGAATAGATAATTGCCTACAACATAAATTGCCTTTTAACTTTACTTGCCTAAACTATGCAATTTGATTTGCAAATTGTACCATAATGAATTGCACTTTTCCGTCAAGTTTGTCTCCCAACGTAGTCAATGATCGTTATCCGTTTTGCCATGTAAAATTTTTTTATACCATTTTGGCTCAAACAGTGATTTGTTTCTACAAATTATGTCATTATTCTTGCCATTTTTGGTTAACAATTTCTAACAACAGTCATGCCAGCCAGCAAGTGTTCTTTTTGCTTGAAATTGCTGTTATGCTGTACAAGTTCACGTTTAGTTGGTATGCACTTTGTCGTTTACTCGTACGGTTAAGAAGATGTACACTCTTGATAAGCAATTTTTCAACGAACGTAATTATTATGTTGGCAATTGTGTTTATCTTAAAAGATTTCAGTATGAAATTACTTGTTTAAAACCGAATAAGAATTGTTTTATATTATTTATGCAATTGCATAGTTTCACCCTAAATGAATTCAAATGATCAGAAGAAACCTAAAATATTAAATTCAATTTTTTCGTATCAAACTAGTTTCATACAAGCGAATGGATAAACTCATAAAAAAAAAACCTTGACCTCTAAAATATTTAGTTGGCCATGAGACATGCCTAATCTACTGTTGATGAGAACTTAACTTGGTTAAAATGTGTCAAAAGTTACGCTTTCGCTGTGCTTCAATGCGTTTGCTCTGCTCCTTGGCAATGTATTCCAGTATGTATGCAAGTTTGTTGCAAAATATTTCCATAGAGATATCAGATTGTTTGTTGTTGTATTTTATTGCAATTGTCCAGAACTCGTTACGCTTTGCTAGTGAATCCGTTACGCTAAGAAGCTCAAATGTTAAATGTAAATAACTTCTTCTTTTTAGTGTTCGCATGCTCGCAAAGTGTGGTACTAAACCGGGAGAATAAAACGAGAAAATTACACAAAAGTTTTTGTCTTGGTGTTACTGATTTTGAAATTGAAATCATTCGGGAGATAACTAACTATACTACAGGAACTCTGGAAATTCCCTACAGATTGGGATATTCTACCCTTGGTGTTTTAGTATTTTAAAGTTAATACGTTAACTTGTACTAAACGCAGCTTGTTGTTAGTTGGCAATAGGGCACGATGATCGGCCTGAGGTACACCCACAGGGCATGCTTTCATCAGTCCATGTTATGTATAAAAACTCCTGCATGCGTCTTGTGAGCTCTTCGCCTTCGGTCTTAATAAACTCAGCAGGCAGGTCCTCTGCATTCGCAGCCTTAATGTCATCGCAGCTTGATCACCGGTAGTCAAATCTTTTACGAAATTTAGTTAAACATGGGCTAGTTAAATTACAGACAACAGATCCGGAAAACTTAGAAAAATAATTCTCGAGTTGAACGAGTATTCTCTGCAGGGTATGAATAAGTCAGCTTATGCCAACTGATTTGCTCTTACTCAAACACATCAATATAAAGGAATGAATTTTTTTTTATTAAGGATTAATATTTTTGCATTTTGATTTTTTTCTTGTAATCCTGTTAGAGCATTAAATTGAGTTTTTGTTAAGTTTGGTTTATTAAATCAAAACTTTTTAAAATGCATATTGAAAATATATATACGCAAATTAATTTAAAATGTTAAAGGGATTAAATTGATAAAGGAGCTTTCGTCAAAAAACAAGCATACTTACTTACCTTATTTACAGGGTCTGTGTAAATTCAGAAGTTTTATATAACACGCAATAAATGAAAACTGTTGAGATCTTTACCTTACAGTTTACTTTAATTTTAAATAATTCTTTAAGTTCACTCCAAAATGCAACCGAACTCGTTAAAAAGCTATTTAATAAATTTTAATCAAAACTGTCTACTTAAAAGTATTCAAAAATAACAAAAAAATATTCATTGGCCATTGCCAAAGTTTTGCAGACTAAACTTAAGCTTAAATAACCAGAACGTGACTTGGCCAACAATAACAATAAAAAAATATCATAAATAATAATAAAGAGGGGCAGTAATTGGATTCAATCAAATAAAACTAATGTGCGATTCTATAAGTAAGATAGTGTTCCCGGGTATGAGACGGGTTTTGATTTTGAGCCATAAATTTTCACTGATTAAACCAAATCTGGTGTTTTATATACTGTAGGAAACGTAATGAAAATACGCAATTTTTATCCGAAAAAAGTATAGTGATTCCATTGGCACGCAAAATTGTATGATCAATTTTCTGAGGATGTGTATTTTTGCCAAAAAAAAATTTGTACCCGGGTATGAGACACCTACGAAAATCTGCTAAGAATTGGGAAACATGAAGTGAAAACCCCTTTAGAAATATAAATTTATTTATTTTGTAAGCCTTTAGTGGCTAAGGATATTGAAAGATTAAGAACTATCACTAAGATCACTGATGAGGAATTGTGGCGGATTCCGAAACGGCCGTCTGATTTGCCCGTCTCTATATACATTGTTGTTGTGATGACTACATTTGTTCATTAAGCCTGTTTATATATAACTTCAAATAACGAAATTGACATGAACTTAAGTCATGACTTTGAAAATTAACATCTAGATTTAATTTTCATAGTCTCCTAAAAAACTATCATGAACTGATCGAATGGGGACCGTTCAGAAAAAATGACACCTAGAATCATTTTCTCACAAACACACACACTCTCCCATGTACTAGACTTTCAAATAACGAACTGTTATGCAGACTAGCTACAATGGGAAAAAAACAACAACATAAGTGTATAGAACGGTAGTGGTAGTTTCTTTCAATATCTCTATTCAGTGAAGATATTTGGAATCAAATCCGTAATTCTGGGTTATGATTTCAAATATTAGTAGCTTATATAGGATATTGAAAGATTAAGAACTATCACTAAGATCACTGATGAGGAATTGTGGCGGATTCCGAAACGGCCGTCTGATTTGCCCGTCTCTATATACATTGTTGTTGTGATGACTACATTTGTTCATTAAGCCTGTTTATATATAACTTCAAATAAAAAGAAATGTCGGTTTTTAGTCATCATTTCCCTCTTAGTCATCTTCTTCTCCATTTAAATCGCTATCGCAATGTTTGCACACTTCAAATGAACAGGCCGCTTACATGTGTGCCAAAAATACAAAAAAATGGATCAAACAGTAGTTAAGTGGTGTCTCATAATATGAGACTCATACCCAGATAATAATGCTATTAGAGAATAACAAAAAAAAATTGTTTCCAACCATATATTGGTATAATCCAAAATTGCATCGCAAAATAAAACACTAATGCATTACATTCACCTTTTTCAATTATTTCACTCAAAATTATATCACTTTGAAAAAAATCCAAAAAGTTTTCATCACCGATTTTCACACACAATTTTTGCAGCTGAAACAAGGGGTAAGTTTATTCACTCTGGTGTTACGACAAAAACTGGCTCATGTCAAAAGAAAAGTTTCACAGTAGTCAGACCGACAACGTTAATATTACATGATGTAAATAATCGGCTGTCTCATACCCGGGTACACTCCCCTATCTATACATTTATTAGTGTAACTACAATTTTATCCAGAAAAGTATCATATTATATATCAATTTAAAGATTCTGACGAGTAGGTTAGCCAAAAATTATCAGATTTAAAATCGGTTAAGCCAATTCCAAAATATTAGCGTTGGAAGTTTTATAAAATTCGCCCATTGAACAAAGCATTGCATTCATCGTTGAAAAAATCGTTGCTTAAGCGGGAGTAAATAATAAATGAGAGAGAGAAGATGAGTAACGGCATCTCTCAGAAGAATTAACAAAACAAACACCAACGAGTAGTTTGGTTCTCTTTTGATATTTGCTTTTCATAAAGAGATTTCTTTCGCAAAAAAATAGCCCCAGTTACTTACCTTACCGACTAGCAGTTATTATTTCTACTTATGAATTATTTAAAATTCTTTTTCATTTTGTAACCAATAAACATTATCCGATTTCAAAAATTCGTTTTGCATTATGTTAGTTTTTGTAAGGATTAACAAAAAAGTTGTGGAATGGAAAAACAAATTTTGGCTGAAAAATTTAAAAAAATCGCAATTTGAAAAAATTTCGGAACTTTTGAGAGCCTTTTGTAGCCTGAAGATGTTATTTGATTTAAAAAATAGTTTTCCCCTTGTGTTCGCCTAGATAAATAGAAACTTTTTTGCGCTGTGACTTTTAGATTTGATGCCATTTTTGGCTATTTATCGTTCCACAAAATTAGTTTTTTGAGGTAGTGTACAGTGAGTCACAAAATTGATCACAAAAAATAGCTTTTTTGTGGCATGACAAATTGGAAAGTAAAAACTGAGAAAAGCTTTTACTTAGATAAACACAAGGAAGAACAATTTTTAAAACTCTTATATAAATTTCCAATTCTGAAATTTTGATGGTTTGTTATTGCTGTTTATAAATCTTCCCAATAATAAATAGCTTTAAGGGGTTATACGCACTTAGAATTTTCAAAAAATGTATTTTTTTTTATTCAATTTTCATAATGTACATATGGTATTCTCTAAAACAGCGGTTCTCAATTGTTTTCATCCCACGCCCCCCTTTTCAGATTCATGCGAAGCCAGCGTTTCCCCACTTTGATTTTACTATTTATAAATTAAATCATATCCTCCTGGGAAAATATCTAGTTTTTGTTTAGTTTGGTGGAGGCTCTGGTTAGTCTGTGTAAATTAAATTTATATAAAAGTTGAATAGTGACGAAGATTGGCTGGTAGTTTTTTTTAAGGATGTAGTCTGGTGTTCCGGCCTAATTTTTAAGGTTATTTCGGGAACTTTTTATTATTGCCAATATTAAATAATCGACGACTGACGAACAACCGAAAACATCTCAGCAACAACTGCACTTTATGATAACTGACGAATTACTGCTTATGCTGACCACGAACAGCTCCCTCTGACAACGACCAATCGACTCGCCGCTGCGTAAACCACTGTTGCCAGATTGCGAAACCTATTTCCCTATAGATGTACCCAAAAAACCTTCAGTTTGGCCACTTTTAAAAAAAAAAAACCTCTAGATTTAGATCTCATTACAATATTTATATATATATCGCTCGAAGTGGGTTAAAATGCGACGCAACTGTTCATCCGGGCATTTTTATGCAATGGTGGACAAGCAGAATTTTCTCAGTTGTAGAAACTAATAGTTTAAAAAAAAAAAAAGAACAGACGTTTATTTTAAATGGCGAACGTAAAATGGCGGCACAGGCAGCCGTGGAAGTGCATGAAATTTCTAATAGTTTTGAATTTCATTTTCAATTTCGGTCAGAAATTGTATTAAACCAAAAAAGTGCATTAAGAATATAAAAGGGTGAGTGTTATAAATAGTGATGGGGAAAAAGTTTGTTGCTTCGTAGATAACTTTTTCACCAGACGTTTCCAGTTAAATTCCAATCGAATTGGTGTAAGACGAAGTAAGGGCCCATCAAAAGTGAAATTGGAAAGAAACGAACATATTTTAAAGACCTTTCATATATGCATAAAAGTCGATACTCTCCACTTTGGTTATTCCGGTGCTAAACAGGAACTTAGGAAGCAGTGCGATATATCAATTCAAAGGTATAAAAAAAATCGCAGAAAATGATATCAGCTTTTTCTACTTGAATTACAAAGATTATGAAATGGTTTATGAAGACATTGATAAACAGAGTAATGAATGATATAGAAAAGGTCCTTATGATGATATAGGAGGGAACTTAAAGTGACTTGCTATGCGCAAAAATTTATGAAAATCTTCAAAAGATCAGATTTTGTTTTTTAAAATTGGGTAAATGAAAATTTTAAACATACCCGAGTTTTTTTAGTTCCAAAAAAGACAAGTAAAAACTTCCGAATTTCTCTAAAAATGATTATATTGCCCTCAAACAATTCCAGGAACACAACAATATCACTCTTTTGCTTCAACATCTGAAACAATTATACAACTTAAAAAATATTCATATCAAAGAAGTTATGATGTATTTCCAAAAATGGCAAAAAGAAATAGCAAAATAAAAAATTTACTGTAAAAAATAAATAACAATAACGACATATCTTTTGGCTTATTTTTTAAGATATCGTGGATAATAATAACACCATCCTTATCCTACGAGAAAACCAAGCGTAACAAGTTACGCGCAATGGGCTATGGCATGTTCGCTGCGCACCACCGTTCGACGCGTTCGGCGCGCTGGTTGCGCCTGGTTCTAAGTCTTAATTTGTTATCATTACTTGACATCCCCATTAGGTTTGATACGTCATTTAAAAAGGGAAGACATAAGCTTTCTTTTGATGTAAAGTAAAAAATATCAAAACTGTCGCATTACGAGAAAAAGTGAAAAATGTGTTTGCATTTAAGTTTTTTGGTAAAACAAAAAAAATTTTTTTTTTTCAGAAGATCGGACGAAACTCTTTTGGAAACATCAAAGAATTTTAGTAATAGATTAAGGTGATCAAACAAATGAATTTATGAAAATTAACATTAACAAGAGAAAAAAGTCAGAACTATACGCCCCTGTATCTAGGCAGGCGGCTGATATTACTAACCCTCCTTTTGCATACAAAATGTAGTTCACTACTACAACAAGTATACCAAGTTTCAACAAAATCGGAGCAATTTTTTTCCGGTGGTGATTTGAAGCGTTTTGCCCCATATGTAACAAATTATGAAAACAATATCTCATAATTACATCTAGATTACCTTATTACGAGTTTGAGGTTTTTTAAAATTCATTTTGTCTGCTGGGTATTATTTTTTGTTTTGTTCTACTTTTTCTTTGCAATTTTATTCTTGAATTTTTTTTTTTAATTTTTCCCTTGCATCTCGAGGCCACCATAGCTGCCTCACTCGCCGCTAGGCTAAGTTGGCTCTGATCAGAAGTATTTTTCCCAAACTATTTATTATATACCAAATTCATTTATTCCACGTTACCTTGGCGAACGTGCTCTAAAATTATCATTTTCATATTTTATCTGGATTGATCACAACACTACAGCACTACACAACAGCACAGTGGTAAAATACTACTACAAATACCGTTTGCTCCTGTTGGCTGCCATGGATGCAAAAATATGTTGCACTTCCTAGACGCGATTGCAATTGTTGTTTTTCTCTTTTTTCATTCCACTTGATTAGTTTCAAATGCAAACATTTAATTCTGATAATTTGATTTAAGTGCTTACTGAATGTTTTTAAACATACTTTTACGGATTGGTGTTTGTTGTTGTTTTTTATGTGTATTTATATAAACATACATACGTACGGCTGCAGTATGTAATGATTTCTGTTTGGTGTTGTCAGTAATTGGCAGTGTTTATAATCTGCAATTACATTTGATAGTTCAGTTTAACTTGGCCTAATCACTGGTATTGACAGGAACATACATATGCAAGTTTATATATGTACGTGTGCAGCAGTTGCAACAAGTTACTGCGCTTATAGAAAAATAAATATTACCGAAGCATTGATTATGTACGATAAAGGAGATTGAAGTTATATATATGCACCTAGTGGTTACTGTTTCAATGATTGAAAAAATGTGTCGGACAAAAATTTCATCATTTGATGAGGTGCAAAAATTTCAATTAACTTACTATAGCAACTACATCATACTTCATTTATATTTTCTCTACGCACATATTAAAATTACTATGGAACTTCTAATACATTAAACTTCAGTTTAAATTACCATAATCCATGGTGCTACTGTAGCCATAAACGTAAACACGCTCATAAAACCATTTTCTCATCAAATCTATTCCATAAACTGTTACGATTTTTCATCAACATAAACGTGCCCACAGAATATAACACACCTAGCTTGCAAACTTTCTATTCCCGGTGGTAAAAGGTCGTATTCCCATAATATAAACATAAGGAAATTAAACCAACATATTTTCATACCTTTTTTTCTTTTTGGCTGAAATCCCTTTTGAATTTTGGTCGAAATTCATTTAGTCGAATTTCCGTTTCCCTTTAAAAATTATAAAAACTGACTTGTTGTTTCAAAGGAAAATATTATCTGTTTGTAGCGAAGAAACTAGTAAGAGAATTGATAAAAATTGCTCCTTGATTTTATAGACAAAAGAAAATGGTCAAATCGACATTTCTCGCACTTTTGGGTTAAGATTTCTCCTGTAAATTCTGAAGTGATAGTAAAATTCTGCATCCCGATTCCCACTCAACGCACAAATGTACATAGAAAATTACTTTTTATTTTTAAACATCTTGAAAAATTTAAAAACTAAGTAAATAATAATGATGTAATGAATGTCCGTATTCGCATTCACTACAAGTGAAACATTCGCATTCGCAAATTTTTTCGGTAGGTTTAAGGAAGGAAAGCTGCGCTCAAATTCTCATGGATGAATGAGAGAAAAACTTTGAAGCACCATAAACAGCAAAGAATGTTGAAAATCGAAAAAAAAGACGCGCAGCAAAGTTTCTACGTATTCGGGACAGTAAACATCCGATTTCAACAATTATTTTTGCGTTATGTTTGTATTTATAAAAAGCAATAACAGCTGCGGAGGCTTGAAATAATTTTTGGCAGAAAAACTCTGGTAAATCGAAACTTATGGACAACATTTCGGAACTTTCAAAGCCCATGGGGCAATTAGATATATGGTTTCAGGTTTTTCCCTATGTGTTCACATTGTTGCGCTTTTTTCGACTTATCAACATCCTTGGCTATTTATCGTGTCCCAGAATTATTCTCTTATTTATCCACTTTTTGAATTTTATATACTATTTTTCTAATTATTTAGTGACGGATCCCAAAATTGGAGTTACCAATGTCAAAACAAAGTGTGGCGATATTACTGGCCCAATAGTTAAGCTTATTGTTCTTCCAAATTCATCGAAGAATGACCCCTATCAAAACTAAAAAGAAATAGCGCTAAGGAGACCCAGCTCGTCACCCGTGCGCTCATGCGACATTCCACCAAATCAACAAGCTAAGCCGGTGTCTGGTTCGCTTCAACCGGAACCTATGCCGTCTGAATCGGACCCGTGCCTTTTTCAACCCTTGCCTGAGACAACATTCATCTTATCAGACCCACCTCACAGGCATCAGGAAAAGCCCAGAGGTTCTCGGCTGGCTATACGAACCTCAAGATGCGCGGTCGATATGACTCTGTTGTAGAATTACCAATTCGTGCGAGGGTAGTACACTGGTTTATCCGACTCACACCATAGGCAATATAGATCAGCGCCTTTTCGACCAGTATTGTCGTATAATGTAGGCATATCGCGAATGCTGCAAATCTGCCCTCGTATGCCTCATGTTTTCTTATTTCTCTCTCTCTTTTATTATTCACAAGATTTACGTTAGAATTTAAGAATTGTTAAAAATAAAGTAACACGAATTTTTTTATTTCGATGCTTAGCTAAAATTTTCGAAATTATGATTTTTGAAAAATTATCCCTCGAAAAATCTCCTGATCTTCGAGCGCGCTTATCTCAATATTGGTAGGCTGTATCAAAAACACTGCGAGTACACAAAAAAAGTTACATGTTAACGGTAGTTTTCAAAAATGGAGGTTAAATTTTTTAAATTTGCATTGTTTCATTAAGAATTTTTCAATAAAAAAATTGAAAGCCAATTTACTAATGAAATGATATTTCATTTGTTAAAAATATTTAAATGTGTCACATTTTTTAAACTGACATCCGTTACATCACCACTAAGTAGCATAAATGAAATTAGGTCCAGTCCGAAAGATGAAAGTGGCTATTACGCTATGCATTATTCTATATGCGACAGTGATTTTATATACAAACTCCTTTGAGCACTATAATTTTCCGCTGGGTTTAAGAAATCGCAAATACTGTTGAAGCGATCACGTTCGTGTATTAACAATTACATTTCAGCTGGTGTTACTTAATGTGAAGTTTAACAAATTTTTGCTTTAACAGGTGGACTTAACTAAATTGAACTCATAAACTGTAAATGTTGAAAAAATAAGCTATGAGCGTAGAGGCGGTTAAATATGTGTGGGAAATGTTAAAATACTTTGCTAGAATTCCGTCGAAGCAATTAACCCTTTAAGTATGTTTTTAATAGAGCTCGATAGATAACTTTTGTCAAATTCATGATTACTTAGAACTTCTATAACTGACATAGAAAAATTCATTCCTCTGCATATTTTTTATCCCCAATGAAATAAATGGCCATAAGCCATTTATTTCGTAAGTTCGACAATTAACAGTATCGATGCTCTTTGTTTGATGTAAAATTTACTTGAAGATAGCAAGGACCAATGTGGCCAACTTTTGTTTTTCAAAATCCGCTAAAATGAAGAAAAAACGCGTATTTTCTTTAAAAAAAAGCGCTAAATTTTTTCCTTATAAAAGTGTTGAACACAAATTTTTTTATATACAGTAGAATCGTACCCCGTTAATTCGAAAAACATGTTGATTTATAATAAAATAAAATATACAATAATTCGTAACAAACTGTTAGTCCCTTGAAAAAATAGCTATAATTCGTAAAAATTCTACACATTTTGGTCCCCTCGCTAATTCGTATTTTCTTTTTCAATACAAGGTCTGTTTAACCTCTTATAAACCGAAATTGGTTATTGACAATTCGTAATGCAAAGCAAAATTCAATGGAACTATGATTCGAAAAAAAACATTGTTGATAGCTACGTTCACTTTTTTCAATGGAATTTTTTTTTGTTTTTCGTGGTTGACAAGATACACGAGAAGAGCCCTAAACTACCAAACCGATAATTTGTATTTTTCTTATTTTAACCTCGTTAACCCTGGGATTGTATATCCCAATAATGTTCGAAAACTTAAGTAAAATGGGAGATACGATTTCCATTTTATTTGAATTTTCTTTGAAAAACGTGTGCTGGCTGTCAGTGAGTGGATTGTGGATTGGCTTTGCTATTATTCCTGGTTACAAAGGTTATAGCAGACATTGTACCCCATTGGAAACTTAAGGAAAACTGTAAGGATTAAGAGTCCCGAACATATTATTTTTTAAAATTTGTTTTAATATTTGCATAAAATATTTAGGAAACTCAGCCAGATTTTGAGGAAAAACTCGGGATTGAAAGAGTTAAATCGAAAAAATTGCTAGTCCCTTGCTATTACGAATTGTATTAATGTATTAAAAAGGAAATTAAATAAATATATGTATTTTTAAAGATTTAATTCACAGCGTAACACATTCTTTAGTCTGAATTCAAAAGCATTATGAACACTAGTGCTGTTTATTTACGTTATCAGGTATTTTGTAGTTACCACAAAATGAATTTTCGTGTTTAAATCCATTTTTTATATGAAGTAAAGAATTTTTTGAATTGAGTGACTTTCGGTTACGAATTTTGGTTTTAAATAAGTTCATTGCTCATTGTTTCGATACAAAATGTTGTTAGGATTATTCAGGAAATGGATTATTTAGTAGAGCATTTAGTGTCTTTTAAACTGAAAAAATGCGTTAAAAACGCGCTGACCGCTAAATCACTTTTTTCCCGCGTTTTAATTTTCAAAAAGCACTAAATTTAGCGGAAAAAGCCCTGAGTTGGCCACACTGCCAAGGACACAAAACCATAGAGCACATGAGCCGACACTAAAAGAGCAAGTGTCGGGGTCGAGCTTTTTGCCATATACGTGTGAGCTCTCAGCATAACTCAATCGTCAGAATTTCTCAATTTACAAATTAGTACTTTTTTGGGATGAATACATATATATTTTGCAAACGGATTGATTTCTGTTCGTTATTTTTTAATATTTTTCTCATTACCTTTTAAATTATACATAATATAAATCAATCAAAATTTTGTAGATAACCATAAAAAAAAACAATGGATGCGTGCAAGGCACGCAAGATATTTGATGTGTAAACAGTTAAGCCAACTGAATGCCATATACATAAACTCACATATGTATAGCCATTTATTTGATGTATAATCTCACCAACGTGAATAGGGCTGATATGTTGTAGTTGCATTATTTTAATTTTACTCAATGCATCGGGATCTATATGCTCGCATATACGCAGCTGCAATTGCATCCTTTTTTTCGCGCTTTAAGTTTTTCTTCCTGTCGATTTGAAATTTTATTAGATGTGAAAAATTTACAAAACGTCGCCTTAGAATTGATTTGGCGTATAGGTATATGAATTTGTACACACATACGTCAAATCAATCCTCAGGCGACGATAAGTGCTTTCCGCATTTAACCTTAGAAAGGCAACAGGGATGACTAGTCACCCCACTACTTTTTAAAAGCACCGCAAAGAGAGTTGTCTTAACTGCATTTAATAAAAATACAAAAGAATGTATTTTTTTGAAGTAAATAAGTGATTTTATAATAAATAAGTTTGATTTTTTCTGTGTAACATTTTTGCTATTTACATAGCAATGTTAATGTACAAAGCAAAATTTTTATAATGCCGTGATTTGCTATCATTATCACTACATTTTGTTTATACATTTATTGAAACCTAGATTTTTTATTACTTATCATTTTGTATTGTTTTTATATTTTTAAAAATATTTAATTTTAATCCAATTTAACTAACCGAATGCAAAACCTATTAAACGCCTGTGTTTGCTACGGCGACTTCTCTGTTTGTATGGTATAGTCGATCTCCATACGTTTAACACCAACAAATAATTCTGCCACGAATAAATGTACACACACATTTTGTTTTCGTATTTACATATATGTGTGAGTAAATTGATCGAAACATAAACAAACAAACTCCGCTCGTAGTTTAATTTCTCCCTCTCTTCTTCTCTTTGTTGGTTAGAGTAGCACAGTCATGCCGCGCAGTAGTGTGAGCGAGAGGGGAACTGGACGTTGCAGTTATCTTACATCTTACGATACAGTTATTCTTACATTTTACACATTTTAAATTTTGCCCAAATTTTGAGCTAAAATGTTTACACATCAATTAAAGTAGTCGTTAAATTATGATTTTATGAATCACTACTATGGTAGCTATGTGTGGTGAAAAAAGGTGAAATTAACAGAAAAATTGTGAAATTCAAGATTGGTTTTATAATAAACACCAGATTTTCTGCTACTAATTATTATATTAATTTTTAAAACAAACAAAGTAAGCAAGAATCGAATGTAAAACTATATTTGAAGGTTCCGTACAATTAAATAATTTATTAGAAAGTAGAGAAAATGAAAACAAAAAATGTTTAAATTAACATGATTTGAAAATAGTATTGCGGAACTACTACCATCTTGAATTAATGAAGCTTTTGGTCTTGGCAAGCTCTGAATATCTTGCCTAGATTGATCCCTATTTAAAGAATCGCTAGCTACCGCTTCCAGAACATTGTGTGCGTCCTGTTCTGTACCGAATTCTGTAATCGGCTCGCAGTTCCCTTTTACCACTACAGTTACATAATATAACCCCAAACGCATTTGAAATAAGCCCCGAAAATTATGTGGAGTTAATCGATTAGTTCGACCTCCACATCTCATAATTTGTCCGAAAGTGTTCCAGTTCGTCTTGGTTAATTTCTCTTGTTCTTATGTGTTGTGACAAATATGTCCACAAATGTCCCACAAGCTGCTAATATTTAAAAGCCAACCTTTAACGAAATGAAATTTATTTTTTAGATCTGAACCATTTGCATCTTCAATTTTCATTGAACGCAAAAGATTGTTGGCTTTATTTAAAAAATCTAGCTGTTGCCTAGTCCCAGAAAAAAACTGTTTTGATGGAAAAACGGCATCAACGCAGTTGCTATTAAAAACATTAAATAGTTCATCAAAAAATATGATAAACTCTGCAGTGTTCGGTGTTGTTTTAGCTTTGGAAATATCTAAAGTTCCCGAGCTATATAAAGCGTTCATACCCGATGCGACTGTATTACTCAAAACCTGAGTAGCATATCTAAAGCTCATTCTTTGAAAACTATTAGGATTGATGTGTTTGGGCGCACATCGGAGCGGTTATGTACAGTCAACATTACAGAAATGCTCCAAATCCTTTCAGATACTGCACCATTTTGAAATTCAATAAAATTTTTCTTATTATGTAAACAATTGCGAGTGCGTTTAATAAGATGTGGTGAAAATAATTAATGCACCATTTTAAAATTTAATAAAATTTTTCTTATTATGTAAACAATTGCGAGTGCTTTTAATGAGATGTGGTGCGTCGTGAAAAAAGAAAACTTTTTCCCCGTTGACGTGAAAATAAGGTTTATTTTCATTAACACCTAAATTATTAGCAAAGCCAACGAAATTTGAGCCCTGATAGCACACAAAACTACAAGGGTGTAATCCAATGGATTAAAGTTGGGTAATTATTTCAAAAACATATCTCCTAACCGCATCTGATTTGCAATTCACCAAATTCGTTCCACAGTAACTACGGGCCATCTAATCCTGAAATTGTTGAAAACTTTCATATTAATAAAGAGGATATTATTTTGGCAATACCTAATTTAAAACCACGTTGTAAATACGAAAAAAATGGTTTCTCCCATCTATTTTTTTTGTTAAATGCAATATTGTTGATCCGCTAACACTTTTATTTAATGCTTGTGTAATAAAAGGGATATTTTTAGATTGTTGGAAAATTTGTATTATAGAACCAATTTTTAAATCAAGTGACAAGAACAAAATCATTAATTATAGGGCTATTGTCAAACAAGACACCTTTGCCAAGTAATTTGACCAAATTTTACTAAACAAATTATATAAACATATTAATATGACATTGACTGACTGCCAGAATGGTTTCATTCCAGGTAAATCAACTTGTATGAACTTGACTCTAATTTCAAATCATATTGTTGGGGCACTGGAAAAAGCACAGAAAACTTATAAAACATGCTTTGACAAGGCGCGCAAGAATGAGTGCTATTATAAGCTTTATGATTTAGTAGCAATAAAGCGGACACAATTCGTTGCTGGCCGAAAATTGGCAAATGAATATTTAGGTCCGTATAAAATAGTAAAAGTTAAGCGCAATGATCGCTACGATGTCGAGAAAGCAGCTACTTTCGAAGGTCCGTTGAAAACGTCAACCGCAGTTGATTTTATGAAACCTTGGCGTGATATCGGCGATGAAAATGTGTTGTCATCTGGGCCAGATGAATAGTCGGATGGCCGAATGTGAAGTAGCGGATGTTCGGCTATGAATCCCTGTGGTCGGCTTGATCAGTTCACAACAGTCGTTAATAAGCAGTAGTCAGAAGTAGTTGTCAGCTGAAACAGTCGTTCGTTTTCATATTTCATTTACATTACATTTTGAACATTTTCTGAATTTAATTACATTTTTTAATTTTAAACAATAAACTGAATTATATTTTTATTAAACTATATTTTACGATTAATCGTTTTTACATACATATGTAAATAAGTATATACATTAATATGTAATTTTTTATATTTATTGATTTTTGTTGCGTGGAAAAATCTTTTTTCAATGATCAGATGAAGTCCGATTTACATCTGGCAACCATATTTGTAAGGCTCATAAACAAACGTAGATTTATGATCTGACCAAACATTTTGAAATCAAGGACATCGAGCTGAAAAAGGACACAAAAATAATATGAATTTTAAAGAACAATAAGAATATTTCAAACTATTTATTTCTAAACTTTGTGGCCGCCAGGCTGTACGCTGTACAAAGAGTGTAAAAATAGAATAATTCAAATTAGCACATTATTGTAGCATTTTAGTGCTACACAAAACATATAAATCTTCAAATTGGCCAGTACGAGTATATAATGTAGGGTTTGTCATGTGTGATGGTAAAAGTAATAGTAACGCAAGCCGTTTTAAATGACCTATCTCTAACCGGAACAGTTGTTAGCAAGGGCTGGTTAGAACACTTGAAGTCATGCGAGACTTGGCAAAAAATTTATTCGAAAATGACAGGATTCTCTTTCTGGGATGCATAAACCAAGATTGCATCGAAAACTTGCTCAGCATCATCCCATCAAAGTTTGGCAACAATGACAATCCGTCAGTGCGTGAGATTCAAGCTCTAACCGCGAGAATGATGTCGGTGAAGATTATTGTGTACAACATAAGCAAGAATAAAAAATATGACGATGATGATGACCTCAATCTAGGAAACGAGTAACGCTGCTGCAACATCACAAGCAATGAGCCGAATGCAACAATTGATGAGGAAGAAGAAACTGTTGTTTTAGCCGACGAAACACAGCAGCCCCTAGTCTGTGCGTCCCCTGCCGATGTTGCTGCAGCACGTTATTATGTTGGGTATGAGATTAGAGGTAAATTGACAGCGAAGATAAAGTGTTCAAAATGAGAAAATATTTTGATAAAGAAATGTCCATTCGACTAAAGAATTATGGTACTAATCAGTTGCGTCTAAAAAATTCCGATTTTTTCCCCATTTTCCAACTCCGATTTTTCGACAATTGTTTGAGACAGATTGCCACCAAATTGGAATAAAATTAAAAATCGTTTCCATGTGCATCGCTGGTTCAACTTAACTGACCCATGTTCACAGCACAGAACCATAAATAAAGAATTGATAAACTTTATTGGTATAGATATATTTCATGTTTTGTAGACTTTTCGGAATAATAAGTTTTAGTTGTTTATTGACAATATGAAAAGTTTACAATTTTTAATGTATTTTACATATTCTTTAATATTCTTAAAAAATTTATAATTGTTATTGACGTATATTTTATATAACTTTCTAATATTATATAAATTTTATAATATAATTTATGTAAAAAAAAATTTTTAGAAATATAATATTATACCAATGCATTCATTTGAAAAGATTAAATTAATATATAAATTTTATATAATTTTATCCTCAAATAAACAGTTCTGCTAAATTTTAATATTATAATTAAATGACAAAAAATTCTTTGAAAGAAATCAAATAAAAAGTTTTATAATTTAGTTAAGGTAATTGCAATTTTTCACGACCTGGTGTACGTTCTCAAATCTCTGTGCCAAGTCCGGCTTGATGTAAATGTTTGATATCGATCGTAAGCTAGGCCTGTGAGATTGAAAGATGACAGATAAAAAAGCCGCCATCATTTTAATTATCATTCATTATTCATTCATCAATTCATGAATGATAATTAAAATGATGGCGTTATTCGTTAAAATTTTAATAAAAAATTTATAATCATCGACGATGCAGCGAATTGAAGTTTGGAAGTACTTTTATGTTTACTAAAACGTATCTTACGGAAAATATTACGTAATTTTATTATGATGACATTTTATTTTCTATAAAATAAAATTTTCAATCTTTAGTAGTGCTACTTTTGCAGTTAGGGTCTCTAAATTAAATAAATATCTAAATTTTTTTATACATTTATTATTTATTTTTGTATATTTTTCAAAAAATTAATAAAAATAAAAAATTTACACAAAGTTCGCAAAATTTTTAAGCGCATTTTATGATTTTTTTACATTAGGTATCGAAAACCAAACACCATCCGGAATGAGGAGCTGTGGGACCAGACAAGACAACTCCTTACTAGCGATGAAATACGAACGCGCCGCTACAACTGGCTAGGCCATACATTGCCTATTCGTTCCGGAAATCCTCTTCACGTTGCTTATAAACATTCTGAATTTTCTTCGAATTTTTTCGCAATTCTCTCCAAGATTGATAGAAATTCACAATTTTTTTTACACAGTTAGGTAGAGAAAATATATTTTTTGCAGCACTTCTCAAATGTAGTGACATACTCGTTAAATAAAAAATATATGTGTTCACAATGCAAATAATTATAGTGCTTTGACAATTAGCGCGGAATCTATTTTGCTTTTCTTTTGTTTTATTTATTTATTTTTTAATTGAATTGAAAACTAAGTTGCTCATAGGCCAAACGACTAACTCCAATATTCTATAATTTTAATACTAAGTACTTACTTACTTAATTGGCTCTATAACCGATAATCGGTCTTGGTCGCCTCCACAAAGCCTCGCCAGTTGCTATGCGCTTGCCGGCGACAGTTAGTTAGGTCAAGTGCAGTCAGGTCCCCCTGTACCTGATCTTTCCAACGGAGATAAGATCGTCCTCTTCTGCGCGTTCCACCTCAGTGGCTCGAATAAAACACTCTTCTAGTCGGAGCACTTTCTTCCATTCGCTCAACATGACCCAGCCAGCGAAGCCGCCGAATTTTTATGCGCTTGACTACGTCAATATCGGCGTATAGCTCATACAGCTCATGGTTCCATTTTATACGATACACGTCGTCCACGCACACTGGACCATAGATCTTACGGAGTATCTTCCTCTCGAACGCTCCCAACAGCCTCTCATCGTTGGTGGTCAATGTCCACGTCTCAGCACCATACATGAGGACGGGAAGGATGAGGGACTTGAAGAGCGTTACTTTTGTCCCTCGATAGAGGGCTCGGCTTCTCAATTGCTTACTGAGCCCGTAGTAACACCTGTTGGCAAAAGTTATTCTTCACTTGATCTTAAGGCTGCCATTATTGTTGGTGCTGATGCTGCATCCAAGATAGACAAAATCCCTGACGGCTTCGAATTTGTAATTGCCAACAGTGAAATTTTGATTAAGACGCCCTGACTCTTTGTTTGTTGATGAAAGGTATTTCGTGTTGTCCTCGTTCACCACTAGACCCACTCGACGAGACTCCCTTCCGAAGTTGGAGAATGATGCACTGCCTGCTCGCGCGTTGATGGCAATATCATCAGCGTATGCCAGCAGCATGACACTTTCTCCAGCATTAGATTAAAGAAGTCACACGATAGAGGTCAGCCCCATTTTTCACTGCGCTGGTGGTGGTTACTGTCAGTGTCATTTTGCAAAGCTTTGAAAGGATACCAAAACCAGACATTGCGGCGTACAGGTGATCTCTAATCGTGCTATCAAAGGTGGCTTTATAATCGACGAATACATGGTGTGTATCAATTTGTTTTTCTCGGGTCTTTTCCAGGATTTGGCGTAGTGTGAATATAGTGTCGATGGTGGATTTACCAGGCCTGAAGCCACATTGATAAGGCCCAATCAGTTTTTTGACGATGGACTTCAGTCTTTCACACAGTACGCTCGATAGAAACTTACATGCGATGTTAAGAAGGCTTATCCCACGGTAGTTGGCGCAAATCATGGAATCACCTTTCTTTTGGATTGCGCAGAGTACACTGAAGTTGCAATCACTGGGCATGCTTTTATCTGACCATATTCTGTACAAAAGCTCATGCATGCGTATTGTGAGCTCTTGGCTTCCTTAGCAGACAAACCGTTAGTCAGGCGTCTTATTTTTTCGAAGAATTTTCGAGCCTCATTCCTGTCTCCAAGCATCTCGATATCGTCACACTCACCTCTTTCTGCTTCTCGGTTCTTGCGCCTGAAAAGACGTTTCTCCTCCCTCCTTAACTCTTTGTATCGCTCCTTAGCAGCGTTGAAACTAACTGCAGGGTGTCTCGGTATACTGCATTTTTTGCTTTGGCTGCATAGCGTCACTCTTGGACGTACCACATATTTCTCCGTCGACGGTGGTAGCCTAGCACCTCTTCGGCAGCTGTACGCATAGAGTGGAAAATGTGCATCCACTGCTCGCATATATCAAGTTGAGGGGTGTTTCGGGAAAGGAGGAGTGAGAGTCGATTACCGAAGGCGTCGGCTGTCCATTTTGATTGGTGCTTTTCGACATCCAGCTTTCTCTGTGTACTGGTACGTATGTGTTTCGCTAATATATTTGTTCATAAAATTGTTCTAGTAAATACCGGAACGATTTCTGAGAGAATAAGAGGAATCAAACGTGCTGTCGCTTCGCTTGATATTAGCTATCAACAACTAAGTCCTAGCCTTCCTTACTGACGCAACCGTAAGGAGTATTACATATAAGCTAGCAAAGAGGAGAAGAAGTAACCTGTGCCACAGTCTAAGTCTGTGCAATGCAAGAATGATAGAATACAAGATTAGGCAGTGCGCAGGTTCGCCATTTTGAAAATTTTTTGGCTTCGTCATACCAGACCTTTGTTTACATTTTTCCCTTATTTGCATTGAGGAAAAAAATGCTGTGACCATTTTTATAATTTAGCGCAACTGCAGACACATGTCTCATGCAAGCGATAGCAAACCCAATCCATGCTGATTATAAATCTCACAGAAAGTTTTTTGAGTGCATTTGATCATTTATAACTTCAAAGCTTTGCGAATAGCTCCATCAGCAGCATGGCAGAAATGTTCGGATGTCCAACGTTCTGCTTGCGGCCACCATAAATTTTTGTGGTGGAATCAAACAGGTACGCCGGTATTATTACGTATTAAAGTGCACCTTAAGAACAAAAATCAATTTTATTGCACAATTTTTACATTTATTTATTAATTTAATAGAAGAAAAAACAATTAATTTCACAATTTATTCCAATTGTCGAAGAAAAAACAAACAAATATGTGAAAACGTCAAGTAGAAACGTAAACAAATATCTGTCAACACACTGTAGCCAATCAGATTACATGGGGTCTGGTGTGAGGTACATGTGCAGAAGATTTCACTTTTGAACAGACTAGCGCGCAATCTTGCATCCCTTTAACTTTTGTGTGCGATGCATGTCCCTTTATACCCACTCTTTCTGTGTATGTCCCGCACTGTTTCCGTTTGTTTATTGTATTGTTAGTGTTAAATATGTAAACATGTTTTTAAATAAATTCAATTATTTCAATATAAATGATTTGGAAATAAAAATTTTTGTACAAAATTAAATTAATTGTGGGGTCGAAATAGATCCCAATTTCGGGTCCTTACAATTTTGATGATGAATTTTTCGCCAAGCTGCTCATTTAACAAACACATGCACTGTACAAGCTGGCCAGATTTCTCCATTTAATCATTTACTTTAAAATTTTTTGAAATTCGTGTATTTTTTTCTCATCATATTATGATGAGCTGATTTAAATTTCGACGAGTCCGCATTTATTATCAGCGCTGGGGTATTCTATTTTTTTCCTTGAGAAACCATTTACATCTGACTGATATTGCTAGTCGTGAAATCGACTGCAAAGATCGATTGTTCAAAGTGCAGCCTGTGATCGAGCAAGTTCGTCGTCGACTGCATCAATTGCCACTAGAAGAAAGTCTATGTGTAGATGAACAGATTATACCATTCAAGGGTAAGTTCAAAGCCATGCAATACGTCAAAGGCAAGCCATATCCGCGGGGCATTAAACTGTACTTTCTTTCTGGCAAAAATGGTATGCAGTTCGAATTCATTGTATACCAGGGATCAACAACTCTACTAAATCAGATGTTGGTCAAGCCATTGGTAGTGGGTCGAAAATTTTACTCGAACTAGCAAAGCGAATCTCAGCCGAAGAAAAGGGACACCAGTTGTATTTCGATAATTATTCCCCATCTTTAAGCAATTTTTACAAGATGGTTCGATAACAAGGTTTTCAACTTGGCTTCGAATTTTGTGGGAATCGGAGTGGAATTGAAATTACTCGCCCAGATGTTGAACGCTTGTACAACAAGAAAATGGGTGGGATGGATCTGTCAGATCAAATGATTCAGTACTATCGAATCCACATTCGCACTGTGAAGTGGACTTTGTGTGTTTTAATGCACTTCGTGGACTTGGCTTTAACTGCAGCTTAGATGGAGTATCGAAATGATTGTGACGCAAATCTTATATTCACCCAATATTGGTAATTTAAATTGAAATCAACTTCGAACTATGAAAATGAATTTCAGAAATGAAATTAAGTGTCAATTGCAATTTAAATGAGCACTGTGAAATTTGACCTAAGAGTGGTACTTTATGTTCCAAATTTCAAAAAAACGTTTTTGTGTTCCACAACATGTGAAAATAGCAGGAATTTCTGGTTCCTATTTCCTTACCAATTCTGACTTGGAATTCGCGAAACCCTATGGTCATGAAAAATATGTTTTTTTTTGTGGGGTTGTGCTATAGATTACCCTTAAACAGATTAATCAAATCAAAAAGCCAATCACAAATGTCAACAGGGCATTCGTAAGAATGGTGGTCGTCATATAATTATAGATAGACTAAAACAAACTCTGGAAAATAGATATCAATTGGATGTTGCATTCTTGCGACATAAAAAGCGCCTGCTGCTATTATTACTACTACTGTAAATGGGCACTTGTCACCGTAATGCAGAATGAACTAAATTGATTAACATACATGAATAAGAATGCAAAAGAGGCCGAGTATATGTATATGTATCTACATCTGTGACAGAAATGCAAAATACCCAAAGGGGAAACGATAATGAAACTGGATCTCTTTGGCATGTGTGCAACAACGAATGAGGCCAGACGGACATACAGATGCAAATGTCCATGTGTGGATCTAAAGTTAAAAGATTAGGAACATATAACTTGCGGGTGTAAGGTTTCCACAGGGTGCAGAAACGAGTTTTTCCTCTAAGAAGTTGAAGTTGCTAAAGCGGAATCTGTCGTCAAAATTGTTTTCTATGTAGAAGACCAAGATGATACTTCAGACGGGTGTCTTCCTCGTTCGTCTTTATGTATTATGTAAGCGTGCCTCTGAGCGCACTTCAATTTCTATTAAGTACAAAGTGAATTCAAAGATTTTTATTTTTACAACTAAAACATATGATAAATGCGGCGCTGATGACACTGCAAACTGCAACAACATACGACAATTTAGCATTGTCAATACAATTGCTTCTGCAATCCTTTTCCTTTGTATATATTCTATTTGTTCGCAATTTTTTTTCTTTTGTTTTTTTTTTGGCATCGATTTTCTTTGAAGAAATTCTCATTTATGGTCATTGTCTTCATTTTCTGGTTTTCTTTTTGTTGCGGTTTATTATTAGACGCTTCTACGCTCAGCTTGAACAGTTAATTGTGCCGTTTGCTTGTTGTGGGTGGCAAACTGGATTTGAATTTGCATACACATGTGTATCTTGGAGATACAGAGATGTTGACTTCCATATATTCACATTGTACGAAGCAATTTATTTTCTACTAGTTTTGGATTTTTTTGTATGTTTTTTACAAATAGTTTAGCGGTTCAGCTTCCTATACAAAGTGTGTACCTTTTGGTCGAATCAACAATTTCGTCTTACGAATAACTATGTCTTTATTACGCAAGTGCAGAACTTTATTTATATTCATATACGCATCACCTTTGGAAAAGTTCTTAGCTTTAGGCTGCATTTGATTTTTTAAAGTACATTCGATTCGGAAATATGGTTATTGTTGCAATAAATGCGAGGATTCAAGACGATTTGTTGTTGATTTAGGACTTCTTTGTTTAAGACTTCTTTGAAGTTAAGAAAAGCTTCTTTTTGTGGATTTAGAAGAACTAAAAAATTTTTTTTTTAATAATAAAAATGTTGGCTGCCCTGTCTGTAATTCACTGGCGGATTCAGGAAGTATTTTTAGGAAGTGGTTTTGACCCTCAATGACTTTTCTCCGAAAAATATTTCTTAATTTTTTCCAACAATTAATCCTGTATAAAGAGATTATAAAAAAAAAAATTTTTTTTCAAAGGCTAATTTGTTAAAAAAAGTTGGACCTAGGTAATTTTGATTTTCGCTGACCGCAATCTTGCGGTATTTCATTTCACTCCAAGGTATTGATGTAGTGATTTTATGCCCGTCTACGTTTATATTTATCACCTCCCGTATCTTTCTGCTTTTTACCAAAACTGCTTCAGTTTTATGTGCCGCCAGCTCCAGGCCAGTTTTAGTCAACCACGTTTTGATCTCATTTGTCACATTTGTAGCAGTGATCTGTATATCTTGCAACTCCTTTACCACGATCATAACAGCAATGTCGTCTGCATAGCCAACTTTGCTGACACCTCTCGGTACTGGTAGTCGCAATATTCCGTCATACAGGGTAATTCACAGCAGTGGTCCAATGACCGATCCTTGCGGTACTCCAACTGTAACGCGGTAATATTTCACACCATCATTCGTATCATAAAGAAGTGTTCTGTCTGATAAATAGCTCCTAATAATGCGTAATAAATATGTCGGTGTGTTTAAATCAATTAGCGTCTGCATTATGTGTGACCAGCTGGCCGAGTTAAACGCATTTTTAATATCTAGGGTCACTACTGCACAGTATTATTTTTTTCCATAGCCACCTTTCACCTTCTGTATCTTTTTCGGCAATGGATTTCACTTTCATAACTGCGTCTATTGTTGAACGATTCCTTCTGAAACAATATTGGTTACGCTCTCTACATGTGTTTCTAATCGATCTCTAACAATCCACTCCAAGATTTTTGCTAGAGTATCTATCATGCACAGTGGTCTTTAAGAGCTCGGTTCACCCGATGGTTTGTTGGGAAGATGAGAGTTGTCTACTATGTACTGCTAAAACCTGGTAAAACGTTTATTGCTGAACGATACCGACAGCAACTGATTATATTGAACCGAGCATTGAAGAAAAAACGACCAGAATATGCCAAAGGACACAATAAAATAATTTTTCAACATGAGAATGCTCGGCTCCATATTGCACATTTTTAAAAAACTATTTGGGAAACATCAAATGGGACGTTTTGTCACGCCTCTTGTATTCACCAGACTAGTTTCAATTGTTGCAGAACGGAAATTCGGAACAGCACTTCAATTCGTACGAAGAAATGAAAAATGAGGTAGATGAATGGTTAGCCTCAAAAAATGAGAAGTGATACTGAAACGAAATCCATCCATTACCTGGAACATGAAAAGTCATAGCAGACGATGGCCAATACTTTGATCATTAAGCTCGTTCATTTTGTTAATTAAATAAATGCCTTTTTTTACGTAAAAAAACCCGTATTTCATGTTCATACATCTTTTACAAAATATCAAAATAATAAAAGCACAGCATATTTTTAGGGTTATTTTTTAATAATAAATAATAAACAAAACTTTTTTATAATAAAATATCTGTCAAATTCTCTACATCGCCTGATGTTTGAAGTTTAGTTTAACAACCGCAAAAAAAGAAACAAATTTAAACATGTAAGTAAAATTAGTCTGTAAGAACTTTATACTCACAGGCTAAGTAAATAAATAACTAAATGAAACAAAAAAGTATATACGCAATTAAACACTGGTGTTTACACATCATCGATTGCGTGTGCCACCACTCATTTTTGTTTTTTATTTTAGATGAAATTTACTTTATTAATAAGTAAGTAAAAAAATAAATTTCGTTGTTGTGGTATTTTATTAAATGTTAAAAAATAGTGTTTCTGAAGAGCTCATTCAGCCACTTTGATAGAACATATCTTTTGATCTTTCTAACTACTTTTAGATGAAAGTCGCAAGTTTTTTATCAAGTTAATTGGTTGCTATTAGCTGCTACTCTTGATTTTACGACCAAAACTTTGAAAAATAAGTTCAGTCAAAATATGCTTTTTTAAACTTAAAAACAAATACAAAATATATTTAAGATATTCCCAAGCTGTCGTATAATATTGTATGAAAAATGAGCGAATTTATGACAAATAAGAAATGACCCACTAGGAAGGGATTTAGATTTCCCATAAAATTCTACTATAGGTCTCTGAACAGTATTTTCTTCTTAGACTTGATTTAAGATAATTAAAGGATTAAATAATAAATTAAAAATTTATAGATTTTTACCAATTTGTCTAGCAACGCCCCCAAATGAACGCCCATTTTTAAAAAAATAATTTTTCTTTTTTAGTAACTTAAAGTAATCACGTGTACCATAATTCAAATCACTTGACAACTCCTTCTATTTTTGCCAACTTTTGTATGGAGTCAAACCATTGTGCGCCGGTTTTATAACGTTAATTTTTCTCCTAATAAAATAATATCTCATTTGGAATCCGGTGAAATCAGTGCTGCCATATTTTTTTTTGTCAAAAACTGTTACCAATCGAAAAAAAACATGTATTTTGGGAAAACGAAAGAACCACAAACAATTTTATAGGAACGTGCATTATTCCACTGCATAAACACATTTACATTTTTACTATAATTTAAAATGAAAAGGAATATATTTAAATCTATTCTTGCATATTATTACAAAAACTGTAAAAAAAATTTATTTGTGAAAACTGAGTTAATTGAAGGAAAACTGTGAAACTCTCACATTGACTAAAGACACCCTCACAGTGACAGCAATTTATAGATAAATCTGTAAATATGGTTACATTAATTAAAATTAATAATACTCTTACTATGGAAAACTGAGACGAGTGCGGATCAGGTGGTTATATTATAAGGGATCACAACTGTACAATCAACATAAAAATTGCTAAAAATAACAAGAACAGCGATTCAATGGCTGTCGCGTGATATTTTGTCGTCCATTTAAAATCGCGTGGCATCTTTTGAAAATTGTTAATAAATATCTTGAGGAGCTGAGTCCGCGAGCGCCTGCGCACAACAGTAGCGGGTAACATTCTTAATACGTACACATGTATGTATTGGGAAAATTTGTTTTGCTTTTATAAAAGGTGGCAAAAATTTGTGCACAATTTTCACCAGAGCCAAACTAAAATAAGTCCGCAAATCCGACAGATGCAACACATAATCCTCCCCAATTTGGGTTTAAGCCGTAGCTGGAAATGCAATTTATTTGCTGTTGCATCATAAGAAACATGCAACATGCACCATTTACACCAAACGAATTAGCGCATACATGAAATTACACAGAATTCTTTAATGTCTGTCCATCGGACCATGCGTCTGTCTATTTATTTTTTGTTTTTTCTTTTTTTTTTTGGATTCATTGCAAAACTGTTCTTTTGGTCATTACAAACACAAGACTACGTGCTACGTCGTACTTTTCTACAGCTTGACCACCTGCTTAAACAACCTGAGCCTGACGCGCACTTAGAGAATGATACAGCCTTATATTGTATATAGTCTTTTTTCTGCTGGTACTGCTGAAGGAGGGTAAGAGGGTAAAGCCTCTGAAAGCCACATGACTTAAGCTCTGCTAAGCATCCTTAATGGGTATCACGACCTTACTTAGCATGGCTTGTGGTGCTTTTCTATCCTCTTCTTCTTCCTTTTTCATTGTGAAATGTGCGTTTAATTTATGGTGTGCTACCTTTTGTCGCCTTGCTTGCTTTGTTGGCCAGTTCTTTCGTTTGTCGATCGGTCATTTATTTGCTTCTTTTTTTTCTTTGGAGCCTTTGAAGAGGTGCTAACTTTAGTGTCTTGTTGCTTGTGCAATCGTCGGTGTGATGCTGCAGTGTAATTCCACTTTGTGGTTTCATGTGCGCATATTTCTTTAAACCAAAAATGATGAATGTTTTTGGATCATTTAGTGTTTTGTTTCGTAGTTCGCGCTCTTGTGGTATGTGCGCAGTCATGTTTGCAATTTTCCTTACTATTCATAAAATTGTTGTGGTGTTGCTGAAGGTGAGACTACATTGTCAGCGCTCAAATACATAATTCTTAACCACAATGAATGAGTTTTAATTCTATGCGCTTTGAAATTCATATGAGTAAGTTTTCGGCTCATATGGTAAACGGGAAGTTTAGATTAAGTGCCGGCATTGAGAGATTGGCTTTCGAGTTGGCTGAACCCAGAAACTTATGATTCGCTTTTCAGAAAAGTAATACGATGTATGTATGTATTCCTTCGGCTGGTAATTTCGGAAATGATTGAACGAGATTATTATTACTATTATTATTATTTGAAAGAGGACGACTCGAAAGTCAGGCACTGCGACCTATCTATTGTACCAAAGCCCCAAGAAAGAAAGAAAGGCAGAGAGAAAGAAAGATAGATAAGAAACGTACCCAAGCCGAGAATCGAACTCAGGTCTCCAGAGATAAGATAAGGCACTCTGCCACTAGACCACAGTGGCGATGGTAGGACCTACAGTTTAACGCCGATTCCGAACGGCTGTGTGGCAATTTTTATCAGCTCGGTGGTTTTGCCATTACCAACCAACGTGTGTACTTGTACACATTCTTATAATTCTCATCCACTTCATATCGATAGTAAATATAAGAAGTTTATGAGAATTAACCACCAGACCAAGACGGGAATCGAACCCGCAACCTTCTGAATGAAAGTCTAGTGCACTATCCACTAGACAATCGAGGTCGTCATTGAACGAGATTAGCTCTTTTCTTATTTTTCGGTGAGCCTGGTAAAATCATATTTAATCTTATATATGGTATGCTTAGGGGTGGCCGTCTAGGGACAAATTCGAATGGCCCATTGTGATACCACATTATCTCTCCGTATAGTTATTAACAAATTCGAGTATAAATAAATTGCCCCGAAATGTTCGGAATCCGTGAAAATGGCATCACTGATTCTCAGTAAATAGAAACATTTAGTTTATCATGCTAATTTTGTGCTCGATCGTGTCGGGAGAACATTTATTTGAACTCGCTTTCAATGGTGTCTGTCAGTCTCTCGTTCGGGTGGAATTTTGCAATCGATTTTAAGCTAACTTTCCGATGAGCTAGAGGCTTGAAATTTTAAACATAGCTCAGAACGGTATGACAACTTATTGACAAATATCTACTTTTCAAAACACCATATTAATTATCCTTTACACAAACCATATATTAGCCATCTGTTAACACCGTACTCCTTATTTATATACCTGAAACTATGCTATACTATAATTATTGTATAATAATAATATTTGTGCATCAGCCTGAAAGTATGCTCTACTATAATTTTTGAATAATAATATTTATTTATTTATTTGCCAAACTTCATAAAAAAAAAAATTGTGTCCATATCCATATTTCTTAGTAGGCCGAATTTCAGAACTTCACATTTTTTTAAGTTGTCCGCTTTATATGAAATGCCTCATATGCTGAGCATATCTTTAGTAAACTAAACTCTGAAATATATATAATTAAGTTTTATCTTTATTGAGGTCTTTATTCATTCGACTCTTAACAAGAACTAAAACACACGTACTCGACAATTGCCGAACATACTTATAAAAACGATACAGAGAAACATTAGTATGTAAAAATGTATAAAAGGAGTAAGCAGATATAACTATATAGTGAAACTCATTTTGTTTAATTCTTATTATTTAATACATATAGTTTATTTGCGTAAAATCTACATGTTAACTCAACACCACTTCACAAGCTTGCAATCGCATTTAATTATGCCACTCGATATGTTTATGGCTTACGGGAGTATAACCATCTGAATGGTATTAGAAACAGCATCCTTGAAACTTATATAGAAACTTACACCCTATTACCTATTTGAAAATTTGCAATTCTGTCAATCAAGCAGAACTCAAAATCTAGTTGCACCCACATTTAAATCCCTTAATTCCAGCAGGTTATTATTCGTTAACACAATTCGCATCTGGAACTCATTATCATTGGTAACAAAATGTACTGGCAACAGATCCAGGTTTAACCCTTCGGAGGGTTAAACCTGGCAAATTTACCGCAAATTGTTTAATTTGTGTGTTTTCAAATACTAATCATAGTAGCCGACCGCTGCCACTCAAGTGACTTTGTAAGTTTTGAGATGCAGCATGGTTTACTGTTAACCGTTGGCTTCTACGTTACATCGTTTAGCTGCTATTTGTGTTTGAAAATTGGTATCTAGTGTTTGAGGTTCAATTGCCGAGGCGCACAGTGACGCGTCTCCATATACCTGTGGCCAAAAATAGTAAACGTTGTTCAATCTCTATGAAACTTTGCAAATGTTGTTTTTTGGTCAAAAGTAAAGTTCGAAAGAAAAATTTTAAAAATTCGCCCACTGCCACGCCGCCTTCCATACGAATAAAACAATCATTTTGAAAAAGCATACTAACTATAAATACCAGAATGCTAAACTTAAGTGTGTGAAGTAATAGCGGTAACAATGTTTATTATACGAAAAATGGACGGACTGCCACGCCTACTTTAAAAAATACATCTGGCTTCCAAATAAATGGGGCCAAAAGTATAAAACATGGCACAGGATGTTATAAAACAATTTTTTAATTTTCTACTAAGTATAAACAGGTGACCACGCCCATTTTATAATATAGCTATTGTCTCAAATAATGATACATCATTATAATTACTATAAATAGTTCCATTACAACTTTATGTAACAATTTTTTCCCTTATGTAACGAAATATATTAATTTGAATTTACATTAATGAAGATATAAAATGTAAGCTACTCGTTTACGCTTTCTGAATAATAACTAAATGATAAAACGTTTAAAATTAAATTTCCAAAATCTATTCTCGGATTAAAAAAAAAGTGTAGAAAATACTTTCTTCTTTGAAATATCTTCGGTAATTGTGTTTCGTAGAATGAATTTTTCTGAGCGGAAATAATTGGCTCCGAAGAAAGTAACATAGTTACTAATATATTCCTACTTGAGGATTCCCGAGAAGCTTCTCGTATATTATTTAAGCGAAACTTTCGAATTTCCTTATGTCTAGCTCCAAGTACATCTTCTGAAAGCATTCCAATTGGAATGCTAAAATATTTAATAATATCCAACCTGTATATTAATATTTTGTGTACTGTTGCAGGCATATTATACCAAGAATAGTTTTCCATTAACTGAACTATACTTTAATGCAAGGATGACTAGCCAGAAACTCATATAGCTCATTAAGAATTAAGAAAAAACATCATCACCATCATTACCTACATATTCTTCGTTGAAAACTTACTTCATCTTTATACACCTGATATTCTTCAACCTTCCTAAAATTTAAATATTCATATTTTATTACCATAACTTAACAACAGCTGCATTTTATTCACCACTTTCTTCTAGTTATGTACAGCTAGCAGCGATAATTGTATGGGAAAACAACAACAAAGACATAGAGATAACACTTATAATTATAGCTGTTATGTATACTTAACAAGTCAAACACTACATCAAATTCTATTGTGAACTGCTAATAATGAAAGAAGAAGCATGACAGTTTGGCAAAAAACAAAAAAGGAAAGGATTCGAAATGTCTGCCGGCAAAAATATTAAAAAATCATCGTTAAATATTCTTATAAAGAGTAAAAACTAAAAACAATGCCCACTATTAACCGCAATGGCTGGGATGTTTCACCTCTAGCTGCTGAGCAGTTTCATTGTGAATAACAGTATAATGAAGAAGAAACTTAACAGCTTGATCGTTTTATTCGCACATGTTAAACTAGCTGGGAATAAAACGCAGCTAACAATAAGATAACTTACAGAAATCTCTTTGATTTCGCTTAAATCAAAACAAGACTGAAGCTACGACAAATGCTTGGTTTCGAAAAAATTACGATTTCTACTGCAAGAGTTCCACAACTTTGTGAACTTTAGTTCCAAAAAATTTAACTTCTCCCATAGCAGTTCCATTACTAAAAATGTAAAAACCTTTTTTTATGTTGCTAACCATTGCTGACACTTTTTCTTTTCGATTTTCCTTGCGTGCCCCAACCCAAATCTCAAATAATTCACAAATTTTTACTCTGAGTGGTACTACAAAAATTAATTTATTTCATTTATTTGCAGCTAAAAGCAGCTGGTTTTCTGATTTTATGAAAATACATACTTGTATAATTGTATATATGATTATATATTTTTTTAATATTTTTTCAAAGTTTACGTTTGTTTGCAATTTCTGTTTGGTAGATGGCTGTTTTTTAAAGTAACGGCTTTTAGAATATGGTAATCAAAATAAAAAAAATAAAAAAAACTGTGTTTTTGAATTGTAATAATTCCACATTTCCATTACACATATAATTTAATTTATAAATTTAAATATTACCAATAAGTGATATTGAGTACTAACATTTGCTCTAAACAATTAAATTTTTACCACAGAATTTCGAACTTCGGAGGCGTGCAGTGGCAATAATAACAATAACATTAGAAAAATATTTTGGATTTATTTTAATTAAAGTGTTATTTTTCGATGAGTAAACAAATATTTGCATACTTTGAAACTTTTTTTTTGTATTTTTGGCCGCACACGCAACACTGTTTAAAAATAAATGCTTAAAATATATTTCAATATCACTAGAACGCAATCACTTGTTTTATTTTAACCCTTTCTTCTCAACTTTCTTATTGGGGGGTAAAAAATTTGTTGCTGTTTTATATTCTTAGATTCGGACTTTGTTAAGAAGTTTTCGGGAAAGGCTGTAGAGCTTTTGGAATTTTGTACATTATAATGAGCAAAATGCACGAAAGGAGTAAAAATGCGAGAAAAAATTTTTAATTTTTGAATTTTTTTTTTTTTGTGGAAAATTGTTTATTTTGCAATGGAAAATAAAATTTTAGTTTAGAAAATACTTTTAAAAACACACTTGTTCACTAAGTATAAAAGGTGAAAATTCGAAATATTTTTACTAAAGTCAAGTATACAGAATTTTGTTTAGTGATCTATAGTAAAATTTCCTCTATCAATCCTCGTAATGGGTCAAAAAAGAAACTTTTTCGAAAAAGGCTAAAAAGACCCATAATGGTGTGTGCCAAAGGGTTAATTTGTAGGAAAAAATATTCTACGGAAAATTCTACTATAAGTTGCTCAACATACAAACAAGCTCTGATGCAAAACTAACAAGTTATCTTATGGTTTATTATACTTAATCTGTTAGAAATAAGCAAATTTTGGGCCTACGTAAAAAAAAAAATTGTACGTGTACTTTTAAAACGCCGAGACCCGTATAATTTTTTTCTCGAGTTCTATCAGCATCCACTTTCAGAACCTTGTTATTTTTTCGTTTGTTGAACAAAAGACATGAAAGGTTGATGATTTTTGAATGGGTGTTAAAAAAATTGTGATAGTGCTGATTATAACAATTTTTTTAACACCCGCAGAAAATAATTCAAAAATCATCAACCTTTCATGTCTTTTGTACACAATAATAAACAAATTATTTATTGTACATTATACTGTACCTACATTAGAGTTGCGTGAATTTGTACACAATAATGTACAATTTTTTTAAGAGTGTAAAACATATTTTTTAAAAACTTTATTTTTATATTATTAATTTTGTATTATGAAATGGAGTTTTAACTTTCGTTTTACACTATTATAATAAAAAAAAAAAAGTTTATACATATACTTGCTCAAAATTTTAAACTTTGTACCTACACTTCGTTAATTCACACAAATTTAATTTGGACTGTTAAAAAAAAACTGTAACCCCCGTTTTTGCTCAAACTTAAATTATAAAGAGAAAAAACATGCTCTATTTAAAAAATAATGTTTTATTTTTAAAATTCCCGATAGGTTTGAAATGAAAAGTAGTGAACTATAAACATTTTTTTGTACAATATATTAGCCAAAAACAACGAAAGGGTTAATGTTCTTTTTTTTTTTGCTATAAATAAATTGCAGACGATACTATGGAATTTATTTTGAAATTATTGCCCAAATATAACTGACTTTCCACAAGTTTAGTAAAATTCACTCATACCTGCAAAAAGACATTACAAATTGTTTTTACAAATATCAAACAAAATTTTGAAAACGGAAAAATTTAATTGGGAGGAGAGACATACATATTTCATATATAGTAGACAGTGTGAAAACGAAGCCTGTAATTTGGGATCCAAGTCTGATGAAAAAAGGGTTGAAACAAGTGGAGTGGTTTGAAATATTAAATTTAACGAAAAGTTTGGGAAGAAGTCTTACGGTAATTTGAATATACTAGTCGGCAAGGCCTCAGTAACTTGGCCTATTTTTTTGCGGAAGAAATCTCTTTATGAAAAAAAAACAAATATCAAAAGAGAACCAAACTACTCGTTTGTTTTGTTATTTGTGTATGCAGACAACACGTTCTCATTTGTATTTACTACCGCTTAAGCAATGATTTTTGCAACGATGAATGCAATGCTTTGTTCAATGAGCGAATTTTAAAAAACTTCCGAAGCTAATATTTTGGAATTGGCTAAACCGACTTTAAATCTGATAACCTGCTAACCTACTCGTCAAGCTCTTTAAATTGATATATAATTTGATAGTGTAGCACTTCGGGATCTTCTGGAATAAAATTGTAGTTACACTAATAAACGTATAGATTTAAGCTTATCAATCTTCATTTTCATTTTAATTTGTTTTGCAGCGGAACTTCTAAAAAATTGAAGAATTTAAAAACGTACTTTATTTCCCAAAAACAAAAAATTCAGAAGGCCAAGCAGCAGCGGAAGCAAGTCAGAGTGTGGAAGACGAAAGTTGATGTAAACACTTCAAAAGTTTGCAATTCCTCAACACAGCCTTAAATAAACGGTCTTGGTATACCAACTCCTTCTGTAATGTGTTACAGAACCCTTAATTTAAAACAAAAAACGTGGGTCGCATGCAATAGGAAATTATTGGATGAATAGTTCACCTAATTAACTAGCAATTTTATCTCTATCCATATGCGTCCCACGTTTTTATTTTAAATCATGCAAGTATTTTCATACCTACTAAAATTCGCAATTACAAATTTTCAGCACAATCTGTATGGGGTTAGGAATCTGCATGAGGTTAGGAATCTGCATGAGGTTAGGAATCTGCATGAGGTTATAAATTTCTTTGGGACTAAGAGAAATTATTTTATACTTTTTAGTCCGTTTTGAAAACGTAGTATATTAAAATTTTTTTTTTTTTAATTAATTTTACTCAATAAAATTACACAACTATTAAAATTTGTTTCTATTAACAGTTTCTCACAAAAGTACAATGCCTTGTTCAAAGAACATTGAAGTAAATACATATATGTATCCAAATTTTTATTGTTTTTATCTTTATTTTTATAAAAAATACTCAGTGCGAAAATTTCGAAAAACTAATAGTGCGTTCTAATTTTGTCTTCTGAATATGACGACAACTCCTCTATAGGGTTGGCATCTGGACTTTGGAGTGGTGTGACTAATATATTTGGAGTATTGAAGAGCAGCCACATACGAAAATCCCAAGCAGTATGCTTGGGGTCGTTATCTTGTTGAAAAAAATACTGGTTTCCTAGCCCCATTTTCTGAACACTGCCACTTAGGTTGGCTTTCAGAATGTTCATATAAACCATTATGCCATCGATGAAAACCAAATTACCAACTCCACGGGCTGAGATACATCCCCAAACAAGAAAAGAGCTTCCACTGTACTTTACCGTGGATTTTAAATTAGATTTATTCATGGCTTAAATGGGAATTCACACAAGGCCTTACTTATCAAGTTACAATTATTAGATGTTTATAAATTCAATGGATTGAATAAGGTAGAAGATTTGAATGGAAAACCAGATGATTGTGTGGCTGTTTTTTGTCTACCCCTTTGTATGACGCTATATGAAAAACTGAAAGTTTCCAACCAATTTTCTTTGGAATCGTTGCAATGATCACGCTTCGCAGACGCAAGTGCCACACCACAGTTCCCCCAGTCTCATGAAAACGCGATTTGATCATTTTGTGCTCTACGAAAATGCAACAAAAAATATTTGTTGGCTATTTTAGCTAAGCCTATTTTGTGAATGAGTTTGTCAGCCTCATCACATTTATTTTTGCTGCGCTTCAAAAAGCTCTATAACACAAACTAAACGTAGCGTCTCGTAACACAAACATTTTTAATTTTTATTAAAACTACGTAGTATTAAATATATAGTTTCCTGATACAAACTTATATTGGTTTAAAAAATTATGAAAGTATCAGGTGGTACATAAATATTTTCTCTGTTTCTGCTAAAGATCTTGAGAACATTAAACTTTCAACTGTTTCAATATTAAGTCGGTTTCTAAATTTGTTTTTAATTAAGTTTATTTCCTAAAATTTCCATTCAGCTGCAGCACTGCTGTGTGACAAAACAGCCAAAGTTAGCATGTATTTTGCTAAATTTTTGAACATAAACTTTTGCAGAATATTTATCTCTTTCATTAAAGCATGCCAAACATAGAGCACATTATTTAAATAAAATATCTTTCAGTTAAATTCAAACCTTGAATTAAAAGCGCCCAAAATTTGTTTGTTAATTACAATCGTTTAAAACCAGATTTTAAATATAATAGAGTTGTACAGAGTGAATATAAAAATATTTCAATTAGTTGTAAGAAAAACTTATTATTTAGCTGACAAAGAAAATGTTGGTGTTTATTTTATTGTTTGAACGTGTATCACCACAAAATAAGTAACAAATGCATTTGATGTTTGTAAAATATGCATTTATTATAAAAATATTTTATGTGCATAAGAATGAGATAAGTCAACAGAAGGCAACTGGTTATGAGCAGTAAAAGTCTGCTTCATCGAAAACAAAATAAGAGAAAAAGAAACGCCGCTACTGAAAATATTCTGCAAATACAATATTCACTTCTTTTTATTAAAATGTAAAGGAATTGCTCAAATATTCTAACTTGTTTTCAGAGCAATCAATTTTGTTTTTCAACAAAATAATTTAAAATTTTCAAAACTATCTTCACATGCTTTAAAATTTACAACGCTTTTCAAGAGTTAAACCATATTTTAAGTCGACTATAACTTACTTAAAATAGTGTTTATTTTAAAATACCCTCCAAGTCGTTAAAAAATGCTCTTAATTTATTTATAAATACGGGCCATTCTGTACATTTATTGTTAATATATCAATCGAAATGATGAATTATTAAAAAACATGAAATTCGTTCTTTGTTTACAGAATAAAAAACAAACAAAAAATATAAATTGTGAAGTTTATTAGTTTTCTTCAAAATTTTGTTTTTCAGTTCTGAATAATAGAAAGTAATTTCTCACTAAGGAACTAAGAAACTAACTTGAAGAAAATAGTTGTTTTATACATCTTTTTATAAAATTGTACGAAAAGAAAGAAACAACAAATGCAACCGTGATACTTGGGTGGCAACATTATTTATATTCACCATTGCTCGTTTGACAGTTCGCCAAGAGTGATTTCGCAAAAGTGATTTATTGATTTCAAGTGATTTTTTATAATTATAAATTAATTTAATTAAAAATAAATAATGCCCAGAGGCCCAAAAAATTGTGTGGCAGGATGCCAGGAGGGAGTTATCTTCCGATTTCCGGACGGGAAATTTCAGGAGCAAAGGTAAGTAAGATACATTTTCTGCGCGCCAATTTCAACGGCCGGTTTCTTGTCTTACTCGAAATTTTTTGAGTACGATTGCAGTACTCGTTTTGGTTGGTAATTACAAAATAGTTTGTATTAAATATGATGCCAAAGGTTCTGATTTAAGCCGCCAATATCGTAAATCAGTGGCGTAGGTAGGAATTTGTGCAACTTATTTACAATTTTTTTTTTAAATTTTTTTTATTTTACTTATTTAACACTTTTGAAGTGTTTATTTGTCATCATTTCTGACTTTGAAAAAATTTCATCGAGGTACCCTTGAATTTTTTTGTTACACGAGAGGCAAATTAGCCGCAAAAGCGAGATACCAATTTTCAAACACAAAATGATGTAACGCAGAAACCAACGGCTAACGGTAAACCACAAAGCATCTCAAAACTTACAAAGCCACTAGAGTGGCAGCGGTCGGCTACTATGATTTGTATTTTAAAAACAAAAAAAACAATTTGCGGCTAATTTGCCGCGGCGCGCCCTCCTAAGGGTTAAATATGTAAAGTGATCGCCGCAGCTTAGCGGTTACTGTGCTGGACTCTTACGCAGGCTGTCTGGATTTGATACTCGGCACGGTTCTATACAGCACAACCATTTGGCTGGCAATCAAAACCTCTAAGAGTAAAAATTGCGTGACAAATTTTTTCATTTGTAAGACGCACTATTTCAATAAGCAATCAACCAAAATTGTTAAGAAAAATTTCCTGAAAATAAGTTAATTCCTACATCCACACACCAAATAATATAAAAGCCATAAAAATATGATTTTAAAAAACATTTTTGATAGTTCCACGTATTTATTCACTGCAAGACCGTATTTATGGGGGTGGTTTTGGGGGTTTCTGACCTCCCCTGAAAATATGGAAACTTTCTTTTAATTTTTAAAATTAATTGGCAGTGAATGGAAGAAAAAGTCAAAATAAAATCTAATGAACGATATTTTTTACTTCCATTGATTTCTTTCTAAAAAGTCAGATATAAAAAAATAAATTTGAAATCTTAGTTACACTATGCGACCAAGTCCGAATTGCTTTCTCTGCCATAAGGTTTGACTTCAGATTCAGAAAGAAAAGGTTGTGCTGAGCAATCCTGCATTCATAGTTTTTCTAGGTCAGTAACTGTGTTTGATTTAAAGTTTCGTCCTGAAACAATTTTAAAAGTTAATAGATAATAAAAACAAAATTATGTGTCTGCAGGCACTCGCAGTAGAAATGAAACTTTGCTGTTTATTTAAAAAACCTTTATAACAAATTCTGTTGAAGTTTTTGCAGTATTCCTCTCTCTATTTCGTTGTTGCTTTTCTTCTGTTGATACTCTTTACACTTATCGGCAGTGTGGCCAACTCACCGCTAAATTTAGTGCTTTTTGAAAATTAAAACGCGGAAAAAAGTGATTTAGCGATCAGCGGGTTTTTTTAGCTCATTTTTTTCAATTTAAAAGACACTAAATTCTCCACTAAATAATCCATTTCCTGAATAATCTGAACAAAATTTTAATCGAAACATTGTAATTTTTTACTTCATTTTACAACATAAACATTTAAGTAAACTGCTGTAAGCTGAGAATATGTATTATCTTCGAAAAATCAGAAATTTTTATTGGCCAGAAGTAGCAAATGTGTGCATGTATTAGTGAAAAAGTTTAAATGTACTGAGAAAAAATTTAGCGCTTTTTTAAAGAAAGTACGCGCTTTATTCATCATTTTAGCGGATTTTGAGAAATAAAAGTTGGCCACACTGCTTATCGGCATAAATCGAAATTGGTTGTTCACAACCTCTTATAATTCGTAATGCAAAGCTAGATTCTATGGAACTATGATTCGAAAAAAAATCAATCATTGTAGATAGCTACGTTCACTTTTTTATGGAACTTTTTGTGTTTTTCGTGGTTGACAAGAGCCTACAAAACCGTTAATTCGTATTTTAATCTCGTTAACCCTAGGATTGTATATCCCAATTATGCTCGAAAACTAAAGTGAAATGGGAGATACGGTTCCATTTTATTTGAATTATCTGTAAAATACGGATGCTGGTTGTCAATGAGTGGATTGATGCAGTGTCGTCGCCGTAAATTGGCTTTGCTATAATTCCTGGTTACAAAGGTTATAGCAGACATTTTTAAAGTTTTTAATTCACACCATTTCTAAATTATACAATCACAAGAAAAACTAAAACAAGAAAATGGAAAATGAGTATTTTATATACTTTAATCACAAAAAAATATACAGAGTAATAATTTATAACTATCACATATCGATGTCGAAGTCTATATTCTCTTCATTACTATCAGCTTCTTCTGGCCATAACACACTCTTTAGTCTGAATTCAGAAGCATTATAAACACTAGTGCTGTTTATTTACGTCATCAGGTATTTTGTAGTTTTCACAAAATGAATTTTCGTGTTTTAATCCATTTTTGATATGAAGTAAAGAATTTATTGAATTGATTTGGTTTTAAATAAGTTCATTGCTCATTGTTTCGATAAAAAATACTTTTAAGATTATTCAGGAAATGGATTATATACCGAAGCATTTAGTGTCTTTTAAATTGAAAAAAAAACGAGCTGGCCGCTAAATCACTTTTATTCCGCGTTTAAATTTTCAAAAAGCACTAAATTAAGCGGGAAAAGCGCTGAGTTGGTCACACTGTTTAGAAGTCATGGAATTTGCATAATATACCGTACCTCCAAAAAAAAAAAAGATTACCCTGACTCCAATAGAAATTTTACTAAATGCATAACCAATTGGTGACTCTAAAAAAGTCTTCTTCTGGATGCGTTCTGGATGCAAACATATTAATGAATAATAATAGCAAATTACACTGTGCACCATTTTTTGATTTTGAAAATGCAAAAGGGATATTTCTGTAAGTTTAGAAATTAGAGGATTACATAAATAGTTTCTGGAAAATTTCCAAAATCGTCTCAATTTTTTTTACGTGCACCATAAGTACAACAGAAGAAAAAATTATACAAAGTTTGTGTATTAGATACCAATGTTGGCTTTTTTTATAAAGAAATTGATTTTGATGACTATGGTGGAAAAACTTCAAAAATCCGATGCTTTTTTAGAAAAAATTGGGTGGGGTCACTGAATAACAAAACAGCTGGAGCCTCTTAATTCCAAGGGAAAAACATCTCTTAAAAACAATTGAAGAAATAAACAAAATTTAAAAAACAAAACCGTGCAGCTGCTACACACTAAAGAAGTAAAACGTACATTGTTTTGTTTCTCGCTGTTTTACCCTACAAACAAAGGAAGATATTGATTTAATCATTGAATTTCTGGATGATGATGTTGAAGGTACAGTAGCAAATTGTATTAGGATTATTGGAAGAGAGTCTCGCGACGCCTGACCTGAACTGGCCTGATGTGGTACCATCGTGAGGAGAAAGCAAGAAATGTGCATTATTATGAAGAAACTATTCCACGATATAATGTCCATTTATTTAAGGAGCATTTCAGAATGTTTCTGAGATCATTTGAGATAGTTTGTAGTAAATTTTGCGACGAACCTAAAAATTCGTACTTATTTTCAGGGCTTAGTAAGCGTGATTGGTCTTGCGATACCTGGGAAAGCAGATTACTTGGCAGACTTGCGGAAAAAAGTTATGTTCTCGGTATGGGTTCTGGCCAAACCGGGAAGTTTCCTTGCTACTGGAGATCGCTTCGGACTTGCTACAAGTACTGTTTACATGGTTTTCAGGGAAATTATAACAATTATAGCTGGTATGCTACCCACATACGTTAAGTTCCCTAATAGAGCACAATGTAACAATAAAGCAGAGATCTTCCAAAGGCGTTTGCATGGCTTTCCTGGCATAGTTGGTGCCATCGATGGTTGTCATATACCAATAAAAGGTCCAGTCCGCAACCCAACAGACTTCAACAATCGAAATAAAATACATTCCATAATACTACACGGTTTGTGCTTTATACACGTCTATATCATAAACAAAACATATCCCGTTTCATAGACGTATTCAATAAAATGCCAGAAAATGCTCGACGCCAGAGTTTTTAGGCAGAGCGAGCTGTCCACAAAACTGAACAACAACACTTCACCATTCTTACCTCCGCATTTGGGTGACGCTGCTTACCCATTAATGCAAAATCCCATGCCCACGTTTCGAGACAATGGATGTTTAACCCGACGACAAAGGAACTATGATGTCAAATTAAGCACTGCTCGCTAAATCACTTTTTTCTGCGTTTTAAATTTCATAAATCTCTAAATTTAGCGGGAAAAGCGCTGAGTTGGCCACACTGATATTTTTATATTAGTATTCTAGCCCAGTGCTGTCGTTTTGAAAATTTTAAAGAGAGGTATTTTTACTTTCGAGCGAAGGATTTTGCTTTATAGGGGAGGAATTTTTCAAAATGTCTAAAAAGTTTTTGAAAAATAAACAAATTCATATAAAAACAAAACAGTCCTTCTTTGGAAACAAACGGTACAATATTAAGTATTAATATTAGTCAATAATAATAAAAAAAAACAGAAAAGATTAAAAAATTTAAATAAATATTTCTTCCTTCTTCTCAAAACCGGGCATAAACAAATTGTGTGTTATGGAAGGGTCCCAGTTGGAGGCACAATTTTTTTGTAGCATTTCCTTACCAACCATTACTGCATTGCAGTCAGTAAGCAATTTCGTTTTTCGTCTTTTGTTAGATTCAATTGAAAAAAAAATTCGTTCTGCCACCGCACTGCTATGTGGAAAACTTAAAATTGGCCCAATAAATTTTTTTAATTTTGAAAACATTTTTTCATTTAAGGCATTCTCTAAATGAAAAATTTCACACCAAAATTCGTCAGCATTTCTTTTGTTAGGAAAATCAGAATACTTCAATCGGAGTACCTTCGACAGCACTGCTCCAGCCATAGGAAACGATGTAATAGCGACGTCATGTGTGTTGCACAACTTTTTAATTGACCGAAGCGAGGATGATTTTCAAAGTGAAGAGCAAGAAGAAACAACAACAAACGAGGGAGACGTCAACAAAGCAGTTGCATAAGGTCTTCCTGCGGTAGGAAAAAACACTGGAACCACAGGTCACTGGAAAAAGCCTGAAAATCGACTTTTAAATAAAAATCTATGATTTTTCATACTGCATGGTTTCATCAGTTTCTTGCGTAGCTGTTGGCGTTGCTGTTGATGCCTGCGTTGCTGTTGTTACTTGTGCACTGCGCATGTTAATTAATTGTCGAATCAAGTCATTTTTTTCTTTAAACAGCTTATTCGCGTCCTGCAGGTCTCATGCATCACCTCGGCGATTTTCAATTTACGCTCTTCTGTAAGGCTTTAGTTATATTGGGAGTATGTTCGGCGAACACCATGAAATTGTTGTTGCACCGAACACCGAATACGATATGCTTGATGTATTGTACACCGAGCATTCCGAATATTCAGGGTGGCAATGAGATATTTTACAAATCAGTATCATTACATATAAAATAATATTAAATACACGACTATATTATGACAAAAAGCAACTTTGCAACGAACTGAATGTAACCACTTCTTGGAGAGATAGTCGTCGATCTGCTGCTGGCTGCATCAGAAGAGGCTGAAACATTTGTTACCGAGCTGCGGGTACTGTCATCAAGGCTTGTCTCCACGTTTGTTTCCATTGAAGACACCACTGAACCGCAATTAACTGTACGGTCATCGGAAAAAAATGTCTTCAAATATCTCATAATACTCCCAATAAACGCGACCTCTACCTGTAAGAGAAATAAATAAAATAAATAATAATTTTAAATCTTTCTTTCACTGACCTGTACTGCTTTTTTTGTTATTATCTTTAATATTTATGTAATTATTTTTTCATATTCTTCATTTTACGGTCGAGAACTTCCTCATCTTCAGCAGGAAAACCGGTCATCTTTATATCTGTCATCATTTCCGTCAAATCCTTTTTTTAATTTTTGGGTCAGTCTATCATTTCTTTGAAGGTATGTCTCCAAAAAATATTTAATTGTTTTTTGGACTCCACTTGAATTTTGGCATACCGTCGCGAGCTGCAATTTAAACATATGTAAATAACTTGCACAAATAAATTAAATAATAATATACCACTATCTTCAGCCGTAACTGCATCTGCAGCTGCGATAAATTCCGGTGGTGCAGATGATCTATTGAAGTATTCGGTTAGAAAATTTGAATCTGAAATAGGGTAAGGTTTTGTAATGACTAAATAAAAAATTTAGAATTTACCACTTTGCAGCCTTGCATGTATTTACCTTGTATCTGTTATCAAATACACACACTCGTCAATCGCATATTCAATAGAAATTTGTTTTTCGGCAGACCTCATGTGTGTTTTTTTTTATATATTTTGCTTTAACTATAAGCCAGAAACCTGCGCCGTGCAACTTACAGTAAATTTCGCGCGGCCGTTTTGTTTTCACATAATATGAATTGAATAACATTAAAAACATCCGCAACAAATTTTCAGTTTTTTCCCATTTTAGAAAAAAGAAACTTAGACCTTTCGAACGGTATATATTTTTCTTAAGAAAACTTGAGAAAACTGTGTGTATTTGTCCAGCAAATACGATTTTTTCACCTTTTCTCAACTTTGTCGATGTTTTTACTCACTATTTTATGAAGAAACCATACTACTTGTGAATTTATTCAAAAAATATGTTTATTAACAAATACAATGCACAAATCGGTAAGTAATTAAACTTTGGTTGCTAATCCACTAAGTTACAGACTGATAAGTGCACAAAGGTATGCAAAACCGGTTTTTTTAACGGTAAATCAAGATTTTGCTGCAACCTATTATTATTTTTTTTGTTTATCCTAATCATATAATAAGCAATTAATAATTGCTCATTATAATTTTTTTTAATTTTTGTTTGTTATATTTAAGATGAGTTAAAAAATGAATTGTGAGTCACTTCCGATTTGCAAAACTTGTTTTGTTTATAATTGTAAAACAATTTAGCCATTTCGATATGGGCCTGTCAGTAACTGTGCCCGCGTGTGAATCATGATTATTAAAAGGTGTTGTCATAGTTAATAAATTAAATAAAAATTCATAAAAAACATGATTTTAATTTAAATAATATAATTTATTATTTCCGCTCAATTGAATTTTATGTAAATTCTTCAGTTGAAAGTGACTGAGAATTATTTACGAGATTACTTGGAATCAAAAATATGATTAATAGCTGTGGTGCATGAACTTGAATACATATGAATGTAACTACCGTATGTTTGTACAATACCATAACTGAAATAAAATCTTCATAGATATTTGGAGCTAAGATCGGAAATTTAATACTTACTGTTCTTCTTAGTGCATGTACCTAATTTACATGTTTGCTAGACAAGTTAATACAATTTGTGTATAATAAAATTCAGCAAATTCTATTTTATACAATACCTACATATATATTTACACACTAAAAAGTCAACTACCCAGCTAGCATTTTCGATCCCGGAGATTAGTCAAAAAACGCTATTTAATTGCTGCCGATGCTGCTGTCTGATTGCGGAAGCTCCATTCTTTGGAAGAAACGGTGACATTCTGGCGAATCGCGGAGATAATAGTAAAAGTATCGCCAAGAAGATTTTCGTTGTACTGTCTTACTAATATCTATTCCGGAAACTGTAAAGCTGTGTTACAAAAACTTATGTTTTTTTTTTTTTCGTTTATAAAAACAGACCTAATATGAAATTTTTTTTTTTTAAGTAGTAAAGGGTTTTTCATTAAGGACATAACAATTTTATCTATTAATAAAACACAGAATTTTTTGAGATATTGAGTTCAAATTGTGAGTGTAGTGCAAGCTTTACATTTTATGAATGAAATTCGATTTCGGTTATATGACCACCACGAGCCCGTTTACATTGGGCCCAATTTTCCACCACTCTCGCACACTTTTCGATCTGAAAGTTGGCAATTTCGTGTCTTTGATATTGTCTTTGAGCTCGTCTAAAGTTGCTGGTTTGTTGGCATAGACCAGTGACTTGATAAAGCCCCATAAAAAGAAATCCAATGGCGTTAGATCGCATGAACGAGACGGCCATTCCACCGGACCATTTCTCGAGATAACAAGTTCACCGAATTTGCCTTTCAATAAATCGATTGTGACGCGTGCTGTGTGGCTAGTGACACCGTCTTGTTGAAACCACATATCGTAGATCCAATTCTAGCCACAAATAATCTTCCAACATAACACGATAGCGCTCTCCATTGACGGTAACATGACGAAAATTGAAGTATGCGCTCTTAAAGAAGAATTTCGGTAGTATTTTTTAATAATTTCCAAACGTTGCTGGTTTGTGAACTTAACCATGGTGAAAATGTTGACTTTAACCAACCTTTTGACATTGACAGTTCATTAAAAAAAGTTTAAAGGTGCGCTCATATAAAGATACGAAATTGTTATGTCCCTAATGGAAAACCCTTTATATTCTTCTATGGATTGAAGCTTTGTCTTAGATTGACTGAAAGCATAAAGGAATGCTATATAAAATTCATGTTTATTCAGAGATGACAGAAAAATGCAGCCCTGCATTTTTATTCAGCTTATTTTTTCTTTTCCTTCCTTTCTTTTTCCTTTTGGACTGTCAAAGCATTAAATAACGTTTATGAAATTAAAAAATACTTTTGTAAAAATTAACATTTACTAACATAATTAATTAAAAATGTATAAAAACAGCTTCATATATAAACATTTAAGGATGTGTTCTAGTGTCTAGTGTTCGAGTTTCAAAAAATCAATTTTTTTTATTACGTTTTTCGAAATTATAATATATTGAGAGTATACTGTAAAAAATCGGACCAAAATATTAACGAAGTTATAGCATATAGTCGAGATCGCCTCATAATTGCGCGCTGTAAGCTGTTAAAACTTTAAAAGCGTTTTTCTCGAAACAACTTTTTTTTTAATAAAATTCTATCGAGCCGATTGGGCTGAAATTTCAATAGGTTGCTCTACACACCATTGGCTCTCGCAGGTAGCAGAATTGTTTATTTTTAATCATTATTTCCTATTAGGTGTCCACTGTGGATGTAAAAAACGCTAAAAAAATGTCGTAAAATAAATTCCAATAATAACATATAAGAACATTGAAATTATTGTATTTTATTTTGTTATAATAAAAAATTTTAGAAAATTAGGCAGAAACACCAGACTACATGCTAAAAATATTCACCAATAAAAATTTCGATGAAATAGTAACTCGCGCATTGATCGCCCAATATTCTTCTCAATGCTAGCTGGGTATTGCTAAATGGAAACGATTGACGCCACCTCCACCACTACTGCCTTCACCACAACTGGTTACATTCGATACTGATCGGAGTACTTCAATATCGGCCAAATTGTGAAACTTGCAATAACCAAACAACGCACATTCAGATATCAATTAATTTCAATAAAAATTTACTATTAATTTGCATGCTGTTGTTGTTGTTTACTTTTAACATTTACCGGTATTTATTGACTAGTTCGATCGCAGTGTCTGTGTCTTGTTTTTTTGTTCTTGCACGTACTCTTCAGTTTCTTAAGTTTGCAATATCAGATGAAGTCTTAAAATAAGAGTTTGTTGACTACAAATTGCCTGTCAAACTGATGCGGAAATGTTGTAGCGGGTTGTAGATGTAAAACTACATACATACCAACATATGAAATGGAAATATGCAAAAAACGATAAGTCCAATTTGTTTTTTTTTTTTAACAAAGTATTGATTCGTAATAATTTTGGGACCCTTTTTCGATTTATCATGTTAGATTCACCAAAAAATCAATATATCTTTTCGAAAAAAATTTCTCAAAATAGACAGTACAACCAAACACCGATAGATTCAAATTTTTGTTGTTCGTTTTATATAAATTTATGTATTTGCTTAAATTTTTATGTATTTGTTTGCTTTAATGCTTGAAATTCATTACGTTGTTTACTTAGTACTGAAATAAGATTAGGTTTTTTGTGGTATCTTTGCACTAACATTTATAAATAAATAAGTGAAATTCAAGCAAAAATTAATAAATTCCAACCAAAACCATTAATAAAACTAAAACAAAAATGTTACAATAAAAATATTTCGAGCTCATAATGTTCGACTTCCAAAAGATTAATTCAGTTGCAACAGTTTTTAAATATTTGATGGACTTCCGCTGTATCAAATGCGTTTTTTGCAAAGATCTCCAAATTAAAAACCATGGATTTAACGGCTTCTGCATACTTGCTTCTGCTACTACTTTTATTGGTAAGCAATATTGGTCATTAGGAATTTTTTTATGATCGCAATTTTAATGAATGTATGAATGTTTGTGTATCAGCATACCATATTTGCATTTGATTTTAAAATAGACAATATAAAAATTCTTTATTACGCAATTAGAGTTTCTTTTTCTTCCTTTCAATGAAATAAACATTACAAAAAGAGATGATCCTATCTACTTGCATAGAAATCTGCCGTCTGGATATTTTGTGCATATATATATATATATATATGTATATGGCATCGTTAACAGGCTGATTGCACCTTATGAGTGCAGCTGTCGATCTGATAAACTCACCATAAAACAGATCAGCACTAGGCCTTATTTCGGAAAAGATCCAAGGATGAAAAGTTAACAGTCGCCACTTATATCTGTATTACAATACCGTCTTGAAGTTTAAATTCGGTATCGGTATTAAAATTACAAAGCATGTTTCTGTATCTTTTCAGTTTCCAGTTCAGCAATGAACAAGGCGAACATTTTCACCAAGAAATGGCTACAATCGGGAAGGTACGCAAATCAAGATTTCGGGGGTGTTTGGAAAATTTCACAGACAGATTCTTGTTTTACTCGACAAGACCTACAAGAAAAATAGTATCGCTTCCCAGGTAATTTTTACTGTCGCATCGTGTTATTTGTGTTGTTGTTTTTTGCACAAAGTACCGCTTGTCTGTATACATAGTGTTAAGCTGCAGGAGAAAATGTTATTTTGGGAGCGACTTTTGTCAGCAACAATAACAGTGAAGTGTTGGTTTTGTTGTTGTTTTTCTTTTTGTTCTTGTGGTTTTTTTCTTAGATGAAAATCAGTAGAACATTTTACGACCCAGCTTAAAACCATAAAGCTGAATATAATTATTGTTTCTGAGCAAACAGATACAAATTCAAAAATTTTTGAGCAAAAAATAAAAATCAACAGGTAAAAATTATTTTTAATTTTCAGTGGGAATGCTCAGAAAAAAATTTCTACTGATTCCCACCGAGAATGCAATCATTATCATTTTGGTGGACTCGACATTGTTCTCCGATATTTGGAACACGTTGATATTTTTATTTAAATATTTAAAAATAATTATTATTTTCGGTCCCTGATTTTCACAATTATAAGTATATAAATTTGGAACTTTTCAACGTCATTAAAATGATTATTCATTTCACTCGATGTGATGAACAGAAATGGAGTTATCGCGATTGGAAAAAAGCCATAATCAGCGAGTGAAGTAAACTTTACCTCGATATTTTCGAAAATATTAACAGAAAAAAAATGGCGGAGTACAAGTCCGCTTATTTGGTAAGGAAACGTTTAAAAAAAAAAATGTTGACCAACATTTTTCACGAAATCCGTTCGGTTTGTAATAGAATCGTTGAACATAGCGGAAAACTGAAAAAATTTAAATTTACAGTGGTTTCAAATTTTTTTATCCAATGATGTAGCGAAATCACCAAAATTAAAATGATTATTGGTTCGTCAGCGTTGGTCGTGATCTCTCAGAGCTCAAAATAACTAGAGATGAGAACGCGCTTTTTCTCTCCGCTGAACTGCCCGTTTTATATTTAAGGGAGTTTTGTAAAGTTTATACTGTATGACTTACCAAAGTTAATATAGTAACTAAGAAGTTAATATAGAAAGTTTACGTATACATAATGAATATTCGAGATAGACAGACAAGCAGAGATCAGATGGGAGGGGGGGGGGGGGGGGGAGCCACCAGGAGGAAATTTGCCCTCCCCCAAAAGATTTTCAAATACTTAAAAATTTAATAACTTAAACAGACAAAAAGGTGAACATAATTATTGTAGTTATTGTTGTTTTCAATTAAAAGAATAAAGAATAATCTTGCTCATTAAACCACTTTCCTTCTCTATGGAAATGTGCTGAAATAATAATGATACCTAAACCAAATAAACCTAAAAACTCAGTGCCCTCATATAGACCTATAAGTATAAGAATATAGTTCCGAATCACGAATCGTCATAAGCACGGTACTCCTGAGCAATATCATCGCACAGTGAATATTGTCACTGACTTTCTGGAACGCAAAAAATTTTGCCCTGCCATATTTTTGGACATTAAAGAAGCGTCCGAAAAAGTTTGGCATTGAGGGCTGTTATACAAATTAAAAAATTTACTTCCAGCTCCATTTTATTTGGTCTTAAAGTCCTGTCGTTCTATGTCAAAGTAAATGATGAAACATCAGTCAAATGTCAAGTGAAAGCCGGAGTACCACAGGGCAGTGTTCTGGGTCCTGCTCTTTTCCGATTTTAACATGCGACTTGCCTGAAACTGATGGTGTTACTATAGCTACTTATCCAGACGATACTGCCATTTTAGCGTCAAATTAATTTCCTACAGAAGCTGCTAATCTAGTTCAGAAACAACTTGACGACGTTGAACAATGGTTACTTCGTGGATGAGTGCTTGACTGGAGTTCCATCTGCGTCAGGTTCGATTCCGGTTAAATTCTTAAAAAATTTCCAAATGGATTGTTCTAATAAAATGGATAATTTCAGTGATTTAGTTCTTAAATACATGACTCAAGTACCAGTTCAACGGGTTCTATTCTCAGGTAGAAAATTGAACCCACCAAAAAAAAAAAAAAACTAAATTATAGGTTTCGGGTCGATATAAAGAAAATTCCAGATGGGAAAGATTAAATTTGAATACAGGGTAGGAATCAGCGACCTTGAATTATTCTTAAAATTCTACTAATTCTCGATCAATTATAAAACAATCTAAAACTGAATAAATGTTTCCTATTGTTATATTTTGCACGGTCCTTTACCTTGGAAATAGATCATAGAAATTGTGAAATGATTTGCTACAAGAACAGGGTTTCCCCAAAATGCGTAACGTACCAGTAAGTTTTCACATGGCCATACCTTTGAAATTGTTAGTCATCGAAATAAAGTTTATGAATAAGCAAAAAAAAAACAAACAAAAAAAACGATACACGAACGAGAAGAGAAAACAACGCTCCAGCCCACGTTTTGATTCATATGAAGAATATAAGATTCGAAACCTTACGCAGAAAAAAACGAATGTTCGGTCTGTATGAGAGACGATCAGCTAAAAAGTCGTTGTTGACAAAATGGATGGAAACAAATCGCCTGGCATGGACTAAAAACTACAGCAATTGGACTTTGAAACACTCGAGAAAAGTTATATGATCGGAGAAATCAAACTCAATTTGCTATGAGCATTTAATCTTCGATACGTGCGTCGCTCAGATATGGAGCAATACAAGGTTAATTGTGTAGTGAAAATAGTCAAATTCCCACAAAGTCAGATAGTTTGGATGGGTTTCTCCTACTATGTCCTGCATCCCTTATACTATACTGAAGGGACTGTGAACGCCGCAAAGTATGGGTAAAATTTTATGGAGCAATTGCTGTAAGCCAATTATGGTGCGCTTTCGCTCATGACGTCATTTTTCCGGACGACTTCTGCGGCATCTTATAGCGCCAGATTGGCAAGGTTTAGTTAATTACTTAATACCTAATGTTTGATAACTTTAGAAATAGTAAAAAAGTTAGATTATTGATTCTAATTTGTTTGCAGATTCAAAATTTTTTTCGATGATGTTAGAATTTACTGGCGCGAATGATCAGGCAGCCCGCGCGGTTTAAGTCCAATAGAGCACCTCTGTCATATAATGAAACGGAAAGTTGCTCAAAATATGCCAAAGAATAAAAAACCCCTTGTTGGAGTTCTGAAAAAAGTTTGGTATTAAAAAAATAACGAATGATATCCTTAAAGTGCTTGTCGACTCTATACCATTCAAGATAACGGCCATTAAGAAGGCTAAGAGAGGAGCACCATCAAACTAAACAATTTTCCTTATGAAATAAATTAATCTTCAAAAAATAACAAAAATTTTTATTTTTACATACTTTTAATTAAAACCCTCCAAAAAGTGAAATTTCCTCCATATTTTTGTTTTAATTAAAAAATAATGAAATTTGTATGTATGTATGTATGTATGATGTTTCTTTCGTACTTTTGTTCCCAAAATAAAAAAAAATGACAATCATTAAAACAAAATCCGGATTAGGTAGGTCCCATTTTAAACGATTGTCTTGAAATTGGTGGGTGGTGCGGTTTTCATGACCGCCAGTATAAATAACTGTTTTCGGCACAATTCATACAAAAAAAGAAAAAAGCATTAAAAACAGATAAACGAAAATGTTTTTGGTATTACAGTTGAATATTTTGATAAGTCATGGGCAACAAAATTGTAAAAATTTATTCATTGATTGTCAAGATGGAAGCATCGCGATGCAAAATTAGAGCAGCTTTCTAATAACGTGAGCACCAGGGATGCCAGCTCATTTTTTTCTCTCTCTCTCCGATAGACCTCGAGAAATTCCCCGATTTTAGACCGAATTCTTAATTCTTCGGAATTCTTAACATATAAGCTTCAGCCCACTTTTGGACATCAAAGTTCTCAAAGGAGGAGACATGGGATTTATTTTGACTTTTCTTTGAATGAAAAATGGCAAAAACTTTATTTTGAGAAAAACGGGCTCAAAGTTTTCACTATCGGTTTTTAACATATAAAATATAATTCATTTTCTTTATGATGGCTGACCGTAATTTGTAAATTTACAGATTAGTCAGCAATGATTAAGAGTTAATCAATAGGTGCTGGACGAAGGCATAGCTAAGCCATTCTGAACGGCCGAAAGGGAAGTCGAATAGCCGCGCGACTGTTTTGGCTTGACTGACACTCTCCGCTATAATCGTGTATATCTTCGAAAGCACTCTGTGTTCTCTGAAATTTTTACAAAATACTTTCGAAATATAATACTTACAAGCAGCACACTTTTTTATAAATTGATTTCTCCAAACCAATAAATTGCAGGGCCTGCTTAAGAAAAGATGAAGGTTTTAAGACCCAAAATTTGAAATATTTTTCAAGTTAAACGTTTTACATTACATAAAATTTGACAACAAATATTTTATAGATCGCTGGTGAGCACCTTCTGTATATTTTATCTGAAAATATTTGTGTTAGATGGAATTTTTTAAAATGCTGGGAATGCATAACTTCTTTCTAAATAATATATTTCATTAACGCTTGAACCAAAATCACCAGTATTAAAACTTTTATAATTTTAAAATTTCCAATGAATTAATTAAAAATGCAAACAACTCGTGGCACGAATTAAATCAAATGCACCGGAAATATTTAATAAAAAAGCTATTTTAAAAAGAAGAATAATATAAATATTTAAAGCTGAATACAATAATTTGTATAGATAAGAAAAAAAAAACCTTTTCTCTGTGCTTAAAATCGAATGAAAATTAAGTTATAACAGCGTAGGTGACGAACAGCAACTAAAACAACGAAGGTTGGTATTTTTGTTGGCATTGGCAGCAACTCTACATACATACATACATAGATACATATATATTTCGTTGAGTGTGGAACAAGCACGTGTCATTGTAAGCTTCCAAATTGGCGTTGGTTGGTGTTGTTAATGCTGTAAAATGCGCTACGATATAATTATACGATAAAATTTTTAATTTCTTTCTTAATGTTTAACCGAGAAACAATATCAACTTCAGGTTCAGTATCAGAAATATTTCTATTTAATGAGTGTTTTCTTTTATTTTAACCTCTTATTTGTTTTTTTTTGTTGTTGTGGGCGGTAGCGAAAGTCGTAATTATACAAATATAATACTACTATAATAATGATACACATTTTTCTTTATGTTACAATACCAAACTATGTTTTTATGATTATTAAACTGTTTCTAGACGAGACGAAATTGTCTTAAGGAGGAGTTTTGGTTTTTTGACTAAAACCAGACAATTTTCAGAAAAAATGTTCTTCAGTGATTTTATTGAAATTGTGTTCTGCAGTGTGCAATCGTGGCTTGATATGCATTTGTTCAACATTTGTCTCTTCCTGCCTCGGTGCAATTAGACAATTTTTAGAATTTTGACTTTATTCTACTTTGCCCAAAAAGAAAAAGAAAACAAGATACATTTTAACAACAATTTACAGTACCAAAAAAATTTGCTACACTTAATGTACTTAAATTAAATACACAGTGCCTCAAAATCGAGCTTTTTCTATCGGACTGGCGATTTGGCATATAGTCTTGAGTAATTTGGGGTCGCTGATCTCGAATCTGAAGACCATTTTGCTCCATTATGTTGGAAAATGGCTTAATTAAGACTGTACCAGGACATTCTTAATTTGTGTTTTATCGTTTTTGGTGTCTATAGAAAAGTTGAATGAACACAAGAATCCTCCATCTAAGCTCAATACTTTTGGGAGTTTTTTAAGTACAGCTTAGAACAATATTGCCTACAGGCTAAAGGAAAGATAAAAGTATTATAGTGTCTTTGGGAAAAAGTTTGGTTATCGAAAAGTATAAGTCCTAGAACATCAAAACACCCTCCACCCTCCTCCATTATTTTTGGAAAAAACCTCACAAAGTCAAATTTCATATATTAATTTTGTATAAGTCAAAATAGTAAACAAAATTTTTTAAAATTTAAAATTTTACAAACTTTATTTAAGAAAAGTATGAATAAATTTCGGTTAGAGTAACTAACTAGGGTAGCCAGATTTGTTTTTAATCTAAAACATCAGTACATTGAACTTGAATTGAATTAGAAAATTAGTGCAAATCAGTACATTTTCCAGGAGTTTATAAATTTTTTCTTTTATGGTACTATAAGCTACTTTCCAAAATCACCAGGGCAAATCTGTTTCTTTCTTTCCTCAACATTAAATTCAGAGATTTTTCATTAAACTTACTTTCATTGAAGTGAAGAATCGATTGCAAAACTTTTCCTAAATTTGAGAATGTGCCACTACTCAGAAAATTAATCAATTTTCTCAAAACATAACAAGTTATAGATTTCTAAGATAAAGATTTAGAAAACTCAGTACAAAAATAATGTTCATACTGATTTCAAAATTAATATTTTAATAAAAAAAAATTGAAAAATCAGAACATGTACTGGCAAAATTAATATAACTAACTAACGCTCCCATAAACAAATTCATCATAAAACCATTAAATCAAATTCCCGTTGTATTAATTGTTTTATAAATAAAAACTAAAAAATAGGTGCTTAATACTTACAGTATTTTTCACATGATTGAGCTTCTTTTAAGGGATGAGTTTCATTTTTCAATAATGTGAAGAATTCAGTACAATTCGTATTAAAATAGAAAGCCAATTGACATACATCACATATGGGACGCGGTGCACATCCCCACATAATAATAATAATAATATATTTCAAATTAAAGAAAACTAAACATCAATGGGCGAGTCACATTACACTTTAGTTTTGAATTTTACCTTAGTAAAGTGTTGCCAATTACTTGCGAAATAGTGTCTTAGAATAGGTTTACATTGTTCAACTTTTGATGATGAACTCTTCAGTTTTTGTCAAAAGAACAATGTGAATATTAACATAATAAAAATTCTAAACGACAAAAATACGGGATTTTCGGAAGCAAAAAGCAAAATAAAGAATGCTTCCACGCCCCGTATTTAAAAAATAATTCACCTGAACAATTTACTGAAAACCGGGGTTGCCCCGGGAACAACGGGACGGTCGGTCACCTTAGCTATAGCATCAACTAGAATTTTAATTTTAAGCCAAAAATAATGGAATTACTAACAGTTGAAGTTCTAATTACCTGCACCAGGGTTCCAAAGTAGATTATTCTCTTAAAATTGTCCTCTTTTTTCGGGAGGATGAAAGTTTTTTTTAGACACATACCCACATTCACCGATTTCTTTTAAGAATTTATAAGATTTTTAGAAAGAAATCACCTAATCATCATTAAACGAAAGTATGCTGAAAAATGCTGTCAATAATTAATTGAATCTCGAAGGTGATTTTAAAGGACACATCAAAAAGCTCCGATCAATGGTAGGGGTCCTATATTTCCCCCAATCAACCAAACATCTTTTAAATAATGTATAGTCTTCGAGATATTTAGCATGGATTTGAAATCATTACTTTTCAACTATGCTTAGTATGTTTAAATAAAGAGAAAAACTAGCAAAATTATATTTATTTCTTAAATAAATTAAAACAACATTTATTTCCAATAATAATTTAGTACGACACTTACGCATGAAAGCAATGGTTACGTAATGACACATACAAATACATATTACAATAAAAATATAAGTAATTAAAATAGTAAATATAAGTAAATAATTAACACCTACTTAAATTTCGTTGTACATTAGATAAAATAATAATTCAGTACAAAATAATAATAACTTAATGCGATTTAAAATTATTTCTTAGCTTTTATACTTGTAGTTAGAATATTTGAGCAATAGATAAGAAAATCTTAGAAATTATGTAGAACAACTAGAAATGTCGACACTAAAATTCAATCAATCTCAATTTTATGTTTTGCTATGTAAGTAGCAAGTAATTTTAAAATGTAAACTATGTAATTTACGTGTAAACTATTTTTAAGTTTCAAAATTGAATCTAGTTCTTTTCTGAGCTAGTGTGCGCTTAACTAATTTTTGGTGTATTGCTTTTGGTTCTTCATTATACAGACTTTTGAAACTATGCTTAAAAATATTATCTTAGGGATAAGAAAATGTATAGTAAAACGAAATACTAGGTTCAAATCATTTTATAATAATAGTAGTATAAATATTTAATTTAGTTTTTTTTCTATATACAATATCGGCGAAATCGCAGATCTCAGCTTCTCTACAACCTCAGCCTGCAAACTTCATCGACGACCGACCTTTCCATTTCACTTGTAATGGTAACGTAATGACTCGACATCGGAGTTCTCATCACTGGAAGATGGTGGCGTCTCCAAGTTGGCTATAGCCACATCCAAGTAATCCCCATTAGTCAGCAATAGCTTGTCTAAGTTTTCAACAATTTCTGTAAATGTTGGACGAGCAGTAGCATCAAAATGCCAACACTGACGCATGAGCATGTAAATATTTAGCGAACATTTCGGCGGCTTTTCCATACGTTGTCCCGACATTAGATAGCTGTAAAGCTCTTCCGCCGACATGATTGTGGGATAAGGTTGAGCACCAAAAGTCATAATTTCCCAAAGAAGAATGCCATAGGACCAGACATCACTCTGAGAATCATAAAATTTATCCTGCAGCGATTCGGGAGCCATCCACTTGATGGGCAGGCGACCGTTTGTATTTTTACGATAATATTCGGTATCCTGTATGTCACGCGCCAGACCAAAATCGGCAATCTTCATTACGTAGTCATCGCTTACAAGCACATTACGCGCTGCCAAATCTCGATGAATGCAGCGACGCGAGGCGAGATATTCCATGCCGCGTGCAATCTGATAAGCGAACGACATCAAGTGCTTCTCGGTGAGGTGATGTTGTGGTGGTGGTGGCGGCTGATCAGTATACTCCTTCATGCTGGAAACTGGAATCGGGCGATTTTTGTTGAGGAAATCCTTAAGATTGCAGTGGGGCGCGAACTCAACAATAACGTAAAGTGGGCCATTTTGGCTGCAGCAACCCAGTAGATTTATAATGTTTATATGTTTACCAATAATCTTCATTACTTCCATTTCGCGTACCAAACTGGCGATATCATCGTCGGTGTGACCCTCCTTAACCATTTTGACGGCAACTATTGCGTTATTGACCTCACCCATAACAACACGCCCGAAAGCACCTTCGCCCAACGTAGCGCCGAGAATAAGCTGCGAGCGTGGTATCTCCCAATTGGAGTCCAATGGAAATTCATATTCATTAAATGGTGCTGGCTCTGAGTTCGAACTTTGAAGTAGAGTAGTGCGCTGCTTTTCAATTTTAACCACTGGCATGATCATCGTATCCATTGAACCGCTGGAATCACCATTGGCCGGCTTGTATATGATAACCTTTTTAGTCCACTGGTGCACCGTTTCGATTCGTTGCTTCATGAGCTTATCATGCTTCAGCTTGCGTAGCACATACACTATGAAAATTGTAATGAGTAGCAGTAATAAAACGATCACTGTACCGACTATGCCCACCCACATGACAGGACTGCGCATAAATTTGGCCACTGGTGCAGCACTTGGGTCCAATATATGCAAGTAAGCACTTCTTGACGTCTGTCCCAGCCCGTTCATCTCGATGCACGTGTATAGGCCCTCATCTTTCTGTGTAACATTCTCGAATATCAGCTTGTCCACATCTTCCTTGATGAACGTACGATTAGGCGAACAGCTCGATGTACTATTGCACGGGGTAAATGCCCACACTTTTTTGCTATGCAAATCCGACAAATACTTGCATTCCATTTCTCCACTTCCGTTTAATGGCAGTGTCAAGTTTGCCGGTTCCATCAATGCAATCGGCTTATGATTAACGCGATCAATGACAATCAGCTTAGTGGAATGTTCAATGCAGCCTAAGGGATTACATACTTTGCACGTGTACACATCCGAGTCTTCGGGTACTAGATCCTCCATATTGATTGCCCATCTAGTTTTCTTTATACGCCCCACAATACGATAGACGGCTGTGCCGTTACGGGTCCAGGTGATATTCGGTTCGGGATTGCCTATTGCCGGACATGATAGCTGCATGAAATTACCTGACGGTTTTGAGAAAATGTTAAGCAAATTTTTGGGATTCTTAAATCTAGGAGGAAATTTCTCGGGCTCCAAGTGAATTTCACTACCACCAGCAATACCAGCAACAGTACTATTGCCAACGCTACCAATAGTACCGTTACCGGTACCTCCAGCAACAACACCAGCAGCAGCACCATCTCCGTCTTCAACATCTGTATGAATTTCACTGCCACCAGTAAGAGCAGCAATACTACTGCTAGGGCCACTACTAGTACCGCTACCGTTATCTCTACCCGCCTCAACATTAGTATGATTATGATCATGATTCATCATTGAATCTAAAGGAGTTTGATCGCTACGCTTGTGCACCTCAATCCCAAAATCATAATCGTTGAGCTCTTGTGATGATGGTTGACGTGCCACCACCGCAGTGGGTGTGTTCAGTGCGCAAAACATAACAGCATAGATAAACAACATCCTCACTAGTGCTATTGCTGCTGCTGGTGGTGATGTATTTCTGGTTGTTATTGTTGTTGTTGCTGTCGTTGTTGATGTTACTGTATCACACCGTCTGGCTGTTAGTTTATTTTTATAATTTATGTTGCAGCAGTGTGGTTTATGACTCTTGCACTCCATGACAGTTTTCCAGCGTCTGTTTTTGTTGGCATTGCTGCATAGTGCCATCTTGAGTGTTATTTCTTCATCCATTTTTATCATATGTAGGTATGTAGCGACATACATTCATACATACACATGTATTTATTTTTATATAAGTGGTTTGTAAGGGGTATACGTTTTACACATGTGCTCCTTATATAGATTTCGGTTTTGCCATTCGATTTTCTTTCTTTCTTTTTTTATTTTTTTCCTTTTAATTCACCGGAAATCCACTTTAGTTTTTTCTCTTTTTTTTAATTTAAACTTTCTATTCCTTTATTTTTAAATTTATTATTGATGTTGTTGTTGTATTTGATTTTGATCGCAAGCAACATGTGTGCTTTAGTTCTATATTTCTTGTTTGATGTTTACTGGTTGGTGATGCGATGAAGCGATGATGATCACCTTTCAAACGGAAATGCTCAAATTTATATGTGTTTTTATTAGGATTTTCCAGACACTTAATCTGTTGTCATTCGATTTTATTTTAGTAGAGTTGATGGATTTATTTGCCACATACACGCAAAGTTGCATGCCACAAATGCTTCGTTCGTAGTGTAGTTTTTCAAGATTTTTTTGTTTTTATGCTTGAGTGCATTGATTTATTTTGAAGGAGTAAGTCATTCTACATATTTGTGTAGTATGTTTGTTTATTAACTAATCTGGTGGCATCATTCCATATATTTATCAGCCGGAAACTGTGTGCGCTTGGATCTGAAATATAAGGAAAGGTGACATTAAACAGTTGAATTTTAAATACATGTAATAAAATTTAAAAAAAAACTTTTTAACATATCGTGCGCGTCAGGCAGAATTCATTAAGTCAACTTTTTAATATTTTAACACTGGCAAAGTTTAAAAAGTCCACAGATCGATATATAAATGTATATTCGTTTAAACTGTTTCATCAAAATTTAACTTTTTTTGTTGATTAAATTTGAAAGCTAATTTTTACGAACCCAATTAACCTAAACTTAGTGAAGGTTGCTTCAACGCCCACGACATGTTTGCGAAATTGGGTAGATATGACATTTAGAGTTTTTGTTTTTAAAATGTTTGTTATGTTATTAATATTTCAACCAGAGTGGGGGGGTAGTTAACTTCTTTTTTTCAACTATCACTTAGTTATAGTTAAAAGATTTTCAATTATATTTCAACTAGTTTAGTTGTAGTTGAAATAATTTGAACTATATATCAACTATTTTAGTAATAGTTGAAATCTCAACTACATTTCAACTATTTCAATTGTAGTTGAATGCATAGTCCCATAGTCCCCAGTCTGGTCTGTATAATGAAACATTGCACAGCTCTTTGCCTGGTTTGGTTTTACAGTTACCTCGGCTATTTTCCAAATACATGGAAATATATAGCCTGATTGTTGCGTTAAACGTTTGTTATCTTTTGAATACCTTTTTGTGGGAGTTCTTTGAGTCTCTCTGCTGTGATAAGAACAAATCCAGGCGCTTTTTTGTTTTCAAATTCATTTTAATTTCATTAGCGATCTCTCTTACAGTTATGACTAGGGTTGCCAGATGCAAATCGGACTTCATCTGGACATTGAGATAAAATATCGGGATTTTATAGCTTTCATCTGTACATTGAAAAAAGATTTTTTCCACACAACAAAAAACAATAAACATAAAAAATTATATTTTTATGTATGTATATACTTATTACATATGTATGTTCTTAAAAGTGCCTCGAGTCCCATACGCAAAAAAAATCGGAGAGTTCGGAGCCGTCGTTTCTGAAATGAAGAACAATGGCGCAGCAGATGCTCGAGCAATTCCACAGCATCCTCATCTCCACAGCCTCTGCATATATCTTTGGTCGATAGTCGCCATCTGCATCACATTACGCTCACAGCGCTGTGACCAGTGATAACGGCATGCATGTTTGTCGAGTCGCAAAATTTAAATTTAAAAATTTAGTCTTTTTAATATTTAGTCGTGGCCACAGGGTACGTGCAAACCTGCAATCATCTCTGGCCAACCAAGCTCTGTATGTGGATTCGGTTAACCACTCTCCTATAGCTCTCTTCAATATTGCTATGTCCGGGAACCTAACTTAAACTTACCCTACATTGTCTTACGCTGTTCAAAACGTTACGACAATCTTGCACTACCTTTGATTTTACGACAGTAGATCTAATAGCTTTCAAGGCAGCTTGACTATCCACACAGATTATAGCTTCTTCAAGGAAGGTGCTTTTTATGTGTTCCGTTGCCTTTATAACGGCAAAAACTTCTAATTGGAAAACGCTACAGTAATCCGGTAGTCTATATAACCTTCGGATTTGTTTCGTTTCACAAAAAATTCCCGCTCCAGTTCCTTCATCTGTCTTCGAGCCATCAGTAAAGTAGACTGTAGAAAGGTCTTCAACATCACGCTGTTCCAGTTAAAATCACTGCGTATTATCAGGTAATCAGTTGCCTTACCTATAAGGCTGTGAGTGGTAACACCTCTCATGAAACTGTCCAGTACACTATTGTGTTGGCTGATGTCAGCTAGTTAGACTCTCTCAATCTGAGAATAGACTTTGCTGCATTAGCCTTTACAAACATGTCCAGAGGGGAAGGTGTAGAATCATTTCCAGGATCATTCGTGGAGCGCTTCTTACAGCTCTTCTAATGCCCGTTATGGTGAATCTTTGCACCTTCTCTAGTTTGCATCGGTTGCTCTTTTTGGCCATTGCCGGCCACCATACTAGAGAACCGTAGGTGATGATTGGCCTGATTATCGCCATATACATCCAGTTTATTATATATGGCTTTCAACCCCATTTATTCCCGAAGGTCCTCTTGCAAGCTTAGTATTAGTTTAAAGCATTTTGTTTTTTAAATTAATGGAAAAAAATTCACGAACAATTTTTTCACTTCGGTTTTTAATATGGTTTATAAAATAGCATAACCGCGAAATTTCAAATATTCGGCAACCAAAAAACGTGAAGAATTCCTAACACGACTGAATGTATTGCAATTGTTTCATAGTTATATATTATATTTTTCTTGTTTATTTATTTATTATTAAATCAGAATAATAAATGCTAGTAATATCAGAATCAGAAATAAAAAGTTCTTTTTAGAAAGTATTAGTAAAATTTGCAACGATCCCGAAAATAAAAATCTATGTATGTATATTTCTAACTTAAATTTTAACAATTTAGATTGAGTTGTGTTTATTTAATGCAAATATAATAGAAAAAATATATGAATGTGTGTTTGTTTATAGAAACTGTGCCCGCATTCAGTTTACGATGTTAAGCGCATTTTCTGTTTTATTTTCTAGTTGTATCTTTGTATCTGGAGCACACAAATTTATATGGTATACTCATTTATACATATATACATTAATGTATACATACTTACATATGTATGTATTTATGCACCCAGCAAAAAAAATTGTAATTACTTTCAAAAGAATTCATAAAATGCGTAGATTTTCAACCTTTCCCAGATTTCCGTCTCCAAAATCTGATTGGGTTCAGAAAACGTGAATAGTTTTTTTCAAACATATTAATTATAATTAGGGTATTCACAAGGCGTTTTATTCGGCGTCATACCCTATCATTATACGGCATTATAATTATACCACAGCATGCCAGAGCTTGTGAATACTCTAAATAATAACTTCAAGTGTAAAATTATCAATTCAAAAGTCAATTTGAAATCTGTTCCTTTCTCTCGCTAGTCCTTTGTCTCCACGGAGGGCACAAGGTGACGATTTCTCAGAGTAGGTATAATTTTTCTCGGGGACGATGTTTCCGACAGTGTCGCTGATTTCCGTTTTATTTTCTGTCTACCAAGTCTCAGTTTGCTGTGAGAATTTCTCACGAAAGATGATTTGGTGTAGCCAAGCTAATTTAACAGCATATCTGGTGATAGGAAAGCACATCTAGCAAGCCCATGTACGTCTTAACATATACATGTTTTCTCTGGCTATTTGACAAGTATCATAGACAACTTTGTTGCACTGTTTTTTTCTAATATAGATTAGCCACGTTGCAAAGTAGTGTTTTCGGGTTCGTTTAATGATGGGGGAAAAATACTTTTATTATATTGAGCTTGATTGTTCTGATATATTTTAGATAACAAAAAAAAAAAACATTTCTTAAAAAATGTAAAATTACTCCTCAATTAATATCAAGCGATGAACGACAGTGGTTCCCTTGTACATAATGAAACTAGATGCATAAGTTTTTTGACCATTTTAAGTATCACACATACGAAATTAAAACCTCTCCAAAAAATATATTCTAGCCTTCATCAGGATAGCAAATCGTCTTTTGTCTTAATTTAGGGCCTTGGTACAAAATATTTTCTAGGTAGCAGTGCCTGACCTTCGCATCGCCTCAACAGTACCAATAATAATAATAATCACATAGCTTTTACACAATGAAACTTTCAGTCTTTTAAACAAGACCGTGTTCGGCTCAATTGAACGAACAGTTTTAAATAACAAATGTAAGAAATTTTTCCTTAGGAGCTCCATGTATGCAAAATATTTTTAAACTGTCGTTTTTTGCCCACTTAAAAGGAACCCAATATGCCCAAGGCAGGTGCTGAAAAATAACTGAAGCATTTCCAAAGAAATGGAACTAGCATATTTTAAAGCACCACATGTCAGAAGTCAATCCTACCATTCCGATTGAAGTAGCCCAGCAAAAACTCTCTTCGAATGACATTAATCTCTGAATAAAGTGTGTGTGTTTTTTTGTACAGGTGTAGACCTTTAAATTGAAATAAAATAATGAGATTACATCATTTCAAACTGAAAATTGACTTTATTAGATAAATAATTTTATGCCATTAGTGTTTGAATATAATTTCGGGCATGTGGTCGCTGCAGTTGGTGCGTACATGGCGTAATCTGAAGGTCCAATTTTCGATCACTTTTTGAAGTAATGAGGGCCTCGGCAAAGGTTCGCTCAATGTTGTCCTTTAAGGCGTCCAAAGCTTCAGGTTTGTTCGCATAAACTAAAGACTTCACGTTATTCTAAAGAAAATAATCGAGAGTCGTTAAATCAATTGACTGGCCCATTTCGAGAAAAAAGGCGTTAACCAAATGTTTCCTGCAATAAGTCGATTGTTTGTTTCTTCGGTGCGTACTGTATGACATCTCTGTACAAGCGTATCGTCATTTAGAGCAGGGGTGCCCACGTCATATGCACTTAGTGCACATTTGTTTTTGTAAAAGCACAAAGTCATATGCTGTGCATTCTAATACACACACATAGCACTCCGCACCAAGCAATACAAAATACACAAACAAATTTGTCTTTTCGTTTCTTATCTCTTTTCTTTGCCTATACCAAAGAGCAAAGCAACAGTACTTTCTATGCTTTGTTGGTACACATTGGGGGCAGTTATATTAAACGTAGATTTTGTTGTTGGCTAACGCATGGTTTTTTGTTGCCTTATAATAATCAAGTTTATATGTATTGGTGTTTGCACTTCCATAAGAAACTTTTGAGCACCCCTGATTTAGAGTATACGTGGTACGAAAACGATTCATGCTTAGTCGAATTAAGCTTTCGGATGGACGATTATGTCGACCGTAAAGTGGACGTAGCGCATAGTAACATTCCCGAACTGAACCATGATTTTCGAAATAAATTCGCACAATTTGCAATCGTTGGCAGATCTGACCAATTTGTGGCCGTTTAACATAACATAACACCCTTCACAATTCGAAGCCGTTTAATGGAATTTCGAATTGAATTCCGAGCTAGCACAACCAAACCTTTACTAACGGTAGAATAAATGAAAAAATGGCACAAGTGTTAAAGCATCCTAGCTTTACAAAACAGGCAGGTTAATCATGTTTTCGTACATGAAGTACATTTATGCTAGCATTGACTCTTGTCTTCAGATAGTTAGTGATTTGGAGAAGGCAATTGAAACTTAGTACCACAAGAGGACAACGACCTGAACCCTTTCGGGACCATAAGAAATACAGAGGAGATAGCGCAAAATCGAATCCGGATTCGTATTGTCTGACGCCGATTTCTTGTTAGAATTTTTTATCACCAAAGACAACGCCTCTGAAGGCCTGAACTTTCTTGGGTTACCGGTGACCCTGTGGCCCTCAATGGGATTTTTTACGAATTTTTTCTGTACATTTTCATTAGATATTTTTTAACAAAGTAACTTACTACTAATTTTTCACTTGACCCTTTCTTGACCGTAAGGATACTAGAACCGATAGAGCAAAACCCAATCCAGATTCGCATTCTTCGACCCCCATTTCATTGTATAAAAATTTCTTAAAAAGTTTCCATAGCAAAATTTGTATTTCCAAAAAAATAAACAAAAATTTTAGAATATGGGAAATGACCTCGCGATATGGCAACGTATTGGACAAACAAAATTTGTAAAAATAATATGATTTTTTTATTTTGAGAGGATTTTCAGACTGTAATTGCATGAAATTCACACCATTATAGTTTTCGTTGCTATAGAAAAACATGGAACTACGATAACGATAAACTTATCAAAAGTCCGAGCAATTTTGGTAAGTTTAGAGATTTTGGAACCAAATCCTCCATTATTTTTTCTCATTTGGGTACAAATATTGGTTTTAACTCTTTATGAGTTACTTTATGAGTTTTTCTATAAAAGATGCACTCAGATTATTTTTGTGTATTTTAAGGGTATTGACAGTCAAGCCAGTTCAAAGCTTCCATGAAATCCAAAATGCATATGGTGCAATTCATCTCTTGTGACTGTTTTCAATTGGTTTCAAATATTCCTTAAATTTCCTTAAATTTTTCCTTAAATTATCACGTCTAGGATCCCCGCTACGGGGCCAAACCGCAGGACCAACAAAAATTTGTTTTTTATTTTGCGTTGTAAATGCATAGAAGGGAGGCTAAAACTACTTACGTAGCATAACTCCACCAGCCCCCTTACCCACCCTTTTGGGTGTTATATGAAGCCACTATCCGATATATGACTATACCAGGTAAACGATCGGAAAACCTTCGATAGGGTTTTGATGAAAAATGTTCCCTATCAAAAAGTAGTAGGGATCAGCGAAGGTCAAAATTACCTAAGTCCAACTTTTTTAAGAAAGTAACCCTTGAAAAACAATTTTTTTTTATAATAATCTTTTTATATCTAATTGGATTAATTGTTGGAAAAAATAAAAAGCATTCTTCCGAGGAAATAATTTCCATCAAAAAATAGTTGAAACCATTGAAGGCCAAAACCATCTCAGACTGCCTGTTTCCCAAAAATTAATCTATGAAAGACCAAAATTATTTTGTTTTAATGTCTTTATACTGGATTTACTATTGAAAAGAATAACAAAGAATCTTTGAAGAAAATACTTCCAATTAAAAAATAGATGGGGTCACCGAAGGTCAAAACCACCTAAGTTCATTTCCTCCATTCAATGATAAACAACTTTCTCTTAGCTATGAAACATTTACAAGGTAAGATAAAAAAAATTTTATATTGGCCCAGCAGATACCGAGTTTTGGCCCCCATAGCGGGGATCCCAGATATGAGGACAAGATCGGAATCAGCGTCCCCGAATTACTCTAGAAAGGTTTTTCACTCGTCAATGTGGTTATCTCACTTGCCTATATTCACCTCGTCAGGTTTATGTATGAAATCTGCCTTTCCCACTTAATCCTTAGGAAGGTGCTCTTTGAAAAGTTACACGACAGGGCGCGCAACGGCAATTTAGCCGCAAGGTGAGTTTCATTGTGTACCGACAGCAAATTTTCTTATTTATAGCAAACAATTAAACAAGTGATTGCTTTCAAGTGATATTGAAATATTTTTAAGCATTTATTTTTTAATGTTTTATGCTACTATGATTAGTACTTGAAAAACACAAATGAAACAGTTTGCGGCTAATTTGCCGCGGCGCGCCCTTCTAAGGATTTCATCGACGCCATTCAGGAAAAACCAAAACTTATTTTAGTTAGGCTCTCACATGAGCCTATAAAGTGAGTGAAGATATTTTTCTTTTGGGGGCAACTATATAGTTTTTTCCCTGGGTTTATATACATACATGGGTTTGTATACATATATTCATTCAGGCTACATGTATCTAATGATCATAAAGATGAATGATTATGATGTTGATATTGCTGATGCTGTTGCGGTTGTTGTTTTTCTATATCGAACACTTCCGGTGAAATGTACCGTGAATTGCGCGTCAGTAACTCAATAAATCTTGTAAAATATTACAATAATTTTAAAATTTATCAAACGAACACGTAAGAATTTTGTAAACAAATTTTAGCCATTGTTTGCTTATTTCATTGACTTTGATTTTGTTTATATTTAACTTTTATAAATAAAAGTTTTTTTTTCAATAAAATTGCAGGTACGTCTGCAACATTTTCTTTTCTGCAGCGTTATTTTTAGATAGATCGAAAAGTGAATGTTTCAAAAAACAAGAAAAAAACAACAAAATTTCAAAACAAATTTTCACATTTCTTTCACAAATTTTCACAGAATTTTTGTGTTTTTCGTTTATCTTGAAAATTGATTTCATTTTCCTATTTTGTTGTTTGTAAATTAGTTTGGTCTGTTTTTAATTTCTACTTTTCTTATGTATCTGCGTATTTGTTTCAGAGGAAAATGCGTTATAATGGTTGGTGTACGTAAGTAAACATGTGTATGTGAGCGTCTGTGAGTGTTTGTGTGTGTGTGTGTTGTGCGTGTTTGCGGCCATACCAAAGCCGTAGCAGAAGCCAACGAACACAAACAATAAAAATCATTGTTTATTAAGTGTGTATATGATGATCATAATGATCTCCATCATGAGAGAGGAAAAACTTTTTTTTTCCACTTTCAATGAGTTTTTTGAAATATTTCTTTTTGTTAACTTATTATCTTTTTTTTTTCTTAAAGCTCCTCAAAGCAGATGAGTCGATCTAAAGAAGAATTCAACGAAAAAATCTCTTCAAAAAGAAGAAAGTTTTTTATTAAATCATTCTTTTTTTAAGATTAATTAAAATGTCTCACACATTTCCGGTTACGTTTTTTTTTTTCTTTTTTTTTTGCAAACTGTTTTCAATTTATTTTCAGTTGAATTCCAGATTTTTGTGGGATTTATGTGTTTGCTCAGCAGTTATATAAAACTTTAAGTATTTTAATACAAAAATTCACTTGATAACTCCAGAAATATTATTTATTTAATTAATTTTATTCTTCCAGTATATGAATGAAAATTTTCTTCTATATCCACAAGTTATACAAGTAATATTTTGAAAATGGTTTTTGCAATCTTGCGCCCCATTTTTCTTTTAGCTTTCGTACCTCGAAAATGAAATGTACTCGTACAACAACTGCGCATACGTTCAACAATTTTTCACTTTTTCCTTTTCCGATTTTCACAAAATCACTCACTTTTCAAATACTATTCACTATTCTTTATCCGCTTCTTTTTGATTTTCAAATTTGTTTTTTTTTTTGCACAATTTTCAATTCACTTCATTTGTACCGACAGATTTTTACTCGTCGTATTCGGCGTGTTCTTAATTTGAAGAGCGCAGTTTTCAAACTGTTTCAATTTGAAATTTCTGTCCTCCTATTCGGGGCCTGTGCCACATATGTGCAAACACGCACACACACATACGTCGTAAACATAGCTACTAATTTGATCGGGCGTCGGGTCGATCGGTTGCATCTTTCCTTCTTCGAGAAGAACGCTCACTGAGTAGAAAAACTAAAGAACACATGAGCGGCTGACAGTCAGACTAACTCACTGTGTATTCCCACTCAATTGACGTATACAATTTGCCTGTGTTTTCAATTCAAATGTAATGAAAATATATACAGAAATACTTAATTTTTTTTTTTTGTGAGCGGTACTTCCCGCATCTTTTTTTTCGTATGTATGTATGCATGATTTCTTTTATTTTTGCTTTCACACATATGTTTTTGCGCGTCTGTCTCTCTTGATGATTGTTGATTGTTGATGTTGCGTTCTATACCACATATGAACATTCAAACATATATGCGAGCAGTACATTGACGCCCTTCCAGCCAGCGTCCTTAGCCCATATACGCACTCTGCCCTTCTCATATGTGAACGTGTATGCACGTATGTATGTATGCACGAGTATAACACATTCGTTTCAGTATCCATTGACATCAAATGGCACAAGGGCAAATATTATTTTATACCCATTCCATACAATACTCGACATACTACCGTTGAGAGATGTTCGTGCATATTTTGCCCATAGTGTATATCAATCATATTGAATTTTTCTATAGTTAGTATTTTAGTTGGTTTCAGTAAAAAGGGTCCTCATTTACGTGTTGTTTTTGTCCATATCTCTAAAGTCAAATAAGTATAACAATATATTCTACTTTTTTGTAGCACATATGTTGCACAGACGCATGCTAAAAATTTCCATGTTCTGTATTTTTTATTTCATATTCAATTTGTGGGTATTAAATGTTGCATTGCGTTACACTTGGCGTTATGAAGGAGTTTGATTCTCATTTAAATAATCCAAAAAATTTGTTGTTTTAAAATTTCTATTTTTAGGTATTTAAGTTTCCAGCCGTTGCTTCCAAATTCAACGACGCGTGATTGTAGCTGAACCAGTAATGATAGCATTTGGTGAGTATCTCACAGAGTACAGCTTCGTCTTTTAGATGAAGGGAAGTACGAGTCTATGCAGTATAAGTTTAAGACTAAATGTTGATTTCAAAGGCTTTGTAACTCTAAGGGCAGTTTTCTCACTAATCCGAACTTTAACCGAGGCTTAGTAGTAGCAGTTAGTTCTAATTAGTACTTAACCGGACATAGACCCAACGCCTTTACTCCATCATAGCTGAAATTAGTTTTGGAACATTTTTGCAAAACTAACTTTTTCTCAGAAACCTATATCTTGTGCTAGCCAAAGCTCTCCGTGCTACCTCTACAAAACCTCTCTTCGCAATCCTTCATTGGTTGCCAACTTCATTTCGGGTTAAGTAAGCAAGTACACTGCTGCCAGACTCAGTCCCTAAACTATCTGGAGTAGGTTAAATCTAGGCCATGTTAAGATTCTAATCCACGATAGGTCCGTTCCAACTAACGTAGGCTATATTTCATCTACCCCTAACCTTAACCACACATTTTTCACTCACATCTCCAGTAGAGAGGAACGGGTTAATAACGAAGTGGTCACTGACATCTATGCAGTTGGGTCCAAATTGGAGTAAGGAGTCGGCTATAGCATCTTCTCTTCCAGCAAGCTGGATGTCAGACTTTCTTTCCGACTTCCTGACCATTGCAGCGTCTTTTAGGCGGAAGTAATGGCTATGTATCAAGCGTCTAAGTGGCTTATTTCATTCGGTACGAATATCCGCATTTACATGGGCAGCCAAGCAGCAATTAAGTCCCTTGCCGGTGTTTTTACTATATCAAAGCTTGTTATTGAATGCCGTTCTTCACTAATATATTTTTTTTTTTCAAAATTGAGTCACTCGCAGGTCTACTTACTCCTGCACCATTGGTGTCGCTCTTACGTCTATTAAATTGACCGTTAAGGAAGCAAAAGGATCCTGGGTAGCGGAGCATATTTGTGGTATTACCAAGCTAACATGGACCACTATAGACAATAGACGGGCTAAACAGCTACTGTGATATCACAATGAGCCTAATATGTGCCTAACCTTGTCCAAGTTAGACCTTAAAAAAAATGGGTGAGTGTCTCTTTTTCTCCCAATTTTTGCAACGAGTGTTAAAAGAAGTATGCATGAGAACCTATACACCAACAGCCAGTGTAGGCTGCCTAGCCTGTAAGTCTAGCGGTATAGGTATGATCTCTCTTAATGAATTCGCAGGGTGCCAGGTGACCAATATTCTGCCTGGGTCAAAATTAAAAATAAAAACTTGGTCCCTAACTGATAAAACTTAAATGGTAAATTTAGGGGACACCTCTAGTTGTAACTTTCAAAACCTCTATTTTTTTTTTTTTTCTTAAAGTATATGTTTTCAAAAATGTGTCCACAAATTTTGAAGTTGATACGGCGAAAGTTGATTTATTTTTGTGATTTCTTCTCGATATCAAAGTAAGTTGAAATTTTAAATGCTTTTTGCGACATTTTTGAAGTCGGTGACCATGATTACTCAATAACTACTGAACCGATTATCTTTAAATTTACACTTTTTCAGTACATAATAATCGAGTGATTCGTCGAAGGATTTTTATTTTAATGCAAAAATATTTTTTATACAGCTGAGAAACCACCGTTTTTTTTTTGTGAAAATCGAACCCTATGTACATCAAAATCCATTTTTTTAATTTTGGCCAGAAAATTGAGTACAATACCCCATAAAGTTTTCAATATTTTTTAATAAAAAATTGGTTTGCGTATAAAAATTGGTGGTGCCTCCTTAAGTTAAAAGGCGATAATTCTTCAAAATTTTCTAAAAATTGTGTAGAGGAGGAAAGCAAAATTTCATTGGTATCCGAAAAACGAGTAAAGTTATTACCAAGTTTTTACTGGAACGATACCGTCATATATGATGGGTAAATAGTTGACAGCTGCGGTATCAAAATATTTTGCAACTTCGCATAGCAAAGTCGCAGTGTATGGAATAAGAGCCGTAGTATAAGGAAAAGTTTCGCATGTAGTAAAACCATCTATATACATTTGTTAGTGTAACTACATCCTTATTCCAGAAGGTCCAGAAGTGCTACACAGTCATATTATATATCAATTTAAATAGCTTAACGTGCAGTGTTGCCAAGAAGAACTTTTGGATTACTGCTATGTCTTTGTTCTACTTCGGAGTGGTAAACATAGTCTAATTCATTTGCATCTATTTCATAGCTACAACCTGGCATTCAACATGCTGTAGATGTTAATGCTATTGCTGGTACTCGTGTTTGTGCTGGTGCTCGTTCTGCTGGTATAAATTCACCAGAACCTAAAAACATTCTTGACCGTACTGCTACCATTGATGCACTATATTCATTGAGGATATTTACCGCTTGTTGGTTGTTTTTTCATTTTCAACTTTCAATAGCATTATCATGTGATATATTACATAATACATCCAAGGAATCAACGGAACTTTTTCCTTCATTTGCAATACTTCTACGTTCATTGTTTCTACTGTTCCGAATATTGTTGTATTAATCGTAAAATCGCCTAATCTTTTCTTTTTTAATATTGCCCTTTCTCTTAGTTGGAATTTCGATTAATTCATAAATTAAAAAATAAAAAAAAATATTGCATATGATTTACATAAATACATAGTGAAATAAATAAAGTGAAATGGAAGTGACGCCCTCTTTTCTGTTCACTGACGTCTGCCAAATTTGAAAATTATTCTCTGACTTCTCCCAAATTTCAGAAGTAAATATAAAAAAGTATTAACCCATTGGTACCAGCACAATATATAAATAAAATAGAAAAATTTTTATACATTGATAAAACGAGATCTTCGAAAGCGTTTGTAACAACCATGTGCATAATATGAACCAAGGATTTAACCCAAAACTTAAAGTTTTTTGTTATGTATGTCATTCGAGTAAGAACTCTACCTCTCCGAAATTTAAATAAAATTCTTTTGAAATTGGTAAAACTATTTAGATTACAAAGAGGACATTTTTAAGTATTGTATTTTGCTTATTTAAATATTTTATTGAACCACACTCTACAAAATATTTTGAGGGTTTTTATTTTAGAAAAAAACAACAAATGAAAGGTTTATTGTTTTTTGATACTTTTAATTCATTTATTTATTTGTGTACAGCTTTCGAAAATGGGTTAAGAGAGTTTTCTCTCATAAACAAAATTATTTGTCAAAATTTATTGAGAATATTTCAGATTACTTTCTGCTATCTGGCATACTGTATACTGTGCATAAATATAAACTCAAAATTCAAAAAAAAATATGAATAATCGATTATTTTTTTTTTTATCTTTGAGACAGCCTACTTTCCTTAACTCTTTCATACCCAATGTTGCGTATATGCAACATTCACTTTTATGTAGCATAAATAAAATGTTTAACAGATATTACTATTAACGCTATTTGTATTCTATTTTTTTATGTATTCTTCATGTTTACTAATTGCTTAAGAAATTTATTTTTAAAGTTTGGACTTCAAAAAACCTAAGTGCAAAAATTTTTAGTAAAATCTTTTGAATTGTTTTTTTTTTTTTAAATAATGCATTTAATTATTACTAACCGGAATTTTTTTATCAGATATGTTTACAAAAGATTGGAGAATAGGAAAATAAAAAAATTGGAGAAAAGGAGTTATCCAATGGTTGTCTACAACTTCATAGCTATGTTTTTTTAACCTTTAATAAATGATAAACAAACCAATGTAGAAACAAGAGATTTGGTATCATGATTGTGGAAGACCTAAGTAACCATAATTTCACAACAAAAGGTTTCTTTCAAGCCCCGTTATAATTCGGGTGTCAAAGGGTTAAAAATGTAGATAGAATTTATCACCCTAAAAAATAAAAAAAGTTCGTTTAAAAACATGATTAAATTCCACTCATTGATCAAAACTTTCTAAGAACAAAATATTTCCTAAGTTATCCTAAAAAAAATTGTTTCGGGAATAATTACTTCAAATTCAAAGATTAAAGCTATTTACCTTTCTAAAATCTTGAATTCAAACCCGATCGGCTATTTTCCTCCAGAGACACCTATATTTTTTTTCAAATCAATATTTTAAAGTTTAATTTTTTTGAATCGTTTTTATATTTACGCCGGGGGTAAAAAATGATCGTCAGAACGGAAATTAATAACGGAAATGTTGGGCAGCGCCCTCTATCAAAAATAGCGTATGAAAAATTACACATATCGCACCCTAACAATAAAAGTGGTAAAGCTCAAAATAAATGTTGACTTTTTGCTATAAAACAGTTAGTCGTGCATTTCTCTAAAAACTTTAAAATCCTGTTATTCTTTATTCTCCTCTTTCGCTTTAAAATCAAAGTTTTGTCTCTTTTAAAAAAGAAAGTTAAAAAGTAGTAGAAAATAGTGGTGAAAATAATCCAACAAACTGAAAGAATTTTTTAAATCCATTATTGACAAATAATACTAACTAAATCTTAGTACCGTATCATAAATGGCTCCTAAGATATCTATATGATAATTCGGTTATATGGAAGATGCCACACCCTCTTTGTCAACCCCTCGCCAAAGCATATATATTCTGGAAATATGACTTCAATCGGCCATTCAACAGTTAGATAGAAATTACAGCATGTTTTAGTAAAACAGAAGGAGGCTCTATATTCATATCAATTATACACAGAGCCAAAACAAAATAGAACAAAAGTAAAAAGATCTCTATGAATTTTCTTCAAGAAGAAAGTCTTTTTATTCTTTTCAATAAAACGAATAAGAAATCTTCGAAATTTTATAAGAATATCTTCTTGAATTTATTGAAAAGAATGTCTTTTTATTTTTATAAGGCTATCTCTTCGAATTTGTTATAACAAACTAATAAAAAGCAAATTCGATTTCAAAGTTTTTTCTTTTATTTTTTCACATTTTATATTTACATACATTTATTTATTTATTTTATTTGTTTAAAGATATTTTAATTTTACAAGTAAGACTTAAAGTCTCTTAGAGTACATCATATATATGTATATTACTTATTATGGAAGTTCTTGAAAATTGGAAATTTAAAAGAATTGTGTTCATTAAAATTACCAATATTTTTTCTGTCTTAAAACTTTTAGACATTTATTGAGACAATAAAAGTGAGTAGGTGGGACATTTAATGTTGTCAAATTTATTATATTATAAATTTCTGTGGCATTTCCATATGTCAGTTTTGCCCTTTCTCGAATATGTTTTTCTACAATGCAGTGGCACAATGATTTCTGGTTTTTTTCATCTAAAAAACCATATTTTTGTTGATAGGCAAGTACGAGCTGCTCTTTAACCGTACTTCTTAAAAGGTTGGTTAAGCTGTGACTGTCCACACGATTTCCATGTGTTGCTTGGACAATAGGAGAGAACTCTCCCGATTTTTTGTCACCACTGAACTCGTCAGAAATTTTCTCCAGCCACTCCAAAATTTCGGATATTCACCGCCGAAGTGTCTACGTTGCATACAAATGGTATATTCTGAAAATTTTCCAGGGTACACATAACATATATAAAAATTATTTTGCACTTGCTATATTCTTGCGCCATTCTCTTAATCCCGCTTTAAATTTAATGCATTCGCCAAAAAAATTTATCGCAAGTTTGCTAAATAATATATTAATGTCTTCCAATTCCATTTAAAAATTGTAGTCGATGTGACACCGTGGTCAACAAGAATTGAGCAAATATCATCATTTAGCTCCCATGATTTAAATATGGGCAACGTTTCTATTTGACTATTTTAAGAAATATGAAATAAAAGGGTCCACATAAAATTTAGAAGATATTCTTTTTAATAGATTCAAAAAGACTTCTTATAAAATTAAGAAGATTAATATTGTAATATTACTTAGATTTATAGTAAAAACAAGAGGATTTTCTCTATGAATTTGTTGTTCTACTGAATTCAAGAACTTTTTTCCTAATTTTTAACAGATATACTTTTAAACAAAATTAAAAAGATTTTCTACATTAAAATAATAAGAAATCTTTTTGGAAATATCTTTGCTTTTGCCTTCTGTCATACTCCTTTGTCTAGAAACTGTTCACGATCTTTTACATTTTAAAAGACATATTCTGCTCTGTGTATCTAATCCAAAAATGATTTAAAAATTTATTATGAATATAGCATTTGTTTCAGCGCCACCTAACGGATTTTAAAAGAGCGAGGCAGGGTCTTAAGATATTTCATAAAGTAGTAGAAAAAAGAATGGAAAAAGTAGTGGAAAAACACCAGTAAAAAAGTAAAAGAAAATAGTAGTAGAAAAGGTAGTAGGAAAAAAAGGAGAAAAGAGTATTATAAATTGTTGTAAAAAATAGTAAAAAGGTAGCAGCAAAAGTAGTAGAAAAATAGTTAAACATAGTAGTAGTAAAAAATAATAGTAGAAAAAGCTGTAAAAAATAAATAATGAATAAAAAAATTTTAGAAAAAAGTAGTAAAATAGTAGTAGAAAATATTAGTTGAAAAAGTAGTAGAAAATAAGAAGAAATTGTAGAAAAAAAGAAGTTTAAAAGTAGAAGAAAGTGGTAGTAGAAATAGTAGTAGAAAATAAAAGTGGAGCATGGTGCCACACCCACTAATCCAACAAACTGCAAGAATTTAAATTTTAGTACCGTACCTTAAATGCCTTTTAAGATATCTCATAATGGGAATTCAGGTTATATGGAAGGTGCCACACCCCCTTTGTCAATTCCACCCATATTTTTGTTGTAGCATAGCATTGTCAATTCTCATTATTGTACCAAATCTCTGTACTGTGCTATAAATAGTTCTTGAAATATACCCAAAAAAGTATTAGGATTGTATGGCATGCGCCACGCCCTCTTTCCTGAAAGAAACTAAAAGAAAATATATTCTGGAAATATGACTTCAATCAGGCTAATCGTTCAGAAGTTACACGATTACAAACATACACACAAAACTCTACGATTATACATATATAAAGATGAATCTTTCCTCTTATGCTTTTATAAAAATATTTTAAAGTTGTAAATAAATCGATTTTTAACGTAATTTATAATTCGGACATCGCCGGGTATTTACAAGCTATATCTACACTTGTGCCTGTTTATTTGTTTGACGAAAAAAAGAAAAAGTTATTAGCACGAGCGGAACAAAAAAAAAATTGAATGAGTTTGAGAGATTTGCTACTGAATTGAACGTGATCGTACGCGGCGATGTTTATTTATAAAAATGTTTTAATATTGTTGTTGTACACGCAAATGAAATGGCAACAACAGCAACTCAATTCCATTATAATTTTGAGTAGAAAACAAAACGCAAAACAAGAAAACATTTACCCAATTGATGTCATAGAAGCAGTAGAATTTACAGAAATAAAAAGCAGAACAATTTTTAATTGAATAAAACGAAGGAGATGTGAATGAGTGAAGAAATTATATTGGAGAGAGGATGAAAAGGCAAATTGATGAGTAAATTTTATGATTGCACATATCCCAGCTAAATTCGGCTGCTGTTGAATTTTAAATATCCTAAACAACTTATAATTAAAATCAAACGTTGTCTTGAATTTCCTTTAGAAAATTTTATTTTGTGGGCGGTAGGCTTGATTATTTCCCGATGTTGAAAGTTTTCACATTAGGGATTCTAGTAGACATCCCAACCGAGTTTACTAAACTGGTCTTTGGCCATGTATGGTCCCACTACTTTGGACGGTAATAGTGACGCCATCTTGCGTCCAACATCCAAACCACAATATGGGCTTCGTAGATTACAGCTTTCTAAATCGATGCGCACAAATAAAATAAAATGAAAAAATACGTTTCTCACATAAAAATAAAATAACATTTTTGATTTTCTATTTTAGCCGAAAAATATTGTTTCTATAAATCTCACACTGAATAATTGGTTTAAATTTTAATTTTTGGTAGTTTTTCCCAATAATGTGATTAGAAAAAAAGTTATGCATTTCTATTTTACTTGATACTGCCCAACGAACCATATATGTCCCACTAGGTAGTTTCAGACTTTAACATTTGTAATTAAAATATTGAAAAAGTCATAGAACAAAAGTTTTTCAGAATGAAGAATGCTATTCCTTCATATTTTTTTAAACAAAATTTGCCTTGTTGGGCAGAGAAGTGTTAACTGCCATCAATATTTCTTCTGAAATCAGTTTATGAAAATTTGAGAACTTAACCTCTTATGAGATAAACAATATTTCAAGTATGGACAAGATTTTCTTAAAATTACCTATAAATGCAATTAAATCAGATTTACCGACGATAAATGAAAATTCGCAGACATTCAGAGAAATTCATTCAGAGACATTCAGAGAAAAATAATAATTACCAAAATTTTATACTATCCGATCCCAGATGGATGTATATAATCATATATATATATACATATATACTGTACTTGATTTGAGCATAGCTATTGAGCTTTTCCAGCGTCAACGAATTTATACAGTATTTACACAAAATTAAATTTTCTGTCATAACTATTATCATAAAACTTTCAGCTACAATTTAAAAATTATTACAGTGCAAAAAATACCAGAAAGCAAATTTACATTGCAATTTCTTCCCCAAAGCAAAACAGAGTGATGCATAGTATAAAATCAGTGCAGCCCAATGGAAATTAGAGAATTAATCTATTGTCCGAGCATTGATTTAACAAATCAAAGAACGTTTATTGCATTAAGAGCATTTAACCTTCCAAATCAGAAAACCATTCACACAAACGACTAGCATGTTATAAAATTTAAACCCCCTTTTTTAAATCCAGCAGCGCAGCGTATATCTACAAATAAACATATACTATGATGTACATGCATAGACCCAGCAAAAAAATTCAAAGTAACTTTTAATAAGAATTTGTATACTAGAATTGAACTAAAAAATGTTGGGTTCCCCAATGTTGGAGTCTTACGTTTGCTTGGTTCCAGCTAATATATTTTGCCGGATCTCATCTGGGAACATTTTTTTTTGCAGGGACCGCTTTAGTTCCAATTTGGTTCTTCCTAAATTAAAAACTTAAGCAGATTTATTTTAAATATTGAATGATTAAATGGTTGAACGAAGGGTTTTTAAAAATAGATGTTCCTGACTGAGGAAACAGTATCGAGTGGAAAGTATCGATACTATATACATAGTACATATTTGAAATATTCGAATAAAAAGTATCAAGTAAATTGAAATTGAAAAAAAAAATTATTTGTATACTAGAAAACCGAAATAACCTTACAAAAAACCCGATTTGTACTGTAATGTAATAAAATACCTTCGAAAAAGTTCTTAAAAAACGTCGTTTCCTCACACATGAGGAACTGTAGTCCTACTTTAAATGTGAAATGCGTGAGTTCCGCCTAAGGTTCGCGTAATTGTGGAGAACACATGAGCTGGTGGCATCAAAATTCGCATTCCCTCAAAGGATCTACCCTAGAAAAAATGGTAGAATAGTCGCAGGCCACGATTCTACAATGTTCCAAGGAGTGAATCGAGCTGGAAACTCTACTGTCTCCTATTAGCTTTATTGCTCGATGTTGAATACGATCCAGGCCACTCTGTTGCGTTCGTGATGCTTCTGCCCAAAACAGGAATGCCCACTCATTTTTTTTTCTCCCCGATAGCCCTCGAAAAATTCCCCGATTTTCGATCGAATTCCCCGCATCGATATAATTTCATATTATAACAGCGCGACACGCACTTTCCATACATATAAACATTTTACAAAAACGAAGAATTATCTAAAATTTACCTCAATGAGTGTTATATTAAGGTGACCCTGAACTTTCTCGGTCCAAAACTTAACCAATTTTTACGGGACTCGTAGATTAATAGAAATGTACCTTCTGACTCCGGAGTTCTTTTGGCACATGGGAGATTTCACTTCAAGGAAACCCACTCTCAAAATAGATCCGGCTCAAGCTTGCATAAAGTCTAATCCTATTGGGTAGTAGTTGCCACACTAAATTTGAACGAGATGAGGTGTTTCGAGTTACTAGACGTTCATTTTGATAGATAAACAAGCGTCAGCCCACTCAAAGTTTGCAAAGGAGAAGACATTGGCTCTCTTTTGACTCAAATAAAAAATGGCAAAAACCTTGTTTTGAAAAAAACGGGTTCAAAGTTTTGATTATCAGTTTTTAACATATAAAATATATTTCATCTTCTTTATGATGGCTGATCATAATTTGTATGTTAACAGATTAGTCAGCAAGGATTAAGAGTTATTAATCAGGAGGTGCTGGACTAAGGCATAGCTTTCAGAACGGTCGAAATGGAAGACGAAGCGCCACGTCTCTGAAATTTTCACAAATTACTTTCGAAATATAATACTTTCAAATAGCATTCTTTTTTAAAAATCGATTTCTCCAAACCAATAAATCGCAGGGCCCACTTAAGAAAAGACGAAGATTTTAAGACCCAAAATATAAAATATTGCGCAAGTTAAACTTTTTACATTACATAAAATTTGGCGAAAAATATTCTACAGACTTTTATGACTAAAAGCTGAACGACTTCAAATTCCCCGCGAAAAACAACTCATTCCCCGCACCCGCAAGTTGCCATCGCTTGCCCAAAATGCGAATTAAACCCCTTTTTTGGACGAATATTGGTGGTGTGGATTAATGAGAGATCTGCCGGAGTGAAAAATTTCTTGCACCATCTTAGAAACCCGAGACACTTGGCTGCTTCTTTCGACATTCCAAATATGTGATTATGAATATTAGCCGCTGACTCCTCAATATCAACTTAATCCCATAATCAAAAGGTCAGACCTGCTTGAATGAATATTCCATGGAAGTAGAGGGGTTTTGAATACAAAATTTATCTTTTATTAAACGCTATTTATTTGTTGATATTTACCGACATACATAAAAAGAAAATGAAAAACTTCTCGTCCCGATGGATTAAAAAACAAATCCCACCCCCTCCCCATTGCGTATTGATGAAGACAAGGCAGCGAATTGGGGAGAGGATTGAACCCTGCGGAACTCTTGCATTAATAGAACGATCCTTCGAAGCAATTTCGTATATCACAACATGGATAGAATGGTCGCTTAAGAAATATTTACAGAGAAAGGTGACTATAGTCAAAAGTTACTAGACTAGACTATCGGGCATTTATGTTGTAGTATCAGAAATAAGTTCTAAAACTAATTTAAGTTCAATTCATTCAAAAAATATTTTTTTTGTTACTGCACAATGGTTTAGCTGATTGGGACGGAATCCCCTCCTTGACAGAGTCTTATCTTTTTATATCCGATCCTAATATGTATGTGATATTTAAAAGCATTAGTATGAAACTTCGAAGGCATTTAATTAGTTTCTGTATGAAAAACCGAAAAAGTTTCACTAGATGCTTCCTTTTTTTAAAAATACTGGATGTCTGAAAGTAGTTACACGTCTGCTTTTGCTGGGAATATGAATGATATTTTGTATCTATAACACATATGCATTCTGTATGCGATTACTTTCTGTATCTGGCAGATTAAATTTGAACCGACCCGAAAGAGAAACTTTGCAAAAATAAACAAAATAAAAACTAAACCGCCGAGCGTTAATTATGTTGGAAATAATACGAGGGGGATCGCTCGAGTGGAATTGTGTGAAAGCAAGATCTGTGACTCTCCATTGGAAAGTGAAAAATTCTTGAGTGAAACTATTTGGTTGTTTTACTCAGTTAGCTTAATTTTTAAGCTTTCACTGATTTGTATGAAATTGAAGAGTTTATTGTGAAAATGAAGGGTGAGTTTTATTATACACATTTATAAGCTACTGCCACTTATAAACGGCAATGGGTGCGTTTCTAAGACTCTCAAATATGGCAACTGTCGCGGGAGTTGTTAGAAATCAGTTTTGTGATACATTTTGTGTGTTAGAAACGTCCAGATGACATTAGTTGTCAAATTTTTGGAAATCATTAAATTCTAATTTGTGAAATTCCAAAGAAATATGGACAAAAAATAAAATGATTCAAAAATTACGTCCAACGTCCACTCTAGGAATAGTTGTGTTAATCAACGTTTCAACAGTTGCCAAATTTTTGAGTCTTAAAAACGTACCCAATCAAAAATTCTTAGAAAACATGACTTCATTTTTTCGTACCGATAGCTGTTCAGAAAATCTGTATTAAGATCCGTGAACAAGGAAACCAAGCAGGAAATTCTAAAATTTAATTATGACGTATTAATGCATATTATTCAGTTAGGTATGCTAATTAAAATTCTATAGTATTTTTTAAATTGTGATAGATTTCAAAATAGAAATTGGTTATGGCGAATAAAAAACATGTGTAAAAAAAGCTGTAAAAATAAAGTTTGTGTACATTAATGAGAAAATTTAAAGTATTTTATATGACGAGTACATCGTCTGGCCAGATGAGAAAGGTTTCATTGATCACATAAATCATATTAAATTATGGAATCCAGATTTTCTTTTAAATAGATTTTAATTTTCTTTTGACGTATCTGTTAAGAAATGTTTAGTTGAGAATCGTTCTTAATGAGTTAAGTACAAATCCTAGACATGTTTGGGTAGGGTTTGGACGGAGTCCTCTTAGGCTCTGGATCACTATTTTTAAGTGAACTAGGAGCTGCACGAAATGAATGAAACATTTGTCGGCAAAAAGAACTTCCCGGTTTCTTTTCAAACCGAAATTCGCAAATTTGCTACATACGGTTGCGAGGGAAGTAAACGTGATTGGTGACCGTCCTGTGATGATGATCGCTTTCATTAGTACTTATACTCGTCTTCGTCTGCATACGCAAATTTACCCATCGGGAGGGGGGGGGGGGTGGGGGGTGGGGGGGTAAGAGGGGTTGAGCGAGAGGGATAAAAACGGTCGTGGATCATTTTGTGATGCCACATTATCATTCTAGACCATACTAAAATGTCTTGATTTTATAATGCTAAAACTTGAGGGCCTAAGTTCGCACCGAAGATATTTTCCGATTTGAAAATTTTTAGGTGCATTGGTGGTATGGGTGGACAATTTTTGGAGGGTATTACCATCTGATCACAAAAAAAGTGGTCAAGAATACAGGGCTACTGTGCAAGAGAGAGATATTAATCTTTTGCCAATATATTAGACAAGAGCATGTGACGAAACTTTCGGAACAGATGAAAGTGGACACGCTTTATCATATTCCATCATAAAGTCAGCGATATGCATGTGCAATTTTCCGATTTTTATTTCCAGCGTGAGAGGATTAACAAATTTTATATGCAATGAAAATATTAACTTTTACCGTGTAACGGTGTAATGTTTCAAGAACAAAAAAAGCATTAATCCGTTATGTTTGGGTTGTCTACTTTAAAAAAAAATAAAAAAAAATTGCTCTTTTGAAGATTTCAATTTTTAAATCAGCAAAATGCGATCAATTTCCAAATAGGGCATAATTTAAAATAAATAATGAATTTTAATCAAAAAATAATATTCGTATTTATGTTTGCAATCAATTATTCGGATTAGCGACCGTATAGTGTAGTTAATTTTTAACAATTCTTTGAGGGTTATTTTGACTAACAAGAAAAATCCATCAATGCTTCCTCTTTCTCTTTGTTTAGATATGTTTGAAAAGTTTCTTGTTGTTAATGAATCTCTTTTTTTTGTTGTTAAGCGAAGAGTTCCTGCTGTGTTTTATTGTCTTCTTTTACCGCATGTCAAAGAAATTCTTTGTTGGTATATAAAATCTTATTATTAACAATTCCTAATAATCATATGTATATTGTTTTCTTTTTCTTTAACAATCAACAAATAATTAACAATTAACAATTAATTTTACATTGAGTATTATTATTGTATTTCTTGGTCTCTTTATTTTACGAAAAGTTTTATTTGATTAATTGATCACATTTTTGATATTTTTATTTGTTTTCCATTGAAAACCAATTAAATTTTTTTTTGACATTTAAAACACTGGTCTGCGAGATTTTAGATGATTGAAAAACAAATATTGGTTTTATGTATAATTGTGAATTGCGTTATGATAATAGGATAAAAGTCGGGTTTGGCCATTTTCTACAGTCTATAGAAATCAGAGCAATTTTTTAAAATATATTTTTTCTAATTTCACTAGCAATCGAAAATATTTTCCTTTTCCTCACACTAAATTAGGTTTTGATGCGATCCTTAAATGCATCAACATTTTGAAAAATTGTAACCTAAAAATGAAAAATGCTAATTTTTTGTTCAAGTATCTACAGAAATAAATTTTTAATTTGTTTTAGTTCATTGCAAACTTACTTAACACCAGAAAGACCGGGTTATAAACCTTACTTATAATGACCACGACGGTCAATTTGTCCGCTGACTCTAAATATAAGTTGATATCAAAATAAACGTTACACAATTATTTATTGTTATTCGATTTTATTAATTTCTGTAATTTAAAAAAAAAGTATTTATTTCGTGAAACATTTAACCCATTAAGGCCGAGCAGGAACCAAAGTAGATGGATTAAGAAAGTATCTTGAGAAAAAAATTGTTTTTGAAACTGGCTCAGGAACGGCTATAAGCGACAGCGATAAGGTGACATATGGCACCGTTAGTCATTACTGGGTTCATACAAAAAATTTTTTTTATATATACAGCACATTGGTTTCATATGGTTTGCTAGGGGCCCTAGATTTCTTTTCTTGACCGTTAGCATTTTTTGTGCCCAGAGCTGAGCAGGAGAGTGCCCTTTACATATTCCACTCTAAGCTCCAAAACTAAAAACCAATCGCAACATTTGAATGAAGGAAACTCAAAATCAGTTTTTATTTGATTGAATTGATTTCGGAATTTAGAATTAAACAAATTAAACCTGGATATAACATTATTTTGATAAACTGTAAGAGTGACATTAATTTTAACCTTTATAATATAGGTGTCATAACGTGAAACGAGCATAGTTTTGAAAACTGTTGGCAATTTCTCGAAAAATAGCTTTTTCGCGCATTATTCTGCAAGTTTCGTTGAAGTACAAACATTTTCAATGGTCATACTTGATCCTTTCCTCAAATATGGCTGAGATAATTTGAAATTCTCTCCCGTTTCCCCCCTTTATATCCGCCACTGCGGTATAATATGTCCCAACCAGTTCTTTTCGTACTTTTAAGTTTCTAGAGATTTTGAAGTGCTGGAAAAACTTTCCGTTCTCATTCGGATTCAGAGCAAAAATATTCATAGAAAACTACTGCACTTTTCAATCATCTTAAAAAGTTTCATTAAATTAAATGAGGACTGCAACCCAAATTAGTACGGGATAGCTCAAATATCATATAGCAATTGAGTTGAGTTGGAAAGAATAATATAAATTGATACGTTTTATTTAAACAATAGATAGATTTTCTGATATTTATTTAGCTAATTTTTTAAAAACATAATAATAATTTATTGAGTAATCACGCGCAACTCGATTCATCGTCATATTTCTCGCTTGTGGCATTGCCACCTTTCCTTGCACTATGTTTATTCTCTATGTACTAAGAATTAAATTTAATAATTGTTAATTGAAATTTAGCTTTATGCCCTTTTTTCTATTGTTAGCATTGGTTCAACATCATAAAACAGAGTTATATGATTTATAAAAAACAAATCTTCATATTTAAAACTAGTTGTAAACTTAAAATTACGCACAAGACCAAGTAAGATAACCCGTAAAGCGATTTGTGCATAGCGCCAACCTGAAAAATTCAAATACATTATATTAATATGGGGATATATTACCGATTAATATTTAGGGTACTTACCGATACAATTTCTTGCCCCCTTCGAAAAAGGAGTATAAGCATATGGATGCCGCCTGCTAATGTTTTCTGGTAAAAAATTATCCGGATTAAAGAAATTTGCCTGTGGACCCCAAATATCTTTACTTCGATGTAAATTAAATATTGGAATAATTATTTGCATGTTTTTAGGCAGAAAAATATCTTCTGTTAACTTTGTGTCCTTCACAGTTTGACGTCCAATTACCGGTAAGGCTGGCATTAAACGTAGAGTCTCATCAATAATCATATCCAAGTAAGGAACTTGTTGCAAGTGTTCATATTCAATTTGAAATTCTGTATTGGGAAAAACATTGAGGACTTCTTCAAAAAGCTTTTGTTGTATATCCGAATGCATAGCGAGCATGACAAGTGTTGAGTAAATTGTTGTAGAAACAGTTTCAAAGGACTAAAATGTAGAGTGAAATAAATTAAAAGCATTTGAAGATAATGCCCAAATATGATCATTACAAGAGTTTCTAAATATATCACTGAAAATGTCAAAGTTGTTCAGATAGGTTAGATTCACCGCTCTTTGCTCGCTTAAAGTCGCTAATTTTATAATTTGTATCGATTTTAAACGAACCGAGGATGGTGAATCGAACGCTCTTTTTTTAGTTAAATTACCGCAACTATCATTGTGATTGATTCAATAATGACATCGTCCAATTGAAATTGACCGCGTTCGTAGAATCGTAGTGCTTGGTTAATAAATTTTTCATTATTCTTTCTGATATCTTCGACAGGTGGCGACTTGTCAAGCTGATGGTGGTTAGCTTCTTTTGTGGTACCTATGCGTTTTATTAACTTTAAATGAAAAGTGAGAATTAATGTAAATAGAAATTTTTCAAATGTTTAGTATATATTCACATTTTCGATGTACTTCCTTATATATTTCAGGGTTCTATAATATTTCGGTGTTCGCGCCATGAATCCTAAAGACATAGTAGAGTACATCGTATCCTGTCCCACTTTCTCTATAATACTGTCAAAATTTGTTTTTCAATCAAAGTACCCTTAATATTGTACTGAAATGAAAATACATACTAATTAAAATTTTGAAGAAGTTCTTCATCCATTTGACAACCTTTTGCCAAAGTAACGCCCATAGTAGTTTCTATATGGAATATTGTTTTTCAATTATTTCTATTAAATACTTACTTTACATATAGAAATATCTAAGCACATACCAATTGCAATTTCCAGAACAATACCCTTCAAAATGCCAAATACTTTTTGTTCACCATTACTAACTTGAGCATTCAGTTGATCTATTGCTAGTTTATTACCCTTATTGAATATTGGAATAAAACTGGTTAAAATTTTATGTCCAAAAGATGAATTCATTAATTTGCGATTATGTTTCCATTGAAGAACTAAAATAATAAAACAAATTAGAAATAGTAATAATGTGAAGATTTTCTCAAGCCTGCGAATAGCTTCCTATGTATATTTATTCTTTGAATCCGAATCGGGATGCAAAGTTTTTCTATCACTTCATGATTTCGAGAAATCTTAACTCCAAAACTGGTCATACTTTTATTTCGGCCTATAATACAGGGTGCGGAGATTGAAGTGTGGCCAGTTGCCAAATATCGTCTTCTCAGATGAGAAAAATTACCCAATAAAAAAAATTATCGAGTCTGGTTACAGGGGAGAACGCTAGAAAAATGGGAACTAAGAATGGCCACTCGATCACAAGCATTGGCCCACGTCATGGTTTGGGCCGCAGTGACCGCCGATGGTCGTTCCCCGCTCGAGTCAAAGTGAATGCGACCATGTACCGTGAATCAGTTTTAGAAGGGGCAAGCCTTGGGCACGCAAGCATTTCGGCAATAGACCATACACGTTTTAACAGCACCGGCACAGTACAGCGTTCAAATCATTCTTTGTTTTTGGCATCATCGACCGTATAATCAAAGCTAAAGAAAGTTATATCGAAAATCTGAAATGACTTTTTAAAATTCAACTATTTTTAATAATTTTTGTTCAGTGATCTAAAAATTATAGCTTTTCGAATTGGTGACACTTCACTCATACAAAAATTTCAAACTTTTTGGTGCACCCATCAGGAATTCCAAGAAATCCTGAACGTAAAATATTTTTTTTAATCGATTTTAAAGTTTTTACCTAGCGTTTTTTGTTTGTTTTATAAATGGCCATGAACGCACTTTTGGGTTAAGATTTCTCATAATCCTAAGAAAAATTCTGCATCTCAATTCAGATTCAGCGCACATAGATTCATTGAAATCTTCGCTTGTTTTTAACCAACTAAAGCCTCTCAGCCCGGTGAATGAACAAATGAATTTGACAATTTTGGTGTCTCAAAGAAACTTATTTGCTATAAAATTCTCAATATTTTTTTACTTTTATATCATTTACAACTCGTCCACTTTGTGGTCATGGACCCAAAATTAATCTAAGATACTTACTAAATGCACATCTTGAAGATGTAGACCGCAGAAAATAGGATCCAAACTTAATTCTATTTATTCATTCACAAACTTGTAAGCTTTTAGATGATTGAAAATAACCCGATATTTTTCACCGTAAAATTAAAATTTTTGTTTGTAGTTTTCGCGCTAGTTTAAATGAAGACACCATTTGACCAACACGAAAACTATATTTATGTCATATATTTAATACTTTGATCTGAAACTAAAGGAAGAAACACTTAAGCAAGTTTGTAATGTTTACGTTTGGAAATCCATTGAATTCCCAATATAGAAACATTACATATAAGAATGGTTTATTAATATATATTTTTTAGGAATTTTATTTATTTATTTATTTAAGAAATATTGGATGTACATGTGAGACTTATAGTCTTTTAAATACATCATCATGTTATCAAAGATATAGAATTCTAAGCTATATGAAATATAAATCAATGTGAGTTTAAAGCAGGAACATAAAGCTGTCCTTTTGCAGACACACTGTTGGAAACAGAAAAATAATCAATCAGAGAGGTGGACTGGTGATGAATATCGAAATGTTTTGGCAACGAATTATGTACTATGGACATGGTACAATTCAAGCAAAAAGTTCTTATAATGGAACTGTCATCAAATAAATTTACATTGAAATCACCCATTTAAATAACGTCACTATATTGCAAAGAGATATTTTGGAGAATATTTTCACTAGATGGAAAACTACCAGTTGGCAAATACACAAAACTTACCAACACTTTAAAGGTAGAACTTATTTTTACTTCAACAAACAACGCTTCAAATAGTTTATCTTGTTGAAAATGTATAATTTTGGATTTGAAATAAATTAACACACTCGACCACCTCTACGATTAACTTGATCGTTTCTATGTACATTGTATCCATCAATCATAAAGCACTATTTAAAATATAATCTTTAAGCCATGTCTCAGAAACTCCAACAATATCTAAAAATCCTCCACTTAGCACACATTTAATTTCATCCAATTTAGTAGAATTTTTACTAGGAGCAATACTTTGAGCGTTAAAATGCGCAATATTTAAAAATGATGAGTCTAAAGTTCTAAGAATAGCATTGGCTGCAGTCACGACCCTCATCAATTGCTAAACAGTTGCAGCTCATCAACATGCTGCTACTTTTTAGCGTTAACTATTCTATTGTGAATAGTTTTTTACTATTTTTCGTCTTTAACCAAACCAAAAACTTCGATAATGAATATAAATAATTTAATGTTTTTGCAAAGTATGTTTGATGATGGCGTTAATATGAATATGTTTCGTCAATTATGACAGCCATAATAAACAAAAGAATATATATAGAAAAAATAGATAAACATAAGCCGCTGTACAAAAATCAACCGATGAAAAGTATTATACAATTTTTCCGCTACCAAAAATGGCGCTTGCTCACTAAAAATGTTGCCAATCACAATAGAATTTTACAACTGTTTAGGAATTGATGAGATTCGTAAATGCAGCCATTTTCGCTGACTGCTTGACCAATGTTATCAGCCAAATTCATTATGATAGAATTTTCCCCATAGTCGTGCTGAGTTTGCAAATGTAAGATAATTACAGCAATTCATTTTAAATACAGAACTTGAAGATTATTTATAAAAAAGACAAAAGAGAAATGTAATACAATAAATAATATATACGTATATATATTACAATATATATATATATTATATTATTATATTATAGTTATAATAGGGACAATTGTAAATGTTATGAGATAGTTAAGAATCGGAACTATTAAAGCGTGGTGCTGAAGATTTTGAGGTATCTTTAACAAGTTTTTCTAATTGCAAGATGTCCAAGTATTGGACATCATCATTCTTAACAATCTTCACTTTAGGTACATCGAAACTCACGATTCTGTATTGTTTAATTTTGCCGACTTTGAACAGCTTGCGACAATTATAAAGCAATCTTGACGCATCACGAGTAAGATGCAGGGCTTTCGTTTTGAAATTTTTTTGTGAAGTGATATTCTTAAAAAATCGAAGTGTTTTTTAAAAAAGTGAAGTGTTTTTTGATGCGTAATGAGAAATTGACATATTTTCAAAATTCATCTGGTTTTATGTGCTTAGTTTGCGAAAAAAAACTTTTGGTGGACACAAAAAGGCTCCGACAAAACTTTTTGAATGAGGGTACATAATTTGTTTCAGGGAATTTTTCAAGCCAAAAACAAAATGGCACAATTCTTCGAAACTGTCGCCTTTTTACATAAAATCATTTAGAAATAAAATCCTGCACTCACCTTCTAAATCGTCTACCTCTTCATTTTCAACCAAATTCTATAGGGATATAAATTCAAACACACCCATCTGGTTACAGTCGGAGAATATTACAGAGATGAGCATATTTAGATTTTTTTTTATCGATTTTAGTCTTTCATTGAAACTGGGAAACCGAAGTGTTTTTATGAAAGAGGAAGTGACGAAGTGTCAGGCTTGAAAGTGAAGTGAAAAAGTTCAATTGAAGTGACAGTGACAACACTGGTAAGATGATCATTTAAGTACACTCTGGAATTGATATCGGCGGCAATCAACTGTTTAAGTTGTAAACCTCGCTTAACAAGATATTTTTACATGAGTATGTCACGCTTCCAGACATTGTTAAATTTCACAACCGTTGATTTTCTATTTTGGATCCAAGCACAAAGGCTAATCTCATTCAGGTGCAGCTCTACTTCGTATATTTCCGAGATTTTTACGACAATGTTATATAGCTCACTACTAGTTGTAGTTAAGGGAATACCATGTATTATAATGTCACTACGGTTCAATTGCTTATTGTTTTCTGCTTCTAGTTTCGCAATATTTGCCTTGGTAAATTCTTCAACAACTTAAGTTTTATTAAAGCAATTATTTATATCGGACTTCAAAGAAGCAAGTTGTGTTGTTACCTCCATGCTGATCTGCGCAAACAAGCCATCTAGGCGGTTTTCCAATTTATCAAATCTTGCATTGATCTTTACAGCACAATTTTCCCTTGGTGGCGATGATGCACAATCCTTTACGTATAGAATCAATCAAGGCAGGGGTAAAACTTGGCGTATTGGTGGTGGCACATGCAGGATGAAAAAGTGATCGCAAACTCCACAGGTTACAGAACCAGTTGATTTTGTGCAATTCACTTTGCAGGTGTAGCAAGGCTGTGGGTAAGTCAGTGGTCGTTGCGCCATTTTTCTTTTATATTACTTTTTATTTTTACGTGGTGAGTTGAGGTTATGTCATCAAAACTGCACAGCCACTGGTTTGCAATTAATTAAATATCCATTTACGATTTTTTAATTGTTTCATGCATAAAAACAATGCACATAATTGTTTATATATTTTATTGCAACCGTTTTAATTTTATATTAACATTATATTTAAAAATTAAGAAAAATCAGCGGTCAACTAAACACGTTTTTCCGCATTTTCGCGCTTAAATGTGGACCCATATTATAAATAAATCAATTTTACATTGCACTTTTTTTTAAATGTATGAAATGACGTAAGTTTACTGACCTGGACTTGTAATAATTCCATTGTGTATAACATTATCGATCGATGTATACAATCCTCTTGATTTATTAAGAAAATCTTCTGATGTTGTCACCATTTTGATAATGTCTGGATCGATGGTTATGATAAAGGGATCCGTACCCAGCCATGCGCAAAATGTGGATTTTTTAAAGTTCTCAAAGTAGGAATCGATGACATAAAGGAAATCTGTAAAGTAATGAGATGTATTAGGTCCACAGAGTTTCGACAAACATGTCAGGTTTTCGCAAAATTGGGGTAAAAAAGAGATAAAAATTTAATATTTTGCCATCGTAGAGCAATACTCTTGCTTTGGAAAACTTCGGACTGGGCAATTGCCACATTCAAATCTATCGCAATTGACCCTTAAAACTCCGTGGACATAAACGTATTATAATTTTATTTTTCAATCACTTTTAATTGGTATCAGCTTATAAGCGATACCGATGAATGGTATTCCATATACTGTGGGCAAGTTCCGTGTTACACTATGAAAACGTTTTCTTTTGAAGTATACTTCATACAAAATCAAAAACATCAATGTAAAACACAAACAATAATAAAAAATATTATTTTGACTAATAAAGTAGAACATTTTGCATTCACTAGTAATAATTAACAATTATTTTATTAATTTCCGCGTATGTTATGAATTATTTAACTTTATCTGGTATAATGAGCAGAAATGTCTCGTAAGAATGTCTTTTTATAAGTTTGCCAGAATATTTTTCGCATTTATGTTGAACATTAAATACCAGGCCGTCACTATGCAAATAATTAAAATTTTCATATTTTGATGACATCTACACCGTGCCCACGAGCCGCATTTAAATGGTAAACCATACAGTGCTCTACTTGTAATCTTGGGCGGTTTTATGACTAAGTGTCGGCATGAAGTTCACCTTACTTTTCCATTATATCTTAGAGAATGCTCATAATTTAAAAAAGCACATTTTTTGTATAGTGTCTGTATGGTAATCAACATATTTTAATGAGCTTTGCACTCGCTTACTTGCTTCTGACGTAATAATTACTACCAATGAATTTCACTTAACTGATACAATTTACATTTTATTTGGGTTGTTTACATAAGTTTGTTGTCAATTATTAATTAAAAAAAAAAAAAAATAAACAATAAAATACTCGTATAATTAACATATTTTCACTTATTCACTTATAACCTCTGCCTTAAAGATTTAATATAAATATGTGTAGATTTTTAATGTTTATATTTTGTTTATTTTCTTGAATTTTTCTTAAATTTAATAAAAATTTTCTTTGAAAACGTAGGGAAGTTAGGAGTAAAAGCGCTTGGTTATATTTATGGCATAGTTTTTTTTTACCGGGGGAACCAAAAGTTGCGGAAGGGAAAGTTTTAATTTTTTTTAACTATATGAGATCGAAATTCTTCGTTCGCCATAAATATAGAAAATCAAGCTTTAATAAAATACATGTGCAAATTGTCATTCCAGTGTTCGATGACCCATATCACTTTTTTCTTATATCTCACGATACCTCACGATACAACGTAAATTGTTTAGTATTAGAGCACGTTATACATAAGTTTAATTACGGAATTAATTTTTTATTATTCTCTTTAGGCAAGCATACACACATACATACGGAGGAACTAACAAAACTTCGCGATAAATAAACAACCACTGATTTTATTTCACATCTTTTATTTTTATTATTTGAAGGAAGGACGACCCGAAAGTCAAGCAAAGAAAGAAAGAGAGAAAAAAACATAGATAAGAAACATACCCAAACCGAGAATCGAACTCGGGTCTCCAAAGACAAGAGTCTGGCACCTATAGTTTAACGCCGATCCCGAACTGGTTTTCGCTGGTTTTGCCATTACCAACCAAGGTGTGTACTTGTACACATTTTTATAATTCTCAGCCACTTCATATCGATAGTGAATATAAGAAGTTTATGAGAATTAACCACCAGAACAAGACGGAAATTGAACCCGCAACCTTCTGGGTGAAAGTCTTGTGCACTATCTACTAGATTATCGAGGTCGTCTTCATATCTGTAATCTTCTGTACATAATACCCATTAATTCCTATACATTTCTTAAGACAACCTTTCAATTCCTTACATTCCTCAAAATTGTATTTTTAAAGGGTTAACTTCCAAGTTTTGGGCTCCATACCATAGATTGGTGTGTCGTTTCTTGTTCGTTCTTTTAAGACCAGCTTCACCATTTGTTTTGATTTTATTGAAAATCAAGGTATAATTTTGTAGGGAAATAATGGGCAAAACGAACATGCGCCTCATTTTGATCAATATTCAAAGTTCGCGGAATACCTCGAACTGAATGCGTGGTGCATCCCAGATAGGCCGGCCCGCTGGATCTTTCCATTGGGTGGAGGTTGACTAAAAAATATGACAATGTTTCTGCCATCGATTAAAGATTTCGGGTGGCCTTTAGTGGTCATATTCCATAGAAAAATATCTAGTCAAAAATCTTTGAAACTACTTGGCAGGTGCTTCACGAGCCTAATTGGAGCTCTTGAACCGTATTCAACATCGAACGATAAAGCTAACATTGTAAAAACGTGACCTGCGTGACTCTATTCTATCGCTGTTTTCATGGTGGATGTTCTGCGGAAATGCGCGATGTGATGTCACCAGTTCGAGTGTTCTCTAGAGCTACACGAACCACAAGTGGAAGTCACGCATTCTACGTGGGCACGGTATTCCAACGCACCACGCATTACAGAGATAGTTCTTTCCTCTGTCGTACCGTGCGATAATATTTTCCTGATTGTTGTGACTTTTCCAAATTTAAAACAAACATTCACAAATACATTCAATTCATCCTCCCATATTAACCTATTTTCCTTTCTCAATCAACATAATGCTTTGCATTTATAGGGGCAATATCCCTGTGTGTTGACTAATCATTAAAAAAGAAAAACAAAACAAAAAAATATGGCTATGCGGAGATAATCTTCAGAACATGCGTGGCTCAGATATGGAGCAGTACTAGGTTAACTGTGTAGCGAAAATAGTCAAAGTCAGATGGTTTGGATGTCTTTCTCTTACTATATCCGGGGTCTTTTATATCATATAGAAGGGAACGCGAAGGCCCAAAATATTAAGGATATATACTTGGATATTTTTTTTAGGTCAAGTGTGGGTTTTCTAAAGCAATAGGTAAATGTTAATATTGTTTATTTATTTTTTAAAATAAATAACTTTTTGCAACATATTTTTATTATTTTGCTGGCTGAATTGATAGGACCCACATCGACCCTCCTGCAAAATACAATGACGATTACATTGACCGCAAAGGAAATATGACGCTATGCATGCAAGCCGTTTGCAATGAACGGAAAAAGTTTACTAGCATTTTTGTGGGATTGCCGGGATCGTGCTATGATAGCTGAGTGTTTCAAAACTCACCTTTATACCAAAAATTGGCATCATCTGGTGGAGGTAGTATCTTATTCGATTAATAGTACTTAAAGGAAATAGATATTTATTAACTGAGAATTTCTTACTATAAAAATTATTTTTTATATTCCAGATTACAGCTTGCACTAAGCATTTGCTGATACCATATAAAGATAATGGCCACCGGACCAACGCTCAAAAAGAGTACAATAAGATCAGGACTAGTCGCAATTGAGCATTCCTTTGGAATTCGAAAGCAACGGTTCCGACAACTTTGTTATTGCAAGTTGAGAGGTGCTAAAAAACTGTGCCACTTCATAAGAACGTGTTGTGTACTACATAATATTGCTGATAAAACCGATTTAGAAGAAGGTATTGATAGCGACCAATATTGCGAAACGTCAAGAGGGAATGCTGTGCGGGATGTTATCTGTCAAGAGCTGCAAAATAAAAAACGTATTAATTAGGATTATTTGCAATTTAGTCTGTCAATAATTATGTAAAAGCTTGAAGGTGACAAATTAAAGGTATCTTCATGCTTCGTGTTCTTTAAGCGCCATTTGAAAAACTTTTCTACAAAATTTAAAGAAACTTGAAGTCCGAAAATATAGTTCAGTAACTGTTCAGTCTATGTAGCCATAACTTTTCCCTTGATGCAACTTCGTCTTCTGAAAATTCTGTAGCATTTCCTTCAGTAAAATGTCGTCCTCACAATTAGAGTTATCGCCAATTAAATCATATATTTCGCCGTCATCAAAATCTTTTGATGAATAAGCTCTGTAACCAGAGAATACAGAGAATTGAAAGTCTTTCATCAGCTGATTACTCACACATGGATTTTGTTTAGTAGTGTGCATTCTCTGCCCAAATAAAAACCCCACGCTGGCTTCTCTGCCCAAGTAAATACCCAAGATACCCCACGATTTTGTTCGGATTTTGCTGAGTTGCCGCTTTTTTAGTACCTTTTTTGAAAAATATTTTTTTTTATGAAAAATGCTTGATTGTTATGAAATCTAGTTTTGATATTATTGATGAAATTACTTAAAATAAATTATTATTGATAACTTAAAGAACAGATAAAATGAATGCAAATTAAGATTATTTACGGTTATTGCATTTTTAGGCTCCTACATAAATCTTAAATAATTCAATACGGTTGTTCCAATTATTATAATTTACTCATAAAAACATATTTAAAATGTTAAACATTTCGGCTCAGTATAAGGAATGCACTGCTTTGAATGTTATAAAGCTTGCGGTAAAAACTAAGCCAACCCAAACATATTGAAAAAAGTCGAAAAAACGATCTAGATAGTGCAGAATTCTTCCAAATATTTTAAGTCTTCGTATAAGTGAAAACCTAATTATTTTATTTAATCCAAAATAAAAATCTGTTTATTTTAACGCTTTTCTTCACGTAATATTTCCAAAAATATTTTTGAAGGTTTTGTAGCAAGCTTACATCAAATGACAGGTTGCAATCAAATACGAAGTAAAAAAATTGTAGCTAGCGAAAGGGCATTAAAAATGTTGGAGTACAAAAATGAAACACAAATTTTCTATCAGACTATCAAATGGTCTGCAGAAAGATGAAAATATAATTCCCTAAAAATCATTATATGGATCTTTGATTTCTTTGGTAATCATATAATTTTAAAATAATATTTATCGCAACATTATACATTTTCCTAATCTTAATTTGATACTATTAATTACATAGCATTAAATACACAGTAAAAACATTACCATGAAATAAAATACTTTATAATGCAACCCTACATATTCACCAAACCAACTGATTGTCAAAGTGAAAGTACGCCAAAATATAAATTTATTAAAATATCTATTTAAAAGCGATTTTAAATAATTCCCTAGAGATTTTTAATCGATTTTTAAGTGATTTATAATAACAGTGAATATTTAATCAAATTAAATTAAATAAAAAAATGTCCCGAGAATGAAAATGTGTAATGGGGTGCGGGGCTGAAAGCAGCTTTTTTGAGTTTCCTAATGAAAAATTCGACTTCATCAGGTATTTTTACAATTTGCTTTTAAAATAATTATTCATTTTAGTTATTTTGACTGAAAAAATACATAGTGCAGAAACGTTTGTACGTAGTGAATTTCCGCTCCGTGGAGCTGTTGGCATTTCGACGCCATTTTTTCCATCATATTATATTTCTGCTCTTTCGGGCCAACATGTTGTCTCAAAAGATCTGCGCCGTCTATTTTTATTTATCGACGGTTTGGCGATTTTTAGGCGGTGGCTAGTAGCCGATATTTTCTTTTGTTTCGGCGGCTGATATAAAAATACTCGAATATAATATTTCAAACAATCCTATTATAAGCAAATTTATCTGTTAAAACAAATATATAAGGAAATATACATGATGTCTGCCGAAGATACAGTTTCAATTCAACATACAATTGGCGAGTGTATTTAATAATAGATGTCTTATATTATTTTTGTCTTTGATAAAATTAAAATTTTTTCACTTTTAAAAACAAATTTAAAAATTCTATTTTAAAATATTTTGCATAAAAATTGGATGATATATTAAACTTAATTATTATTATGTTATTATATTCAATGAAAATATTTAGTTTTAAGTTAATTAATTTTATCATTATCAATATGAAGCTAGTGCTTAAATATAAGTTAACAACTGATTGTACGTAATAAATAAATAAATAAATAAAGTATTTGAAAAAAGTTTAAGGCAACGAAAACAAGAAGACAGGCCAGTTTCTATATTTTTCTTACTACCAATTTTTTCTATCTCTCTTATTCAGACAGGCGTTCATGCTTGTGCCCGTGTTATCTGACTAATTTAAATTAATGAATATTAATGTATTGTTTTATAAATTGAATATAATTTCGTGTCGTCACCGTATTTAAAAAAAAATGAGTAAAAACTAATTTAAATCTTCATTATTATAGACGAAAAAAATGGTGTCGCCTCTTGGGTGTAAATAATGACAGCCCAAAATACATTTATGCGTGCGATCGTCACTTTTCCGAAGAAATGAGATCGAAAAGGAAGTTGAAGAGAGATGCGGTTCCAGACCGGAATTTATTTTTAAATTGTAACGATTTGAGTTCAGTGCAGCTTTCTGGGTTAGAAAATACAATAACTACCCCAGATTGCGGGGTAAGCTTTTTAGGTGCTACACCAGATTCCGGGGTAGAAAATTCTGTTCCATCAAAAAGGTCGCTTCTTCCCTCATTTTCTGGCGATGCCAATGTGTCATTTTCTCCTAGTTTTCTGCCAGAATTAGATGCTGATAATGTGTTCGCGAGTTGTACTAGTAGGGTTCAAACTGAAAAGGCCCTTAGTGCAGATACTGGTAGAAAGCGAAATGCGAGAGGATATTAAGAGTTTAAAAAAAGAACTAAATGACGAACGTAGTGAGTGGAAAAGAGCAAGGCAAGAGTTAGTTGATGTGAAAAATGAGCTAGAAGTATATGAAAAGGTGGTTGGAGAACAGAAGGAATTAGTGAAGAGTAAAGACGATTTTCTAGAAGAAATTTGCAGCAAATTGCCTTGTCATGTCGCTATTTGTCTCAAAAAATAGTTTAAAGAATAATTCACGTAGCCCGCAGGGCCGTAGATACGATAAAGCGTTAAAAACCATTGCTTTAGGTGTTTTTTTTTTGTCTCCCCAAGCTTATAGATATCTTAAGCATTCCCTGAATTGGCCAGAGGAGAAAACATTGTACGATTTTGTTTGTAGCTGGCCCCGGTCTCCAGGCTGCAGTAATTGTAGCATAAAGGCTTTGGAGTTCCGAAGTCGGGGTTTCACTCATGAGCAGCGGTTTGTCTCTATGTCTTGCGATGAAATGTCTCTGATGGCCCATTTACAATATGATAGGCACCTTGGCAAGATTATAGGTTTGGAAGACTACGGTGATGAAAACCGTACTTCCAGAATGGTAAATAGTGTATTGACTGTTATGGTTCAAGGCATCGGTGGGCAGTCTTGGTCCCAACCATTTCTTGTCCAAGGGTCTTGTAAAGGCAACATTTTAAAAAAATATATTTTCGACATGGTTCAACAGCTCCAAAATATAGGCCTATTCCCCTGTCAATTTGTGTGTGACCAGGGTTCAAATTTCGTAAACTTCGCTAGAATGCTGGGAGTATGCGAAGAACAACCTTTTTTCGTCGTAAACGGCCAGGAAATCATGTTTTTCCATGATTCTCCTCATCTTCTAAAAAGTAGCCGAAATTGCTTAGAAAATAATTTCAAAACTCACGGGTAAGTTGGAAGGATATCGTTTACTTTTATGAGGCTGATAGCAAAGCCTCCATACGCTGTGCACCTAAACTTACTTCTGCTCACTTTGAACTGTCGTCTTTTAACCGCATGAGTGTGCGATTTGCTGCTCACGTGTTGTCAAACACAGTAGCATCTGGCATGCTTGCCTTGTATAGTTCTGGGGTCGTTAATGCTTCGAAAGCATCCACATTTCCAAATACTGCGACTTTTATTTTATTTTTCGATAAACTATTCAATATATTTTGTGTTTATGTATATGTTTGTGATGAATCGTTTCTAAAACGTCCATTTTCTGGTGGAAGCCGAAAAACTTCTTAAGTCGATAATAATAAAAAAATACTGCGGGTAACAACATCACAAACAGTTTCTCGTTCTTAAAAGGCTGGCTTTTAAATATAAGCAGCTTAAAACGTTTGTGGTACCTCCTGTCCCAAAGAGGATTTTCAAACATTAGGACAAGAAAGCTTTTTCAAGATGTTATAGAACATTTCTTTGGTAAGATTAGGAGCGGTGGGAGAAAATATGTCAGGATTACACCACATATGTTCACATTGCCTCTTTCGAAAATGCTGGGGGTTGGAGTATGTGAACGAAGTAGTTAATGGCAATTGTGAACCTGTCAATAACGCAGAGTTTCCTAATGATTCCACTTACCCCAGCGTTTCGAATAGTGCTCTTCTCAGTGTCTGTAATGACAATCTGATTAAAGACCAATCTTGGCAAGATTTTCAGGGCTTACCAAGACCTAAAAACACCATCATTCAAAATATTTCATGCTGATGAAACCGCATTCTTGAAAAAGAATGCGTTTTCCTACTTGTGTGGCTATCTGTATCTCAAATTTTACAAACTTCACAATTGTCTGGAGCCCCTCCCTTATTTCGGCACGGAAGTAGTTTCTGACGATTTCTTGTTTACGATCGAGAAACAATATGAAAAGTGCAATTTAATTAAACCCCCCACAGAATTTATTTCGTATATGTCTAAGCTCGATGATAGTTTTTGCGAAAAATTGAATGGGGCTTGTCACAGAATTGGAGTCAGTAACATATTATTTGATGAATTAAAAAATATTGAGCCATTCTACTGTTGTGACAACTGTAACCCACATATTCTGCTATCTCTTTTTATAAGGATCAGAATATATTTTATTTTGAAATTTTTTAATCGCAAAATAAGCACTCCTACCTATCGAAATAAATTTTTGTGTGTTTCACATTTATAGTTTTCAAAATTCCTTTAAACATAAATGTATATGGCCCCGTTCGTTATTGTTCAATTTGCTCTTTTTCTTTTCAATAATTTGTATTTGCATTCTCTTTTAATAAGTTTTTGCGTGTACAAAATTTTACCTTCTTTTTTTTGATCATGTTTGTTTCTCTGTGCTACCCATTTCGAAGAAAGTTTTGCGTTTACAAAATTTTACCTTATTTTTTCATCATGTTTGTTTTGTCTCTGCTGCCCATTTCAAAAAAATTTTGCGTTTACATATTTTTTAAATTATTTTTGAACCTGGCTCAGCGACAAGGTGCCATATGGCACCGCTAGGCATTACTGGGTTAAGCTAACAACGAGATAAAAGTAAACGATGATAACGAGGATGAAAAAATAAATAAATTTGAAAAAAAAGCGACTCCCCATTACCCTAAGTGCATTTGTCCCGTCTCTGCTCGTTTTCAAAAGTTTCCATTTGTAGAATAGTGTAACCAGTAGACTTTATAAATTGAATTTGGTAAAAACACATTGTCTTAAGAACTTACAGCGATTTAAAGCGAGCAAACAAAAAACTATTGTGGGAAAGCGAAAATTATAGAAAAATATACTTTAAATAGAGATTAGCCTTGCCAAATGAATGATAATTGCTATTGTATGAAAAATGTCACGAATAAAGTGTTGCCCATGAACTTCAATAAACACAATATCTGTGACATAGAAAATTCAAAGCCGAGTGCAGGGTTGGATAGCCTAACACCCACTACTTCACGTTCGGCCATCCGACTACTCATCTGACTCAGATGACAACTCATTTTCATCGCCGATATCACGGTAAGGTTTCGTAAAACCAACTGCTGTTGACGTTGTTGACCTTCGAAATTAGCTGCTTTCTCAAAACCGTAGCGCCCATTGCGCTTGACTTTCACTATTTTATATGGTCCTAAATATTCATTCGCCAATTCTCGGCCATCAACAAACTGTGTCCGCTTTATTGCTACGAGATCATGAAGCTTATAATAGCTTGCTTCCCAACGGGCCCGATTGTCAGCAGCTCGCCTGAGGAGTAAAAGGTCAGCACTTGTTGTTTTTGTTTTGTTAACTACCACTTGTTGCCGAAAAGCAATCGTTTCCGAATCAAACAACGACAAGATCGTCGTAATTTCATAGGGTGGCCAGACTATACTTTTTTTTTTTTCGTTTTCAAACCGAAATATTCAGTAAACTCATCGTTTTCAAGCCGATAAACTTTTTATTATATTTTGGTCACACTAAAAAAAAAAAATACAAAAGAAATTCAAAAATAAACGTAGGAGTCAGTCGCGTGTTGTTTTAAAGCGATGACCGTTTATCGGCAATTGTTGAAAATAATTAAAAGGTATGAACGTATATATAAATTAAATTGAAAAAATATAACAAATGAAAAAATACCATATAATGTGTGTATATCTTTTGTATTTGCAGATAGTGTTAAAAGGGAAAATTTCGACTTCAACCAATTTGAAGCAGCGATGAGGATCTTATAGATGATGCCGCAAGAAATTCCGCCGAAATAAATTAAACTTTAATCTTAAATACTTAGTTATAATTATAAGTAATATATATTTGGTTATTTAAAAGTTATTTAAAATATAAAGTATTAAAACATGAAAATCAAATTTTGCCCTCATTTTATAAAGCAGAGTGGAGGTAAAAACGAATGAACTGCTGACGCAAAGATTTCGTAATTTCGAGGTCTTTTGAAGCACTTAGAAAAGAAGAAGAAGAATGTTGTAGAGCAGGGCAGTGGAAAAATGCGAGGCCTTTCAAAGTACTCCAAAAGGAGGGTAAACGGAGTGCTTTTTTCCAATGACATGCAAAGTTAAAAACGTAATGTGTGTCATACGGAGAGGAAGCGCCTACAGCTGACTTGTCAGCACTCCGAAAGGCCTTTTGGAGTGTTTTTTTCCCGTTGGGTTAATAAGTTTTTTTGTGCTTTTTAATTTGGCGCTTGGCTTCATTGCGCATCTTCTGCCATTCTTCGTCGAACGTAGACACAAACTCATTATGCAATACATACTTCTACTAACCCTAGAAAATTAATCTTCTTCGATTCGACGAACACTTTATACAAATTTTTTTAAATTTATCTTTTCGTATTATTTGTTTAAAAAAAAGTATAAATATGATTATAAAAGTAGGTTATAGTGTGTACGCTACTCTTTTGGAAGAAAAATTTATTTGTTGAAAAACAACTAGTTTGTTGAAAAACAACTAGTTGAGAAACTATATTAAGCTATATGCAGATGACAGTCAGTTTGGTTTTACAATTTCGGTTGGTTGCTTGCGTTTTTCGTAATTTCTTTTTACTTCTTTTTTTCTTGCTTGTTCATGTTGACATACAGTGTTGCCATTATAAAAATGCTATTTTAAGGAAAACAAAATTGATACATATGTATATAAAATTGAAAACGAACAAGAATATAAAATGTAATAAAATACTGCGGTGTTTCTGATACAGTATTTACAATGAGAACATAATTTTAATTACACAAAATATAATCAATTTTTGCTCACATGGCAACCCATCCTGCGTTTTGTTCTCGTTTGTCTATTCCATATCATCAGTGTGGCCAATTTTTTTTTTTCAAAATCCGCTAAAATGAAGATTTTCTTAAAAAAAAGCGTTAAAGTTTTTTCCTTTTAAAAGTGATGAGTCAATAAATTTAAACTTTTTCACTAATACAGGCACAGACAGACACATCTGATACTTCTAGTCAATGAAAATTTCTTCGATTTTTCGAAGACATTTTAAATTAAAAAAAAGACGTGAGCGCTAAATCACTTTTTTCCGCGTTTTAATTTTCAAAAAGCACTAAAATCAGCGGGAAAAGCGCTGAGTTGGCCACACTGCATATCATATTTTAACTGTAAAACAACTAGAAACTTTGTTTTAGTTTTGTGAGAAGTGCGCACAGAAAAAGTTGCCAAAAATTGAAATTAAATAAAAAAACATTTATTTTATTGTTTTTACTAGTACTGATATTATTAATAATTGCTTAGAGTAAGGATGTGCACTTCAGTTGCCCTCTGCCGACGTTGTGTGTATGAAGGTGTAGAAGCGGGGTGTAAATTTAAAGACGAGCGGTGGTGGTTTTATTGTGTGTACACATACACATTATTGTTGTTGTTTTGCCAAAAGCACACATAAATGTGCATGTATATGTGCAAAAAACTAACATAAGGAAGAGAGTACACCAGTGGCGGATACAAAAAAATCATAAATATATCATCATATCATATATCATAAATAGTAAAAATTTTCCATATATTTAGAATTTTTATATCAGATATTACTATTTTATGTATTTGAAAATTTTTCGGGGGAAGGGCGGGGGGATTGGGAAATAGCCCCATTTAGCCCCTTGCAACTGCCACTGGCCTAACCAGTTGTGAAGCAGAGTTACCAGGTTATATTAAAATAACCCGCATTCTTCTTTTAAATTTAGCGACCAATATATGTCAGATTTACATATTTATATTACCATTACCAAAAGTAAATCAGCTTTCAATTTATAAAACATATCTTGTGAGATAGAAAAAAAAAAACAATTAAATAAAAAAAATAGCTTGAATAACTATAAATTGTTAACTTGGCTACACTAATGTGGAGAGTGAGTGAATATAACTGAGAGCGCCCTGGCTACTGCCAGAACGCCGAAGAAATGCCAACTTATAAGGAATTCCTCGAATTGTTGGGAATCCACTTCAATTTTAGTTAGTTGTAGGGAATTGGGGAGTGAGATCGTTTTAGTGGGCTATTGAAAATTTTAATTTTTTGTCAATTTGTACATATGAAAAGTATATATTTTTTGTGTAAAACTTTTTATTAATTTTTTATTTTTATTATTCTTTAATTTTTGTTTAAAGTATTTACATACATTACATACATGTATAAAAATTGTAATCGTAAACAAAAATATTATTTACTTTTTGTGTTAATTATTAATTTGATCTAAAATATAGAGTTGGCATTCCTGATCAGCACGCAGCAGTGCGTTTGCTGCTTCTCTTTTTTCGGTCTCTCAAAGTAACAACCAAGCAGGAAAATTACATATGCATTCAATAATGTAATTAAAAAGTTCCACAATACAAAGGTAATTGAAAAATTCTTTCTTTTCCTGGTAACGCAATTACTAGGTTTATGAAATCAATCCAAAAAGCTTGAGGAAAGTATAGCTAAGTACGAAGTTTTCTTATGCATTCACGTTCACACTCTCTACAGGGACGAAATCAATAAATTCATATACATATACATTAGATGGCTTATTTTGCTAAAGTATTTCAGATCTTCATTGTGACAGCAGAATATGAAAATAGGGTGCTAAAAACCAATTAAAATGAAAAAAAAAATTAAATTTGTGAAAACTGGATGCGCTACTCCGAAAACCGTGATTTTTAAGGATGTTTTACAATACGTTTGGGATTTTGTATGGAAAAAGCATTCAACTTGCATATAAAAGATTTTCGGACATCCATACCTATGTAAAAAATGCCAATGGCGTACCCACTATTTTTATTCAACTAAACCGAAAGCCATCCGTAGCGCCTAAAGTGACCATTTGGCACCTTTTTTTACTAATTTTCAAATTCACCCGTTAGGGTTTTGAAGATAGCTGTAATTTTTTTAAAATTAAAGTACGTAGAATTGTAGGTAATTCAATTTAGTTTATTTAAAATACAAAAATTTAAAGTGTCGAAGTGCACATCGCTAGCTTAAAGAATGCCTATTGATTATAAAAAGTGAAGGTAAAATTGTGCTTTAGTCACTTTTTTTTTTAATAAAATATCTAAAATTTTGTTTCTTTCAAAAACGGGTGTGTTTTGGTCTTCTGATTACAAAATAGGTGGGGGAGATCGCAAATTTTCATTAGTTATTTAAAAAAATACAATATTTGAAATCATAACCCAGAATTACACTTTCAAATAACGAACTGTTATGCAGACTAGCTACAATGGGAAAAAACAACAACATAAGTGTATAGAACGGTAGTGGTAGTTTCTTTCAATATCTCTATTCAGTGAAGATATTTGGAATCAAATCCGTAATTCTGGGTTATGATTTCAAATATTAGTAGCTTATATAGGATATTGAAAGATTAAGAACTATCACTAAGATCGCTGATGAGGAATTGTGGCGGATTCCGAAACGGCCGTCTGATTTGCCCGTCTCTATATACATTGTTGTTGTGATGACTACATTTGTTCATTAAGCCTGTTTATATATAACTTCAAATAACGAAATTGACATGAACTTAAGTCATGACTTTGAAAATTAACCTCTAGATTTAATTTTCATAGTCTACTAAAAAAACTATCATGAAAATTAAAAACGTGAAAAACATTGAAAAACTTTACTAAGTGAGAACTAAATAGTAATTCTCGAGTGGCCAGTCCAAAGTCCCTATTTAGACCCTATAGAAAATCTATGGAGTGATTTAAAAGGGGATGTGGCAACCTAAAAATCTTCACAGAAGGTTTTCTAATGGGCTATCATTCAGGACGAATGGAATAAAATCAATGCTCTAGTCGAAACATTGCAGAAAAGATGTGCAGAAATTGGCAGGAAAAATGGTGTTCTACAAAGAACTAAGAGTCGAAAGGTAAAATCTCAGTAAAAAATTAAAAATCATTAAACATATGCTTTTCAATAATATTTTTTTTTAGCATATGACTTAATTATATGACCGCAAATTATGCCATGGTCATACGATAATTTAAAAAAATTACACATATTAGAACTGTTTATTTCCCTTATAATCTTAAATATTGTTATTTAATTGTTTTACCGTTGGTTTTGTTTCTTTTCAATAGAAATCTTATTTTTCCTTAAAATTTTTCTGCTCATAAGTGTAGGACTTAGTTGTATGTACAAACGCACTAATTTAAAAATTCTGACCCCGGATTCGTAATCGGCGTATCAAAAATCTGTGTGTGTAAAAAGCAATTAATTACATAATTTAATACGAGCCTCTTTAATACATTTTAGGTAAAACATGAATCATTTATAAATTTTAGAGCTTCCCTCATTTTTTTCTAGTAGGAAGATACTCAATTCAGAATAACTATCAGGAAATAAAACAAGTGAAATCACCTTTTAACTCAAAGTTCAGTTCAATGTTTCTTTGATAGGGTAATTAAATACTAAGTAGTGAATAATTTTTAATATTGCTACATTGCAACAGGTGAGCTCTCTTAAGTATAAATATTTTACTACAAATATTCGTTGTATTTTCGCCGTTTTCTGCTGTTAATCTTACTTAATCTACCTTCCACTTCCCGTTTAAAAATTTGTATATGTTATGTAGATATTAAAGGGTTCGATTTGTTTTTAAATTAAACATTTTTATAGGAGAAGCTCTCAAAATATAAATGTATGCTCTTGTTATTGGCTATAAGTTAATCATATTTAAATTATCTACCTAATCGTTTAAAACAAAAACCAAACTTTTTCAAAGTCGATTAGAATATTATTGCATGCACCCATGGACATGTATCTAATATAACAAAACGTTCATCAAGCTAAAGCAAAGCATTTGCGAGCATGTTTCCCATATGATTTATTAAACTATTATTTGGCGTGTTTTACCCATGCACACCACAAATTGAACCACTCTAAGAGTTAATGCACTTGGCACGCTAGTATGTTTTAGCAAAAAAGAAAAAAAAGGCCAAGATTGTGAAACAAAAACAAAAAAGCAGTAAAACATGCGAAACAGTTTGTGCACAGCTTTGTTCGACACATGTTCACTGCTGGCCGTACCACCAAAAGCGGCACAACATAAGAAAAAACGCACCGCCGCCACCTGAAAACAGTTAGTTTTTGTTTTTGCCTTACTTACTAACTAATAGAGTGTGTAGTGCTTTGTATGAATGTGTTATGCCCCCAGCCCTCTCCCCTCAATATCACCAGCTCAAAAATAGACAACAGTCAATAGCTGAAAAAGAAAAATTCCTTTTATGCGCATGCCTAACATTGCATTGTATTGTGTGTGTGTGTGTGTGTATGAGTGTATAAGTATAAATGAGTGAGTGTTGGTGGAATTCGGAAGCATTGTTGGTGCACAATAAACATTCGCATTGCGTGTTGCTACTGCTGCTGGTGGTGCTCTTGTTGTAAAATATTTGTAACAATGAAACATGTCCATGATCCGGCTATGGCCTTAAGGGGTCCCCTTTCTTACAATATTTTGTGACATTTAAGTTGTGCGTAAAAACTTAAGCTTTGAGAAAATTGTTTGCGGCGGCGATTTATCTTACGGCGCGCGGCGGCTAAGTGACAGCAGCAGATGTGTGGCCTAAAAAGTTAGAATTAAACTCCTTCAAATTGACACTTCAACTTACATATTTGGGATATGGAAGAATGAAGCTCTCATTAATTTAGTCTTATAAAAATATCATCTTTCTTCCACAATACATTTGTGTTGTACGTACATATGTATGTAAATACTTTTTTTTACGTAACTAATTAATGCATTAATTATGCGTGTCGTTGTTTTTATACTTTTTTGCATCAGGTGCTCTTGTTTCTTTCTTGCATTTCTTTACTTCTTTAGTTTATTATTGATTTTGCTTCTTTTTTGTGCGACGATTGCCACAGTTCAATTTAATGTTGTCGCTAAAACATCACAAGAGAAAAACTGGAAAGATATTATAACTTGGATGCTAATTATGTCCACTTTGATGTCGCCTTACAACTTTGAATTTTATGTTTTGCGGCTGCCGTGTTACGTTCTGACAAGCTTATTGAATTATGGCCCTGTAAAATGTGTTTAAACAAGATTGAAAATCTCTTGCACTGAGCGTAAAAAAGATAGAATTTCGATTTAGTTAAATCTTTACAATATTTTTGAAATACGTTAAAAATTTGTTGTCCTGGAGACAACGGATAATTCTACTGTTAATTGTGATAGAAATAAAATAAGAAAGTGGAAATGGATCGGTCATACTTTGGCTTATGAGAGCAGAAAACGAAGGTCTAGGTTTCCTAAATAGAAAGGAAATTAAATTTAGCGCGAATGATCGTACCAGCTGCAATCGGTTGGTAAATGTCTTCTGTTCCACAAGAAAGGAGAGGACACATGGACACATTTCAGATAAATAAAAACACATGCTATTGATCCTTAGTTTCCTTCTTTTCACTTCATGGAACCGAACACGAGCCTTTGACTTGCTTCGGGAACTGGATTTCATTCTAAAGCTTTAAATGAAAAACCAAGTTATTGTAAATTTATTTCTTAATCCTATAGAGTTTTTAGATAAAATTTAAATAATTCGGGAAAAACTGTATATACAGTGTACCACTAAAGTCTTCGTACAGCAGCTAGTTCCAGTTTCGTTCATAAAAACACTAATGCGTTGCAAGGATTTTAAAAACGTTTTAACGCAGCCTTGTTTACTAAATATTTATTATAAATTTCAAAAAATCGCAGCTGTTTTACTATCCAGTCTGTATTCGGATGCTTTGAATATGAAAGCCGGGTAGAGAATAAGCCCAAATCAGGACAGCCTACAATTTTCACACGTGGAGATTGGCTGCGAATTAAGTGTATGATTGCCACTTATCCGTTCATTAGTTCACACCATATTAGTGTAGAACTCCTCCAATCCAAAAAAAGGAGTCCGTCCTGAAACTGTTCGAAACGTCGTGGTTGATGGCGGGTTTAAGTCTCGTACACCTCGAGGAGAGCCGTTGATAAATGCAGTAAATCGCAAAAAACGCTCTCCAATATCAAAATACATCTCTAATGTTAAATTTTCTGATGAGTCTAAATACAATATTTTTGGGTCCGATGGCAGACTTAGAGTGGTGAAAATTGGAAGAAGCTTACAACCCAAAAATACTATAAAATCTGTAAAACCCGGCGGCAGCGGAGTAATGGTATGAGGCTGTATCGCTGCCAGCGGCGCTGGAAACTTAGAAATAATTTAAGAGACAATGGGCTAAAATCAGTTCCTCAGTAGGAATGGTCGATAATCGAACGTAGCAATGAGCAAAAGCTTGTGGAATCGAAGCAAGACCGCCTCAAAGCCGTTATTAAAAATAAGGGTTACCCAACCAAATATTGAAACAAAATTTTTTATATTAATTAATAAAAATTAAATTTAATTAATACGCTTTTAATGAACAATGATGCTAGAAGAATGTCAAAAAGTTCATAGAGCTAGCAGATCAGACGATAAACGTATTCCTTTTTAAAATTGGAATACGTTTGAACATGGTCCTTCGAGCCGGATTCCGATAATTTGAGAAAAAAATAACTAAAACAACCCTTAAAATTTACATTGCGCCGTTCAACCAGTCAGCCGTTCGTACTAATCAAATATAACAAAAACAAAAAAAACGTTTTCCAACACTATATTTATCGTTAAGAGCACATCGCTAGTCGAAGAACAAAACGACTAGAACATAGACTCCATTTTTGCGCGTCGACAAACAATCGTATTTGATGTAAGAAAAGAAATTTTTCTTTATTCTATTTTTTTGCTCAAGAAATCTCTTTATGAAAAAACAAATATCAAAAGAGAACCAAACTACTCGTTGGTGTTTGTTTTGTTATTTGTGTATGCAGATAATTCGTTAGATAATTCTGAGAAATGCCGTTACTCATGTCTTCTCTCTCTCATTTATTATTTACTCCCGCTTAAGCAATGATTTTTTCAACGATGAATGCAATGCTTTGTTTAATGAGCGAATTTTAAAAAACTTCCGAAGCTAATATTTTGGAATTGGCTAAACCGATTTTTGGCTAACCTACTCGTAAAGCTCTTTAAATTTATATATAATATGATATTGTAGCACTTCTGGATCTTCTGGAATAAAATTGTAGTTACACTAATAAACGTATAGACTGCACAGATCTGCATAAAGAACAAAAAAAGAACTGAAATTTTTAATTAAAACCCTGGTGTTAGACTGCGGCAAAGACACAAAAAAAAAAGATTAAAAAAGTGTACAAAGCCAGTGAAAAAAGGTGAAATTTTCGGAAACATTTAAATTTTAAAGGCACAAAGTTATCAAAAGAAGTAACTTGTCCAGCAAATCGCAAAAAAAAAAAATTGAAATGCTAACAAAATTTAAATCCAACAACAGTCATACCAGCAACAGCGTCAACGCCATGAATCAGCTATACCATCAGCAAAAGCAGCACCACAAGCATCAGCGTCACCACCAGTAAAATCACAACAATAGCAGTAGCTCCCATACCAAAAACCCAATAACAACAATCAATAAGGAAATCCAGGGGCATGAAATCGCCAAAAAATCACTGCACTGCGGTACCATCCGTTGCGATTCTGCAATATATTTAAAGCACTGAGTGCAGACCAGCGGGCGGACTCCGAACGACAACATCAGTACTGCGTTAACTGCCTGGCCCGAACACATATCACGGAATGTTGCGACTCGCCTAACAGCTGCAAAATTTGCCACCGAGCACATCATACAATGTTGCACAAGGGTAGAAGTGGAACGAGGCATAAACCTCACCAGATGGGTGGCTCTCATCATCATAAAAAACGAAAAACTACCCCACCAAAGAGCTATAAACAACCGTGCTGCTCGCGCTGCGAACAACACACCGCACCATCAGTGTCACACCGAAACACCGGTCGCAACAACATAGAATTGCAAACCTCTAGCCGCAGACGTAACCGTGCACGACGTATGCTTCAATCAGCCATGCAGACGCTGCAGCAGCTTGAAAATTCCACGGATCTTGCACCAGTGCAAGCCGGCCGCCATGTTGGAGAGAGTTCCAACTAATGCTAATGATTTCTTTTTATTTAATATAGCATGTTGAATTGTTCTATTGCACTAAATTTTTCTAATCTAGTACTTGTACTAAAAAACATGTATTCAGCTCTGTTAACTATAAGCTTTTTTTCCATTTTATTGTGGCAACGGCTATAAAAGCCGCCCACTCACTACTGTTACTACTTACTATCCACTTTTGTTATATACATCTACGCGAATCTGAAACGCCTCAAAGCACACGAAGTGCAAATGTACAATAATTGAATTTACTATTAAAACTTTTATAACGTGAAATTAAAAGTGTGTTATCCCTTTTAAAAATTGGAATACGTTTGAACAAAATTTTTCCAAATTAAAAAATAGTAACAAATTTTCTATAGTTTTTAAGGATTTTCCATTAATTTGTTTTTTGAGTGTACGAAGACTTTATTTGAGTCTAATTAGCGACTTTTTTTGTTTTTAATTAATAACTTTTGAATGAAATAATAAAACGGACTAGTTGTTCTTGCTGTATTGATAATAAATGTTTAATAAACAAAGCTGCATTAAAACTTTCTCAAAAAAATAAAATAAAAATTTTTCTACTCGGAGTCACCCCCAAACTGGCCCTGGCAAACCTACAAATTCAAACTGCCTGAGAATAGATGGATCCTTAAAAACTCAGGGACCCTAAGTAATCAGCTTTTTGGGGGAAAATGTAATTGTAATGGCTTAAAATAGTTTTTAACCATTATGAACAACCACAGTATGTTTTGATTAAAAATAGCCATTATAACCAGCTAAAGCAAGCTCATTTGGGTTACCAATAACCATTATGAGTAAACAAAATCTGTTTGGGTTACCAATTACAATTATGACTAACTAAAACTCATTTTGGTTATTAATAACTTTTATGATGAGCAAAAATCTGTTTTGGCTACCAGTAACCATTATGGCCAACTAAAATGGCTTGATAACAAACAGCCAATATACGTAACCAGAATTGTTACCAACAGCAAACAACAGGAAGAAACAAAATTTTTACATCAATCAATATTCAAAACAATTAAATAAAACAATCGAATCATTAAAAAAATAGAAAAAAATCGTTTGTGTGGTGAATCAAGCCCAGATATCCTGTTCAGTAAGTGGTCGAAAGGGCTGACGTTTTTATTGATATTCAGGCATGTTCCAGAATTCACTTTCGAGTGAAAGTGAATTGAAATCACACATTTCACTATTTGGTGTTCTAGAATTCACATTGTGAAATTAAATCACTATCATTTCACTCGTTGGAATTTCGAACGAATTCGCATGTTCTTGAAACCGAATTCACCATAAAAAAGTGATTTGAATTCACTTTAGCAGCAACAAGTGAAATAGAGCAGTCAGTGCAAAAATGTAAGTAAATTTAATAAAAAATTAATCAAGTATAAAAAATAAGAATGAAAATAAGAATTTCAAAGCAAAAGCATAAGGATTCGTTCCAGGATGCCTTATTCCTCAAGTTTATGAAGAAGCATCAAGACATCTTCTTGAAAAAGTATTTTCTCGACAATCTGTCCTATGCTCGGCAGTCAGTCCATAGAATCTGCTAGATTACCTAAACTCCACGGGGTGGGTAAGGACCCAGCTGTGGTAGTAAGAGTACAGCTTTAATTCTATTTCGGTGAGAAAGTGGTTTCAAAACGGCGCTTAACGCCAGTAGAAACACTGTGGCGACAATTGAAAACGGACCTGTATGTGATTGGAAAAAGATAATTTCATACATATATTTTTGTATGCATTTTTCTAATCAATAGGTTTGGATGGATTGAAAAACAAATATTAGGAACAAAATGGCACACAACAGCTGTAGAGCGACCGGCGACGGCTTCTTCAATAAGTTCGTTTTGTCTTCCACAGAAGAGTCAATTGCCCAAATGTGTGGAATTTACACGGTAATGGAAGGAGTAACAGACACTGCACAGTTTGGTCCCCCTTCCACTTTTGAAAATGTAGACAGCACAAGCTCCGATGAGGAAATGCCGTCCACCTCGATAGCTGATATGGTCGCTACTGCTTCCACGGCCGCTGTTAATGTTTACCTTTTAATTTTTGCGCTAGCATATTGGTTTTTGGCTTCAATATTTAGCGCATATACAATTAAAGCATTAATATTTTTAAATTTTCACAACTTGTTTTGTTTTTTTCCTTGCGCCAACAATCAGCTGATTGAAAATTACAGCGAGTTGCAAACATTACAACGAGATAAAAAAAAAATAGTGAATGTGAATTCACTCGGTTTCTAGAACACTAAAAACAATTTCACTCGATTTCAAATTCACTTTCAGTCGGATTCTGGAACATACTTGATTTATTTATTGCTATGAACTAAATGATTTTAGATTAATGTTTGTTATTGATAACCAAAACAGAATTTGGTTGATTGCAATGGTTATAAGACTGGATCGGAAATACATGGAACTTTAGTAACTCCTATCATGGCAGCACTTTTTGAGAAGAGGGGGTAAATACAGGGTGTCTGACATAATTTTTATTTAAAAAAAAAACCTAGCTACTGCCCTATAAAATTTTAAACTAACTTTTGCTCCGGAGCCACGTTTGGAATATTTTTTAGATAAAAATACAGGCCAAAAAAAAAAATCTGGTGCATAAAATTTCAACAAAATAGACCCATAAATGGCGTTCTAGTACACAAAAAATATCACATATATTTTGGATCGAAATGGATGCCAAAAATTAGTTTTTGGTTTAAAAAAAACTGGTGTGGAAAGTTTCGGTTGGTCCATATATGGCGCTTTAGGAAAAATGTGAATCCCCCTTAATTTTTCTAACCTTCGTTCGGAGACCCCTTGTGGAATATATTTTAAATAAAAATAAGAAGCAAGCAAAAATTTTATAAAATTAAAAATTGTATTTACCTCCTCTTCTCAAAAATCGATTCATGGTGGGGTTACAAAATCCATTCACGCTAACAAAAATGAGTTTTGGTTACTTACTAATAGTTATTGGTAACGCTAATGATACTTAGATTTATGGATGAAATTAGAATAATTCGGCTTTCTAAAATGAGCTCTATGACTCCGCAGATAATATAAAAAAAAATATATATAAAATTATCAAGAAGTTTCGGTCACTCGGTAAAAACAGTTGCGTTCTGATTAAGCCCGGCTAGAAAAAACAACATCACAAAAAACCAAAGCTTTATGAAATTGATTAACAAATTTTTGAGTGTAGCTACATTTAAAGAAAACGTGACATTAACATTAAAGTTATGAAAAATTCAATTAGATTGAATACCAGTTCACTTGTTATTACGAAACTCATAAACCATTAGCTCTATGAACATATTATAAATGACTATCTACAGTTAAAAAAATATGCGCAAATTATAATTCATAACTAATTGAAGCACCTCTAACTACCTGTAGTTAGTATTACCTACATTTGAATATACCAAACTATTTATTGCCAAGAATATTATTACATTAAATGCATTTGACCCCAGTATCCTCTGGCGTTTTTATTGTTTTGTATAAAGAAGGAGTTATAAAATATGTCAATGAAGTATTTATTTATAAGGCGCTTAAATTTAGATTCATCTCATTTAAATACAAAACATTATTACTCGGTGTAGCTGCTGCTTATTCATTCGTTGTTGTTGGTTGTTGGTATTGTTTAAAATTGAAGGCATCATTTTAAATTGCCATCATTAAATCTAATCTCTAGTTAAGTACGCATGCTGCATGCAGGCAGTACGTAAGCATTATCCAATGTCGACTATCTTTCGAAGATGATGATGATCATGAAGACTAGGTTGCCTGCTGCACTTAGGTGTGTTCTAAATCATTTAGAGCCAAAACGCGACTCGACGTCTGTTAAAGCGTTTACTTAAACGCCGCTTAAACACCAATTTTATGACAATATGGAGGACTTTGCTAACTAACAGGAGAATAAACCACCGCCGTCGCTGTTGCATGCACGAAAATAAATTATGCACTTCCTGTTGTTGTTTTTGATGTTTTGTATTAGGAAAAACAACCAAAAGTACGCATAAATATTTATCACAGTTAAAAGAAGCACTTAAAAAAAAGTACATCATTCATGTACTAAAAATAGGAGGTTGGTAATTGCTAAAGTTGATGTTCTTTCGTTGGGGGGGGACCCTAATAATATTAGATATGCATTTTTTATACCGTGATTAGAATATTGAAGTGTACACACCTTTAGTTTTGCGAGATAATTGGATTGAATAATAATTTAAGATTAATTTTTATTTGCATTTTGCCTTATGATTTTTTTTCTTTTTCTTCTTTTTTTTTACTTACTTTTAATTTGTCAAATAAAAATATTAAAAAAAAAAATTTACTCAGTCGCCGCTTGTTGGTAAGCGCCCTGCAGCACAACTCAACAAATTTCATGCACAGCGGGAGTAATGTTATCTTGGTCAAAACAAATAGACTAGAAAAGGCTTCGCGAAAGATGAAATGCTTATGCATTTCTTTTTCTCTATTTGGCTTAAAGATGAATTGCAGACACGCTTATTCCGGGTAGTTGTCTTCAAACTGGCTTTTTGAAGTGCTCTATAAGCAAGCAACTATGCGAGAATATGCATAACGTTTTGACTAGCAAATGCAATTACATATGGCTAAGAAGAATAAGAATAGGCTGAAGAAGCAGAACACGCAGATTGTAGAATCTTTGATTTAAATGCTGAAGTTGAAATGCCTTATGGTATTTGCATACCACATGCGTATTTTATGCGGGAGTGTATGCTTATATGATAGATACACTCATAGAAAAAAATTGGTCAAGCCAATAAAGAATTTTATCAAAAATGTATTTATTTATTTATTAAAAATTATTCACGTTAGCATCAGAGGCCGTCGCCTGATTTCGAATTAAGAAAAAACTCAAAAAAATTAACAAAAAAAAAAAAAGGAGTTGCCCAATGACTTACTGATACTGAACTCTTTCAATACATCTTTTTAAGCGAGTAGGATAGATCATTTTTGTGTTAAATTTACCATTACTTAAGGCGGTGCCGTGCATTAAAATGAACCTTATTAAAATGTTTTTTTTTTTTTTTTTTTTTTATGATTTTTATTTGGAAGCGAAAAAAGAAATTAATCAATTGAACTTCAAAGTATTTTTTTGTATATAAAAAATCCTTTTGATAGTGAAATAATAAATTACAGCCGGTTTATTAGTCTATTTCATGAGCGTCTTGCCGCTGCAGTCCTTAGGTTGGTTAGGTTGGAGTGGCTGTCGAGAGACACACTTAGGCCTGAACGGCCCATTGTGATACCACATAGTTGGACCTACAGTTTAACGCCGATTCCGAACGGCGGTGTGGCAATTTTTTATCGGCTTGGTGGTTTTGCCATTACCAACCAATGTGTGTACTTGTACACATTCTTATAATTCTCATCCACTTCATATCGATAGTGAATATAAGAGTTTATGAGAATTAACCACCAGACCAAGACGAGAATCGAACCCGAACCTCCCAGATGAAAGTCTAGTGCACTATCCAATAGGCTATCGAGGTCGTCTATGCAGTCCTTAATAGGCGGCAAAAATCCAAGTCGTAATTCTTGACTGCGAAAAAAAATACAAAAAAATAAATGTTATATATTTTTGTTTAAAAAAACGAAGCAGTTTAAGGTGTTATAAGAAGAAAAATACTTTAGTTCGATTCAACAAATCGTTCAGTTTTTTAGCTATCACGCCCACCATTTAGAAAATTTGCTAAAATAAAAACTGGAGAAAACGCATTTCAAAAGATGTGCATGCGTCAACAATCTGAGCAAAACTAACCGTTGCCGCCTCATATTTTTGAAAATATTTAAAATTGGCCTCTGTAACTTTCTAGATATGTATATTCTTGAATAGTATATCTATCAATTTAGGTAATAAAAAAAGGGAGAGGCATGAAAAATGAATGGACTTCTGACATTTTTTTTTTTAAACATAAAACAAATACTTTTTGAAATGAGTAAAATACTTCAACTTTATTTTTCTATCAATTGAGAGTAAATCCAGCTTTATTTTATTAATTTTGCCCATTTTGTTTTTGCTTCAATTTATTTCTGAATAAATTTTTGGCCAAAAACATACAAAAGTTTCACACCTCTGCATATCCTTATTTGTCCTTTATTAAAAATTAAAAAATTATACTTCTGAAGCGATAGACAAAAACGTGTTAACACTTTTTCTTCAATTATTGAATTTTTGTGTTTTCTTATCTTTTGCACATACTTGGAAAGTAATATTTTTATTTAGGAAAGAAGCATTTTATTTTATTAAAAAAATCAATAACACGATAACATGATTTGGTTGATAGTTGTTGATAAACTTCTTAACCTATAGTGTAAGTAACAATGACTTGGATGTACAGGGCTGTGCCAACGACATTGTCGTCTTTATCAATGGAAAATTTGAAGACGTGATCTAACATTTATTCTAGAGAGCGCTGACTCTCATATCGAAAGGCGTAAGAGGGTGGGATTAAATGGTAACTCCAAAAATATCTGCATAGTAATCTTCACCAGGAGAATGAAAAAGGGAATTAGAGAGCCATCCATTTTTGATGAAGCAATACCTTTTCAAACGAAGTAAAATACCTCGGTGTCACACTCAATGAAAAACTACTGCAGAACAGCCACAGTTGCTAAGTAGAACCATAAGCAAAGCCAGGTCCTCTCTTTGGACAAGCAAATGTATTATGGCAAAAAACTGAGGACTTAATCCTAAAATATCATTACGGCTATACACAGTCATAACTAGCCCAATCCTTGGTTATGCGGTACCTGTTAGGTGTAAAAAGCTGAATCAAACGACAGCACAGAGCAAGGTCAATAAATTACAAAGGTTGGTTGGTTGCTTGGCTAAGGTGGCTGACCCACAGAAAGACCCACTGTGAGTCACAATTAGCGCTATAGCGTTGTTTTGAAACTACTTCCTCACTGAACTAAAAATAATGGTGGAATCTTACTAAACCCACCCCGTAGAGTTTAGGTATCCTAGCAGATTCTTCGACCTAATTGCTGACCCACCTGGAAAAATTATCTAGTTTCTTACGAGGCCTCAACTGGGTTTATCCTACCGCTAACGAGGGCATGTCAAGCGAAAATTAGAGAAAGCCGTGAGTGCGTGGTTGGTAATGTAACCTTTTGCCTCACGAGGTCAATAGGTCTAGGCCCTATGCGTTGCTGGGCGCTGTTCACATTTATATTATGAAAAATTATTCAAGATATTGCAAACTTATGTATGCGGTTTGTTTCAAGACTGACGCTTGGATATATTTATAGTTGTGTGGTGTACGTGGGGGATTACATTGTTTCATGCCATTACCCTCAAGTGTATGTATTCGCCATAATGGACGTCGCTACTGTATTTGTGTCTTTTTTTATGTACAGTCGACTGGTGATACGCAGAAGGAATTATTTTCTTATGAGATAGCTTTTTGGGCTATTGGTTCTATTTGAAAAGTTTTAAATAGCATGAAAAGTGTTTTTTTAGGAAAAATGTAAGCCATGCCCTTACCGGGAATCGAACCCGGTGTACGCTGTCACTAGACCATAGAGGCGGTGCTTTTAGAAGTATATTTATTCCAAATACCCGTCATTCTTGTCTCCCTCTTTTTTCATATTTGTTTTCAACCTTCGGTTCATTTTATCTTTTGTCGTTTGCAATACCATATCTATACGTATCTATACGATATGGAGCAAATGGTTATATATTCTGTATTTTTGATAAATTTGATACTTGTAGTAAATTTGATATGTTTACAAAAACAAAATACATACAATTTTCAAATACCACAAATATCAAAAATATAATAGGGTGATTCTCTATGTCTAGTATAATTGCACGATAGCACGAAATGCAAAAATATTATACAAAATTATACTACGATTCGAGAGCGCACATTAACGTAGAACTGAAATATATTAGAAAATGTAAACACAGAGAGTGAGAGAGAGGCACAGAGTTGCATTTAATATACTACACTTCATTGCATTGAACATATACATGGGTATCGCCGTAGGAAAAGTTTTTAAGTGTTGCAGAATAGATTGACGTGTATTTTGTTTTTGTTTCGCTGTACGGATTGGAAAGTTTTACAATTTGTGCTATCGTGCTACCGTGCAAGGGCATATACTAGACTTAGAGAATCACCCTAATGTCAAAACCCGATTGTAAATTTTGTATTGTATTTGTGTGTTTGCCAATCAGCTGACACAAAAATGAGATGCTGTATATGTGTATGTGCTGATTTTGGAAGTTCACAAATTTACTACAACAGGCGTTCACAATATGGTGTATAAGGTTGTATATTTTTCATAACTTATCTACAAATACACCACATCGTGAATACCGCTATTGTTTTTTAGAATTGAAGGCTGGGCATTCACAAAGAAAGTGGGAAATTTCTCCCAAATTTCCAAAACTTCTACAGTGGATGTTAAAAGGGATATACAATTTTTCTTGGTTACCTATACACCAGTAGCCGGTGTATGCTGGCGTTATCCTAGCAGTGTCGGTACAACATCTGGTTAAAAGGTCGCGAGACCTACCCTCATTATATGAGAGCCACTTCGCAAGCGAGGTTATACATGATGTTAGTGACTTCCACCTCGGATTAGCCAGTTAAGACAGTGCAGGCACAAGTCTCTCTTGATGACCCCTAGAGGGACAAGAACCGATACCCCTAAAGATTCGCAAAAATGGGCCCTGAGGGAGATAATTCATGAGCTATCTCATTCCCTTCAATGTTCGTATGGCCGGGGACCCAGATGAGAGTGATGTCAATGTAATGAGTTAGTTCGTTCGGTACCTCCCTGCACCCTTGTTAACCACCCATAGTGGTGGATTGAAGTCGATTTATTGCCTAGTTGTCGATAAAAATAGCGACTTTACTCCTATCTGTGATACTGCGTTTTATTAGTCGACAAGCCTCCCAATTATCAGAGCTATTACGGAGGCACCCACTCCGCAAGCCATTTTTGAACCATCTGTAAAAATGGGAATGTCGGCGGGAGAGATTGAACCTATCTTTTAAAACTGCTAACCAACTATTAGGAATTTTGGTGTGCGAGTGTCGATTGATACAGAGATGTAAGCCAACACTTTTCTCGCACTAAGTTTGTCACCTATTTATCATAATTTAATCGCTTTGGGGTGCAGCTTGGGTGCTGAAACGCGTTTGCCTTTTGAAAGATAGGTATAAGTTGTATGTATGCTATGTTTGAATGCATTTTTGATTTTTTGTTGAATTTTTAATTTTTCCCTTACAAATCTAAGACATGGAATCTTTTTTTTCGGGGTGCGATGGAATAGTCGAGGTCTTACAAATTAATTGTTTTCTTCGATATTGCACTGAGAAAAATCATAGATGAACGCGACGTGTTTCTTTATTATAATTTTTTATAAACAATCAAGTTATATGTGAATAATTTTTTTTTTAATGTTTTATTATTTAAAAAGTTAGTTTAGACAGTTTTTTTCAATTTTTATAGAAAATTAATGAAATTCCGGCTCAATTCTCAATTCAACAAGAAGTTGAGATAATAAAAACTTGTGTGGGGTGTTAACGTGTAAGGGGGAGAACGTAAGAACTTATTTCGAGTTGGTCTATTTTCTATTTCTTTCTAGCATTGATTGCTAGAGAAACTCTTTGAAAAACGTTACAGAATGTTTTTAAATTATTTCGATTGTTCTTTCAAGAATGGCTCTCAATCTTCTTTTTATTTTTCTTGAAAATATTTTTGAATAACCTCTTGTGGACCAAGAGCCAAAGGCGATGAATAATTTACATTTTTCGATGAAATCATAGTTATTATGGCTTCAAATAAAAAATATGAAGTTGAAAGTTTTTTGTACTACTTTCTGTTCCATATAACAAGATTTTGTATAAATCACGGCAATTTCCAAATACCTAAAACCTAACTCAGGTTTTGTACCAGCATAACGCGATGTTTATTGGAATCTAACTATCGTATTATACGGGGTAAACCTGTACATAGAAATTGAGCAGCAGTAGGCTCTGTGGGGGATACTGAGCTTGGCCACCTTTACACCACCGGCAAAACGGGCTGAGCAAGTATGAGACTCTTTGAATTTGTGCATATGTTGGATAAATCTATCTATATGATTCTAATGGTCGTAATTATTTTTGTCGTGAATGCCCCTGTGAAGTGGTTTCCATTTTGATTACAATTCATCTGAAAATAGCTCAAAAACCTTTCCCAGATAGCTGTGATGTCAGCCTAGGATTTTGCGGTCAGTTGGAAGTTCTCTATAAAAGATTCGATAGTTTCATTATGGCCCTTAAAAAGGTTGCGTGGGTAAGAAACAGAATTTGGGCGCTGGTTATTGCAATGATTTTTAACCCCAAAACCCCCAACCGCCCATTGGATCCACTAGTATCTACGAGGAGGCTGAACCGCAAGGATTGCTTGTCATGCTCCATGTAAAACGACAATAGTTTATTAAAAAATATCTTGAAACCTCATAATTTGAACTAACTGCTGGCTGCTGAATTTAACCACATTTTTAATTTTCTAAAAAACAATCTTTTTAACCTGTAAAATAGCTGAACTTTTTCGTTGAGTATATGAAATTTATTTTTAGAGACTTCATTTATCATGCTACGCACACTAAAGTGCCTCAAGCTCCACACAAAATAAGAAACCTCTCTAAAAATGAGCCTCGGTTTATTTTATGATAATTCCTGAAATATTTCGGCTTTAGCGATTACTGTTGGTGAGCAGGATTATTTTGAAAAATCTCAAAAAAAAGAAGTTATTTAGCTTTAAGTTACTTTTGGCCAAATTAAAGTTCACAGACAATAGCTACCCAATATTGCTTAGATTCTGCATGATAATTTTTTTTAGATCTGCTAACAGACTCGAGATAATGAATGTTTGTTTTTAATTTTATTTATGTTTCCAAAGGATTTTTGTTAAAGTTAAAATAATTCCGTAATATTTTGTTTAATTTTTTAGAAGCCTTAGAAGCATAGCCTTATTTTTTGGAGTATTTAATGTTACGTTTATTTGAAACGAGCCAGCTCATTTCGCTCGCCAGTGCAAAAATATTTTTGGAATCATTACGAAATAATCCAAGGTTCATTTTTAGAGGCGTACAGCAGTAAATTTTTTTCGTGAAGTACCTTAATGTATATACCATATGCATCTTGACGAAAGCATGAACACTTTTAGTTTCATGGCGTAAAAGAAGTTTTAGCTACACATTTCTATTTAAGTATGTATGTGTGTGTGTGTCTGTTCAAGCTTCTTACGGACTCTCTGCTGTGGTGCTTTGTTGTCTTGAATCAGTCAAAAATATTGAAAATGAATTGAATTATTACTGCGGCAATATGTTTCTTTAAGCACATGTTTCCGGTCTTAAATCTTAAGCTATAGTGAAATATAATTGTAACTTGCCCAAGTACATGTGGTGGTCCACATCACGTTATCGCAGCGGACATTGATATAGGACCAACTACGCCAAGACAAACCAAACAAACAGCTGGGCCGGCAACAAGCTGTGTGAGCTGTCAATGATCTTGTTGGCTTGTTGATGATTGATTTATATTGTGTTGTTAACGCTTTACAATTGACTTATACGCACAGCTACAAAAAAACAAAAAAAAAGCAAAAATGCTTTAAATAAATCAGCTTATTATTATTTTTCCACTTCTTCTTTTACTTCTATTCCCAAAGACAAAGTATGGGTATCTGAACTTTGCGACTTTGTGTTTATCTTGCCTGAAAAATCTTTAAATCTATCAATTGTGATCTTTGAATTTTCTCAAGTTTAATATAAACTTTTTTCTATGAGTAAAATGATAATTACGGAAAATGTTTTTTCCACATATCTCAACACAATCTTTTTGTTTTGCGGCCATGTATTTCGTTCTTATCACATACACGCGTTTATATGATCCTCATCACCTTTCCTTGCCTGCCTGCTACGGCACCACTTGCCTCAGGGTTCAGAAATTTAAATGAGCACATCCCTTTTTAGCAGTTATTTAGCCACCAGTAGCACTAAAACCGAGATTTCTTACCAACATGTTTAACTGGAACTTATCTCTATTTAGCCTCATCGATTGATCAATAGCGATCAATATTGTTCGTGTCTGCGTACGTAATGCTGTATAAACTCATACATATGTACTTTACATATTCATATGTATATATGGTATGCATGTAAGTAATTCATTTTATAGTTAAATTATAATTGGTAATAAAAATTCATGTTAATGGCAAATTAATCATATTAGCAATTAAGTTTCTAGCAAGGCAGCAATGCACGATATCTTATTGGCAGAAATGGAAAATGTGGCGTGCGTAATTTATGAGAATACTAATGAAAGGTTAAAATTTTATAGAATCAACATGAACTACTGAAAATTAAAGTTGTATATAAAAATTATTGAATCATTTTTCACGGTTCTCCATACCCGAACTTCAGAAAAAAAATAACATACCTTTAATAAAGCGTAAGTAGTTTTACAGCTGATAGCTTCCCCGTTTACTCCTAAAAGTTTCATCATTGGATTGGAGAAGCTTTTCGAGAAATGCTTTTTTTTTAATTTTTCGTTAGAAAACTTTTTTAATCTCCCAAATTTTTCTTAGTTTTCTAGTTGAAACGAGTAAAAGAATAAATTATCCATTATTTATGGCCAAATTGATGTTAATAGACGAAAAAGTTTTGATAATTCTATTCTGATTTACAATTTTAAAAAGCTTTTATTCAGATTTTCGTAATAAAATATAATAATATTGTATATCGTGATACTATTTGATGCAATGGAAATAATAGTTCTACGATTACTATGATGATAATATAATACTTTTTTAGTGTTTTGCTATTGTAAGCACCAGACGCGTACGCAGAAAAAAGTTTCGGGGGGCAAGATTTTCTGTACTTTTTTTTAAAATAAAATCTCGTTTTTGGCCCAAATTGACTTTTTTTATGAGGTTGAAAAACTGGGGTAAAAATACCTAAGTTTACTAGCAATTTGCCTCAGTTCAAGTATGCCTAAAGGCCCAACCATGCTCAACTTAAGCCAGCATGTGCAAAGTATAGAATATTCAGCATTGTACCGAGTCAACTACACTATGTACTTAATTTATGAAAAAATTGTACTTAATTGAGCTTCAATGTACCTAAAACAATACAATTCATTGATATATCGCTTTTTTCAATTTAAAATTTTGTATATCCACATAAAACATTAAAAAAGAATGGCAAAAAATTCGTTAGTTACGCTAAATATTCAATACATTAATTTCATTGAGATCAATGTTTACAAATTATGCAAATACTGATATTATATATCAGTTGCGTTTTTTACATCTAACGAACCGAGGTTCCAATATCTTTCTGAAATTGGTAAAAATAGGGTTTCGTGCTTGTGCTATGGCAAAATTCGTTGTTATTAAAAAATGTATAAATTTTGCATTATATTCAAACACAAACATTTATTTATCCAATATGTGAGTGGAATTGGAACCATACGTACTTTTCATCGTGATCCATCTGAAAGTAAGTAATATATAAGTATAAAAAGGAAAATTTCAAGAATTTTATTAATCATTAAACTTACTTATCCATCACTCTCGTTATAAATAAAAGTCGCGCCAAATCTTAATTTTTTATGTTTTACATTTACCTGTACCTAATGTACCTTCTAGTTTGAAAAAGTCGGAAAAGGTACAATTGTACCTACTTTTTCATCACTGCTATGCATCAGTGATGAAGTTTCCAAATTTCAAATTGTATCTAATTTACCAAAAAAGTTGTACCTAAATAAGCGTGAATGTGGTTCATCGGTTTTGTACGAAATTTAATTTTCATTTACAAAAAATAACTTTTTTAGGGCACTACAAATTGGAAACTAAGAGAGGAGAAAAGTTTTTAGGCATCTAGATGAACACAAGGAGAAAACAAATTTTAAAATCTCATTGATCGAGAAAGTTCCGGACTTTTGATCATAATTTTCGATTTTTCAAAAATATTCAGCCAAAATTAGTTTCAAAGCTCTGTTATTTCTGTTTATTAAGGGAAACATAAATAATGCAAAGTAAACTTTCAAAATCGGATAATGTTTATTAGTAGGGTCAGTCATAAGAAATTTACATTTCATAAAGTTTTTGTTAAATTTCAAAAAACTTCTTTTGACTTGACCTTTTTTTGGCACCAATAAACTATATTCAATTTGGAACTTTTTTTTTTTTTGCAATATTTTTCCCTTTCTAAACAGCTGTCAGCTTTGAAGTTAAGCAATGCAGTACAGGCAAATTAAATTTTAGAAGGCACTAAGTACAAAATATTTTTTTTAGTTTTAAATTTATTTTGGCCAATGACAAATTGTACCTAAAATGAGCGAACTGTACTAATGTACCTCGTAGTTTGAAAAAGTCGAAAAAAGGTACAATTGTACTTACTTTTTCATCACTGCTATGCAATGCAGCGTTGCCAGATGGATGACCGCTACGTCATTTGGACGATTTCAGAGCCAAAGACGATTTCGTAGCACGAAATAACGTTTTACGAAAAGTTTGAAAAAAGGAAACTTGAAAAGAATACCTACAAATATGTGAAAAGGAATAAAACACTATGCTAAAAATTACAACTGATTTAATTTAATTTTTGATTTTTTATAATAAAAAAAGGAAAGAGAAAACCAGTCAAAAGTGCTAAAACCAAAAAATGCGTAAATTTGTAATAATTGAGTAAGTTTTAATACTGGCCGTGTTTTGTTATAACTTTCTTTTGGAATATTTCAGGTAAGAAAAATTTAAGAATGTAGTCTGTTATTCCGGCCTAATTTTCAAGGATATTTCGGGAATTTTTTATTATAACAAAATAAAAAACAATCATTTAAATTTTTTAAATGTTATTACTGGCTTCTTTCATTGTCCAAAAAAAAAATGTTTGGAGTTTATTTTACGAAATTTTTTTTTAGTGTTTTTTACGTCGAAAGTGGACACCTAAAAAAAGGTGTGGGACTCGGGTGATTACGATAGTTAAAGTCATCAGAAACAAAAATTTAAATAAAGTACTGTTTTGTGGGCATGCATCCTGGCAGGTAATAGATTTAAACATTTTTATTCAGAAATAATGAAATGGCGGACTTCTAAAAAAAGTTGCAAAAATCACTTTGTTTTTTGTTAAAAAATGGAGTAAAAAATAGGAAATGGACGAATCAAAAATAAGTTGTTTTGAGAAAAACGCTTTGAAACTCTCGACTATGTGCTATAACTTCGTTATTATTTTGAATTTTGGTTGAAACAGTACGCTCTCAAAATATTGTAATTTTGAAATATATTAAAAAAAAAATCGATTTTTTGAAACTCGAACACCAGACTACATCCTTGACAAAAGAAAAAGGCGCAGAATGGACAGATGAAATAGAATGTGCAGATTCAGTAGACTTGGTAGAAGATATGGAATTAGTAGTTGAGGAAGAAATACTAGGTAATTTAAAATATTGCATCTTTATATATGTAGGTGTCTAAAAAACGTGTTCACAGCTTTTGTGATTCCTGGCTATAGGATCGAAAGTTGAAATCATGGCGGCAAAAAATTAAATAATCGGATGGAAAGCATGCAGATTTTTGCAAAATATGCAACTTACTTTTAAGGTAAAGCGGGTCTAGTCCGACATAGCAAATTCGAGAGGCATATACACAGTACGCATTCCATTTTTTGTTTCAATTATAAAAGATATATAAATTGAGAACTTGTAATGGCAGCAAAAAATTGAATAAATTATTATATTTTGAAATTAATAAAAATACCTTTAAATCATGTTGTTGTTTTGTTACTTAAAATGACGATTTGAACGGTCAAGTGACGCTTTTCATAGTTGTTTTGGACGTTTTCAAAAAAAAATTCTGGCAAACACTTTTTTGTTTTATAAAATAATAAAACACATCTATTTAAATTTTTTCTGAATTTTATTTTCATGCTTGCTTATTAAAATTTTCCGTTTTTTTATTGAATAATTGGATATTTTAAATGAATGCGTATTCTTTTGTGTGGAAGTTGGCATCTCTAAAAACCAAACATTTGAATTTTCAAACTGACAAATATGTTAAAACTTTTCAAAAAAATTGTGTATATTGAAACTAAAATTTAAAAAAATCAATTTCTAATGTCGAAAGAACAACGACAAACAAGATAAAAACTACTTAAAATTAAATAGAAGTCATTGTTGCAGAGCGTGAGAATGCGACAAATGCTTAACCCTCTCAGTGTACGAAACACATAGTGTGACAACCAAACAATTTTGGTATTGCCATCTTTATACTTTTTTTTCTTTATCATTTAGAATTTATTTTGTTACAATCGAAGCATAACTGTCAAACTATTGTGACTTTTATTGGACAACCTCACTTTTTTTTTTGTGCTCTCTTCTTTTTTTTTTTTTGGTCGTAAATTTCAAAAAATGATTATAAATACTAAATATTAAAATGATGTATAAAAAACCAATTTCTTATGTAGGTAGAACCTTCCTCTGTCGATAGAGACACATTTTGTGTAAGTCGGAGTATTTTAAAGCTCCCTTAACTTTTTTTTTATACAAATATGTGTACATCGCATACGCCTAAACCTGCACATCTAAAAATTCGTGAATAGTATTTTTTGACTATATAAATACGAAAATCAACATCTCGATTTTTTCCAATCACGGGAAGTACACATTCTGCCGAGTGGGTTAAGCATTCCAATTTTTTAAGTTTTATTTATAGCCACGATGACAACAAATCAGACGCATTTTGCTTTCAGTACAACTCGAGATATCAGTTTTACCAGTTAAAAAAACATAATTTTGAGAAAAACGCGTTTAATTTTTTTTTTTAAATAAATTTTTACGTTTAAAAATTTAAAAATGATTTTATTAAGCAAATTACTTTTATTCATCGATTCCTGGTGCATACTGAAGGTCTTCAAGTTCTTTCAACTTTTTTAGAAGCTCTGATTGGGTCTTTTCTATCGCTGTACGTGCTTCTTTATAATGTTCTCCGATCCTTCTATTGTTTTGTGCTATGCGAGTTTCGTCGGTTTTCAACGTCTGAAAAATAGATTTTTTCTTTTTGGCGATTCCGACAGAAAAAAGTATGCTGAGTTCACGAAACTTGAATTATAAAAATAATGTGTATTAACAATAAGAATAAATGAATAAATATGATATATTGAATTAAAATAAATATTTAATGCAACAAACCTCCACTAAGTTTGGGCAGTTTTTGCTGCTTCTGCTGGGAAACATATGGTACATCTTTTAGCTATCTCTGGCTTCGAAATAACTTTTCAAGCTGATTCCGTACTTTTGGCCAATTAGTTGAGAGTTTTTCTTCTTAGGATTTAGCTGTAAATTTTATTTTGTAGACAGAACTTTTCACACATAATATGGGTATTCACGGGTTGTTGCAACATGCCCTTGCGACGTTGCGAAAGTTCGTAAGAAGAATCCAAAATATTTTCATTATTTTTCAATGAGATGGTAATATTTTGACAGTTAAACTATTTCGCATCTCCAATATTTGCAATGAATGCACACCTTAGTGCTCTAAGTCTCACTTTCGCAATTTCGCACTTTTGCATCAACGCGTGAATACCCATAATAAAACTAAATTGTGTATTATCGAACACAAGGCAGAAGTGAAACTTCTTGTGAACTAAACAAACGAAACACAAGCAAATAACAAGCAAATGAAATTTTTCAATCGCTAAATTTTTTACTTCATTGGCTTGTGTTTTTTAATTTCATTTGCTTGTGTTTCGTTTAGTTCACAAGAAGTTTCACTTCTGCCTTGTGTTCGTTAATACACAACCAATTTTTTTTTGGGATTAATGCTAGAACAAAAATTGCAACTCTGTACCGGTAACGTTGATGACAATTGTAGACGAACTCTTTTTGTGTACGACATCTTCATGTAATTCCTTGGACATTTGCGCCATCTGTATGCGAAATGTATAACTGTCATAAACTTTAAGATGGTGACAAATTGTTCCTTTTGCCAAAGGCGTGTGTGTGTGTGTAATTAATATGTTATATTGAATTAAAACTATTTATGAATCGTTTATTATATAGCTTGCTCGTGAATTCAGTTACGGAATATTGATATTTAGCCACTCATGCACATTGCTCGACAAAATTATGTCGCATTGCAAACTTACGCCCGACGTCACATCCGGTTGGTTTTACTCTAGGACAAGAGAAAAGAAGTTTCACTTCAAAAATATTTGAAATACAAAACAAAGCAAATGTATGATCTAAGAAATCAAAGCAAATTCAAATGTAAAATAAGTATATTTTCATCAATTCTGAGCGTTTTATTTATCTATACATTTATTAGTGTAACTACAATTTTATTCCAGATGATCCAGAAGTGCTACAATATCATATTATATATCAATTTAAAGAGCTTGACGAGTAAATTATCAAAATTATCAGATTTAAAATCGGTTTAGCCAATCCCAAAATATTAGCGTCAGAAGTTCTTTAAAATTCACTCATTGAACAAAGCATTGGATTCATCGTTGTAAAAATCATTGCTTAAGCGGAAGTAAATAACAAATGAGAGAGAGAGAAGACATGAGTAACGACATTTCTCAGAATTATCTAACGAATTATCTGCATACACAAATAACAAAATAAACACCAACGAGTAGTTTGGTTCTCTTTTGATATTTGTTTTTTCATAAAGATATTTCTTGAGAAAAAAAAAATAGCCCCAGGTGCTGGGGCCTTACCGACTAGTTACAATTTATTATAGCATAAACTATAAAATAAATGATTTCGCAATCTACTTATCTTAGTACAGTAATAGATACGTTTCATAAATTATTTATTATGTCCTACATATTACAACCTTTACAGTTTTTGAATAATAATTTAGTATTTTTGCAAACAAAATTTTTTCTTTTCCATTTTGAACATTTTCATTTCTGAAACTGTAATTATAAAGTTTTGTAATGTTTGCTGCTTATCTGTAACATTTCCAATTTACATTGAGTATCTTATGAAATTTCTAAATTATGAATAATACGAAATTGTGATCGTGTCAATTGTACTAGTATTACCCATGTCTTTCAACTTAGTATCTTGAACATTTCACCATGAACATGGGTGACATGACGAATTCGATTGCAACCCCAAAATGAATGAATGAATTGAATAATTGGTTTGACTTGTTTAACGCTAGAATGTGTACATTCAATGTACCCACCAAAAAACTGTATGGCAGAGAGCTTAAACATCAAACCGATGTTTTGCACAAAATGAGCTCTTTCATGGTTAAATCAATCATTCCAAACAAAAAAACATTAGCTCCATTTCAGAAGGGTATACTAATAAACAACACTGCACTTCTTTTGCTGTACGACTATGTAAAGGTAAAAAATGGTAAATAATTCTAAAATGTAAATAAAGAATTATATTTTTATTTTATTTGAAGGAAAACTACAACATTGAGTACCTCCTGACATTATCGCTTAAACCAAGATTTGCTAGAGCACCCTTCGGTGCAATTCGAAGCCGAGGCGAATATAGAATATAGATTAAGGAAATACATGATAGGTAAGTTTTCGATCATATGTTCAGCTGCTCCATATATTTATTATAACAGTGACCCATCACCAAATGACACATCACATTTTACATCTGGATTTTCCATTCGTTTAATCAGAGTATGTTCAGGTACATTGCTTTTAGTTTTAGTAGTAAGTTTACATAGCTTTTAGTTTTAGTTCTAAGGATTAGTTAAGATATATACGTAAATGAGCCATTTTGTCCAGGTACATATGTAGCTTTTAGTTTAAGAAGTAAATATTAGCTAAGGTATACCGATAAATAAATTATGTCAATGTTTCAAAAGCACATAGCTTTTCATTTTTTAAAATGTAAGATTATTATTATTAATCCCTTAATGATTTTTTCATTAATCTCATATTATATAGCCAGAAATACGTAAACGTTAAGTGTAAGAATAACGTAGAGCAAGACAGCACGGAATGGTTGGGAACAAACAATATTTCAAAATGCTGCGCTAGTTTGGAGAGCAGCATGAATAGTCCTTCCGATGATTTATTAGGTTCTGACGTTCAAGAAACCGATTACGTAGTTGAAGAACTGGCAAAAGAGCTCCAAAATATAGAAGAAATCGACAAGTTCCACCAAGATGCTTTAAAATATGTAGCAGGCTACATTATTCGAAAACTAAAAGTCGATGAGTTTGTTGACAGCGGAAGTTGCTGGACATGGGTTGATCAAGTTTGAAGAGGCGGCTTGAAAAAACCTTCCGAAGCATTTCTAGCTCAAATTAAGTCTTTGGAGGAAGTATTTAATAAGTTTAGTGGAGATAAGATCGTCCATTGCACAAATTTTCGCAATGCTCTAATGCAGTTAAGCACCAGTATTAACGTGCCTGAAGCAGTCAAACTTCTGTTTTTTAAGTGCCGTATGTATTTCCACATTAAAAGCTTAAACAAGCGTATCAAGGTACAAAAATTAAAACAAAAAATAATGGGCAACAAAAAACTTTTAAAAATATTGCTATAAGATTAATTTTTTGATGTGGACTAGGCCTATTGGGGACAACACAATAAAAAAAAAACGCGCCATTGACTCTACCTCTGCGGTGGTGTGGAAATGAGTTCAATTTATCATTAACAATTATTAGTTTACTATTAGGTATATAATTATAAAACGTTTGCATCTATGAAAAACTGCATATTTCTTTATATTTTGCAATCTATTCACAGAGATAATAGAATCAAATAATCAAATATATGAAATAAGAAGATAAATTTTTAATTTATTCCACAATAAAAACAAAACAACACAATTCACATTTTTAAAAATATATCCATTTATTTCATGTTTGCATCTATGAGAAGCTGCACATTCCTTTATATTTTCCAATCTATTCACAGAGATTTTCCACTCAATAAAACGAAGATAAGGCTTCTATTTATTTCACAATAGATAAAAAACAGCACAATAAAATGAATTTTGTAAAATATATCCATTTATTTATTAAGTTTTTGCAAAAATAATGTTTATTTTCACTTAAATTTTATACACAAATTCTGCGCCTACGTTTTAATAAATCAAAAAGCAAAACAGCTGAGCAGCCTAACAGCTGTTTTATTTAGCGGCAGAACAAATCCTGATTGTTCTGTCGCAAAAGTTATTTTTCCTTCGTATCCTCTTCATCTGTCTCAGGTAAAGTATCTGATATTTGAGTATGAAGAAGGTAGTAGGTGAGTTAGCCTTTCTCGGTCTTTTTGTGGTCTCAATTGAATAACATGGACCTGGACAACATGTGTATCCAAGAAGATGGCGCAATTTGTCACACAGAGAAAAAGTTCCCAGAATGTGTTATTTTCAGAAGAGGCAGTGTGAAATGGCCGTCTAGATCGTGCGATTTAATGCCCTTAAACTTTTTTCTCTAGACTTGGTTTATGCCAACTAACCAACAACAATTGACTAACTGGAGAACAACTCAATCAAACCATTGGTGACATCCAGCCCGACTTATGCAACAGAGTCATACAAAATTGGACCTCTTGGATGGTGTCCTGTAAACGAAGCCGCGGAGGCCATTGAATGATATAATTTTGAAAACATAATGGTATTGAAAATACTCTAATCTGCAATAAAGTTTTCTGTCATTCCGTCATATCTATTTTTTTCTGTCATATCTCACACAAAACTCTTTATTCAATTTTAAAATTCAGACACGCTTAACCCTTTCTTCTCAACTTTTTTATTGGGGGGTAAAAAATTTGTTTCATGTGTTTCGTAGATTCGGACTTTGTTAAGAATAAAAACCAAAAAAAAATATGAAAGAAGTTTTTGGGAAAGGCTGCAAAGCTTTTGGAATTTTGTACATTATAATGACCAAAATGCATGAAAGAAGTAAAAATTCGAAAAAAAAATTTTAATTTTTCAATTTTTTGTGTGGAAAAAACAACTATGTTTTATTTTGCAATGCAAAATAAACTTTTAGTTTAGAAAATACTTTTAAAAACACACTTGTTCACTATGTATTAAAGATGAAAATTTGAAACATTTTTTGAATTTGGGTTTATTTTTACTAAAGTCATGTATACAGAATTTTGTTGTTCAGTGACGTATAGTAAAATTTCATGGGTAACATATTTCTCGAACATATAAATCCTCTATCAATCCTCGTAATGGGTCAAAAAAAGAAACTTTTTCGAAAAAGGCAAAAAAGACCCATAATGGTGGGCGCCAAAGGGTTAATATGTAGGAAGAAAATATTCTACGGAAAATTCTACTATAAATTGCTGAACATACAAACAAGCTCTGATGCAAATCTAACAAGTTACCTTATGGTTTATTATACTTAATCTGTTAGAAATGGGCAAACTTTGGGCCCATTAGACGTATACTTTTAAAACGCCGAGACCCGTATAACTTTTTTCCTCGAGTTCAATCAGCATCTACTTTCAGAACCTTCTTATTTTTTCGTTTGTTGAACAAAAAACAAATCAACATTATCACAATTTTTTTAACAGCCGCAGAAAATAATTCAAAAATCATCAACCTTTCATGTCTTTTGTACACAATAGTAACCAAATTATTTATTGTACATTATATTGTACTTACATTACAGTTGCGTGAATTTGTACACTATAATGTACAATTTTTTTAAGCGTGTAAAACATCTTTTTTAACAGCTTTTTTTTTTAAGTTATTAATTTTGTATTATGAAATGGAGTTTTAACTTTCGTTTTAAACTATTACACTATACAACAAAATGGAAAAAATGACAATACCCATCTCCAAATTTGATTTCCCAGACATGGGTCGACATTTTTATCAAAATTACCATTTTTTCGAAATTGAAAAGGAAAGCATCTATATTTCTTCAAAAAGGCAATTAAATTATCTTTAATTTAAGAATTTATTTGATTCTCTTTTCCATTTCAGTCAAAAGTTATAGAGATTCGAAGTTGAAATTCTGACCAAAAAAACCCTTTTTTCAAATTTTCTATTTTTTGGTCTTTATTACGTGCTGAAAACGAAATATTCCATCGCTAAATTTTATTTGGGTGGCGATGGGTTTCTGAACTCTAGTTTCGGAGCTAGAAACAAAAAACAAGGATTTCATTAATTTTAATTCATAGCATTACTTTTAATTAAATAAAGAATTCAGTTGTGTTGACACTTTGCCTGTTGTGTGTTTTAGGATTACTGTCTCTAATGGTCATCCAACAATAATCTGCTAGCATTTCCTTAACCCTTGATACCGAAATTCCATTGACCTTAGGTCTTGGTGGAACCGTTCATCACTCACTTCACCCAAGTTTGGTGGAAAAAAGTTTAGATGAGAATGGAGGAAATGCAGCTTCAATGACATATTAGCACCAACATCTTCGAAATCGTTAAGCAATTTTTTTACAATACTCTCATAGTTATTGGCTCTTGAGTTTTCGAGGAAATTTTTAACGATTTCTTGGAAAGATTTCCAAGCTATTTTTTGTTTAGTTGGTAAAAGCTTCGCAAATTCGTCATCCTTCATCAGCTTCCGTATTTGTGGCCCAACGAAAATGCCTGATTTTATCTTCGAGTCACTGAGTGATGGGAAAACTTTTTATAAATGATCAAAAACTGAGCTACATGGATGTAATGTCTTAAAGTTTTTGAAAAGGCCCAGTTTTATATGAAGTGGGGGCAAAAAGACTTGAACTCTCAACTAATGGAGTGTGAGTAATTTTACTGATACCTGGAACAAAACTCTTTCTTTCTGGCCAATCCTTTTGAACAAAATGATTTTTTCGATCGCGACTATCCCATAAACATAAAAAGCAGCAATATTTGGTCCAACTGGTTTGTAAACCCATGACTTTTAAATCTCCGCTGAAGCCCCATTGATGATCTTTATAGTTTATCAAACGTAGAAGTTCACGCATGCAATTGTATGACTCCTTCATTTGGATAGCGTGAAACATTGGAATTGAAGGTTTTTTATTCCCGTTGTGAATTAGAGCTGCTTTCAGACTGTATTTTGATCCATCAATAAATAAACGCCATTCACTTGCATCGTAGTTCTGGTCGAGTTTTTTGAACAATCCGATTATGTCGTTACAGTATGTAATTTTGTTTTCCTTTGAAAAATACATGGCTAGTTTTGTGCTTCGGTCGCGATAATAAGAGATTTCTGTACTTGGTGCCAGCAACTTCCACTCTTTCAAGCGCGATGCCAATATTTCAGAATCATTTTTTGTCAGCTTCAAATCTCTAACCAAATCATTCCAACGATCTTGAGTTATAAGTTGTGGTTTGTTTTCTTCGGTGTATTCATCGCCACTAGACTGTGCAGATGATGATAATGATAATCGGATGAACTTGAAAGATGTTCTTGCGATGGCGGAGGTGGTTTTGATACATGAATTGAAGGAGCGATAGGTCTGGTGACAGAGGAAACATTTGCATATTTCCAATTGGCTTTCTTTTTCAAGCTGAATCCGGTAACACTTGTCAGACAAAAGTAGCAATCATTTGGGTGAGATCGTGGCTCTCTCCATTAGACGGGTACACCAAATTTCAGATAATTTGGTTTTACACTTGCCCACCTAATTAAAATAAATCGACACTCCATGCAGAAAACTAACGACGTCCACCATTTATCTTTATTTTTGATTGGAATACCAAAATACTTTTGGTACGCACTTCTAGTAATATCCGTGATCGATCTGGCTTGAGACCCAATAATGAAATCACCACACGCGTAACAGAATCTATTTACACCATTAACGCAATTCACTTTACTTCTGGTGGACATTTTTTTTCTTTTATTTTCAAAATTTAGTCGCACAAGGTAAAAAACTGGCATTGATTACAACAGAATTATGACAAATGATATTTTTTGCAAAAAAATTTTATCTGATACAGTTAATAAAAGTATGGTTGAAAACTTAAATTTTGCGCAAGAATTTATACTATCGATTCATAAAAAAACTTGGAGAGCATTGTAAAAACATTGCTTAACGATTTCGAAGATATTGGTGCTAATTTGTCATTGAAGATGCATTTCCTCCATTTTCATCTAAACTTTTTTACACCAAATTTGGGTAAAATGAGTGATGAACAGTGTGAAAGCTTTCACCAAAACCTAAAATCAATGGAATTTCGGTATCAAGGTTTATGAAATGAGGAAATGCAGCCAATTATTGTTGAATGATCATTAGACCCGCCAATCCCGAAAACCAATAACAGACAAACTGTAAAAACTACTCAATTCTCTGTTTAATTAAAAGCAATGTTAAGCATGAAAATTAATGAAATCCTTGTTTTTTGTTTCTAACTCCCAAACTAGAGTTCAGAAACCCATCGCTAAGCACATAAATTTTGCGCAAGAGTTCACGCTATCTATTCATATAAAATTCAGGGATATTTCGTTTTCAGCACGTAATAAAGACCAAAGAATAGGTAATTCGAAAAAAAGCGTTTTTTTGGTCAGAATTTCAACTTCGAATCTCTATAACTTTTGACTGAAATAAAATAGAAAATCAAAAAAACTCTTAAATTAAAGATAATTTAAATACCTTTGAAAAGATATAGATGCTTTACTTTTCATTTCGGCAAAATTGTAATTTTGATAAAAATGTCGACCCATGTCTGGAAAATCAAAAAATTGCCTATATAAAAACCTGAGTTGCTACGACAAAACTGATGGCAGATTCGGATTCAGCGGACCAAAAGACATTAAGTACCATCAAATTTAGAGATGGGTAAAAAACAGTGTTGTATAGTGTTATAATTAAAAAAAAAGTTTATATACTTGCTCAAAATTTTAAACTTAGTACCTTCACTTCGTAAATTCACACAAATGTAATTTGGACTGTTTTTCAAAATCAAATAAAAAAAAACTGTACTCCCGTTTTTACTCAAACTTAAATTATAAAGAGAAAAAACATGCTTGACTTAAAAAATAATTTTTTATTTTTAAAATTCCCGATAGGTTTGAAATGAGAAATAGTGAAATATGAACATTTTTTTGTACAATATATTAGCCAAAAACAACGAAAGGGTTAATGAAAAACCCTTTATAAAACGATAAGGAACAAAGCAAAAATTTTATCGTTAGCAGTAAGAAGTATGAGATTTTAATTTTTTTTTTAGTTTCAGTTACGATAAAATGGTTTTCACTTTTTTACTTAAGTGATAGTTTTAAAGACTTGGGGAAAATGCAATAAAAATTTTTTTTTTAAATGTTGGTTACGATGTTCTTCCGGGAGGTATCGATATATGTGTATTTGAAGTTACTCAAGGACATTTTTGGTTTTTTAAATCTATGAATTGTTTTTTGTGTTTCAGAATTTTTTATTTTGAGTTTTAATAGATAATTTGAAATTTTGGCCAGCGTCGGGAATTCAACCGGAAAAGTAATGGCAAGCCTACGTATTCTTCACTTTGCTGGTAAGTGTGTACGTATATTTTACCAAACGTTAAATTCGTGTATTATATTTAAAACGAATTTCAACCTTGTTTGCTATGTTCAACAACGACGGCTTTCCGATACGCTGTTTTAGAATCGTAGAAAGAGCGAATATTTTTTTTTTTTTGGTTGACATACTCGGGAACTGCAAAACAGTTTAATGCGCTTTTAATTTGTTATAATTTTTAATTGGTTATAATCGGCAACATTATTCAGTTTGCCATTGAGCCGAAATTATGTAGTTTCGCCAAATGTTTTCGAACGAAACTGTATTTGTTGATATTGTGAAGCTGGTTTCGTTTGACAATTCATTGCTTATTTCTGTTTGGAAAATTTAATTATTTATTGACATTGAATATGAGGAAAATCAAAATGATAAACGAAATATCAATATCACTCGCTGTGATTAAAGCAAATATAAAATTATAAGACAATTCAGTTTTAATAAGCTTAATTTAAATCATTCCAGTCAGAATGGAATTTAATGCATTGTATTTTTAAAACAAAGAATAAGCAATGAATATACAATAAAAATTTATTCGGAGATAGGGATGTTTCACTTCACCCCTGTCACTATGCAGCCTTGCTGTCGCAGCTCCTCCTCCACTTGTTCATAAGTATGACCGTTATTTGGGCCCTATGCAGCTCCTCAACCTTTTCTACCCATGCCTCGGCTATAAGCTCCTCTTCCCGTGCACGTTTTACAATTTTAGTTAAGGTTTATGAACTTTTTCAACTGATTTTTTTTAGAGATCAATAGAAATGGCAATATTTAGTACTTGTCCTCATTTATTGAATTCTTTCTTTAAAATGTGCAATATCTTAAAGCTTTTTATCTTTCATCATTTCCTTTGATATTACATTCTTTATCCTACGATCAAATGTTTTGATAGATGTTTTTTTTTCTTGTTGTCTTTTTAATGCAATGTAATGTTGGCAATCTCGCCAAATCACGTGATCAGATATTATGTTCAAATGTAGTAAAAATACAACTCATTAACGTGAAAATTAAGTGGACAACAAGTTTTTATTTTAGATAAGCGTAAAATGAATGAAATTGTTTGGTAAATTTTGCAAGTTGCAAATGCGAATGAAACGCAAAGCGAAAAATCTGATTCAATGATAATGATGAAGATGTAAAGATATGATATAAAAGATCAGATGCCACCGATGTAAAATGCTAAGCTGAAAGAAAACAAAAATGGTTTTATCGTTTAATGTATTCAACTAATTTTTTGAAAAATACTTAGTTTCATATGAATATTATTATGTAGGAAAACATACATAATTGCAAATGTAATGATGCGAATGTTAAGGAAAGCAAAAAAAAAAACAAAACATTAAAAAAAATGTATTTCAAACAGGTAATGTGAATTTAAGAAGCTGAATTAGGTAGTTCTGAATCCGGTAGTATTAGAAAATTGTGATATTGCATTTATTTTAGCTCTTCGATCGTTAGCAGTGCGTTTTCGATCGTGCGCATCAGCAGATTTTTCATCGACTTCACTGCTTCTTCCCATAGCCCTCCGAAGTGGGACGCTCTCGGTGGTATGAATTTGAATAGGACCCCCTCTTGGTCGGTGAATCTCTGAACCTAGTCCTGACTGTTCAGAAACGCTGCTGCCAGATCCTGCAGCTCCCTCTTGTTGCGTTGTCGCAGTATTGCTTCTCGGGTATCTCTCGGCGTCCAAAGAACCTTTTGAGAGCAAAAATAAAAAAATTAGAAGATAAGGCACTAACTAATTCTAAATGGACTGCTTTAGAAGTGAAACAAACGAACACTGCTATATAAGTTTTCAGAGGCGGTCGACCGCGAATTTTTAACGAGGTATACACGGGACCACAGAAATCTACACCACCTATTAAAAATGTGCGAAGCCTGTCTGCTGGTAAATTACCCATAATTGCCAGCATGCTGATTTCGCAAATGTAGATATCGTAAATATGTTTTTATGAAGTGAGAATCTTTTGTTAAAAGGAGTGGGAATTTGGCATCGTAAAGAATTGGTGCGTTCACCTACTCGAAAAAGTCTAAACGATAAATTGTCTTTCGAAAATTATTGCAAAAACTGATTGAGTTTTTGCAAATTTATAAGAAGTGCTAAGTGACACAAATAAAGATATTAAAAAATTCATAAATTTGAGTAAAAATTAAAAGTTTAAAAAGTGCATATACAGATGTATGTTAATTAAAATAATATATGCATGACTAACAGTGCCGCAACTTGTAAAGGGTGTTTTTTTCAGAAGTGTTGTTTTCAAGAATTTAGCTTTATTATAAAGATAAGGGTTTGCCATTATGTTTTAAAAATAATTTCGGGCAAGTGGCCGCCGCGACTGGCTCAAATAAATTCCAGCCGAGAGGCCCAATTTTCGACCACTTTTTGCAGCAATTGGGACCGTATGCCAGTAATAACGCGCGAAAATTCTCTTCCAAGGCGTCAATCGTCTCGGGCTTATATGCGTAGACAAGCAATTTCACATAACCCCACAAATAATAGTCCAGCGGAGTTAAATCGCACGATCTTGAAGGCCACGCCACAGGCCCATGACGCGAGATAATGCGCTCACCAAAAAATTTTCAAAAAAAATCCAAATCGGTCCTACAAAAAATTGGCCAAAGAATTGAAGGTCTGCCGTCAAACTGTTTCCAATGTTATTAAACAGTTTCAGGAGAATTTGGCCATCGATAGGAAACCTGGTTCGGGAAGAAAACAAGGACCACATGATATTGAGAAAGCCAAGAAAATAGAAAGCATATTGAAAAGATCTCCAAACACATCTGGTAGAAAAGCTGCCCGGTTAGCCCAGTGTCTTGATTATTTGGTGCGAAAAGTTAAAGCCAATGCAGGTTTGAAAACATACAAAGTCCAAAAAGTTCCAGACAGGAATGCTGCAAAAAATTTAGACGCAAAAAGTGGGCTCGGAAATTAAAATCGAATTTCATATAAAAATACTCATGTTGTATAATGGACGACGAAACGTACATATGTACTGGCAGATTTTACGCAGCTTCCATGTCAAAATTTTTATGTTACTGATGCTAGAGGAAATGTCGGAGAACAATTTATAATCCAAAAGCAGACAAAATTTCTTAAAAAATTCCTGGTATGGCAAGTTATATGCAGTTGCGGCAAAAAAAAAGCAGATCATTTGTTACAGTGGGCTCTATAAATACCGAAATATACATCAAAGAATATTTGAAAAAAAATACTTCTTCCTTTCATAAGAGAGCACAATGTGTCCACATATTTTTGGCCCGATTTGGCATCATGTCTCTACGGCAAGAAAGCTCTGGAGTGGTACCAAAGTAATAACATAGTTTTTGTACCAAGAGAGGCCAATCCTCCAAATTGTCCGGAGTTAAGACCAGTGGACCAGACATTGGGCTCTTGTGAAAAGAAACTTAAAGAGCACAAAAAAGGTGTCCCAAAATATCGAAGTCGAAGATTTTAAAAGAAGATGGGCAAACTGTTCCAAAAAGGTGTCTGAAACAACTATCAAATCTCTAATGGATGGCTTACCAAAAAAGGTCCACGAGTTCATAAATAGTGGTTAGAACTATTAAAGTTATATTTTTCTGTAACTTGAAAATATTATAAATTAAATAAAAAATCAAAACTCTAAGATCAACCGTTTAAAAATTATTGAATTTTATATATGTTAATATTTTCTCGATCTCACTCCTTATGTACTCAAAAATTAAAATCACTTAACACAAACTGGTTCTTAAAAATATATTTCATATTGAATTTAACTAAAAATTACCTGTTAGTTCCAAAATTGGTATAACACTAAGAAATGCTATTAATTTCAAGTAATATTTCAATAAAACAAAATATTTTTTGATTTTAAAATGCAAAATTTTGAACATAAATTTAAAAAAAAATTTCAAGTTTATTTAAACTTTGAACTCAAATTCCACAAAAACTCTCTAAACATAGGGTCGTTCCAAATTACCTCCAAACATCACCTATTACATCTAAATCACAACCGAAAAACTTTCACTAATTAAAACTATACAGTTTTCCTAAATTTTTTAGTTATGCAACCACCTCATTTGCTTGTAATTCGGATCAAGTAGAAAAATGCATGTTGGTAATCCGGATAGATTTTAAAAGTTAATTTTTTTCTTAGTATGTTTTCCAAAAAGGTGCGTATTTTTACAAAACTATAGCAGAATATTTAGTGAACAAAACCTTATATAAATTTTATAAATATTCTTACCAGCACAAAAGTTATAAATATTATAAAATTTGTGGTTTTCTTATTTCAATTGCTAAGGCTTTGTATGAAAATATTTTCACTCTTTGTGTTTTCACTCATTACAATTTAATTTGAAATAATTGAAATACGTGTTGCATACCATTAGAAATAAAATAATAAGAAAATAATTAGAAAAATTACCAAAGAAAGTTATTAGCAAAACAAAATCGATCCGACTTATATACATCGATCCGAATTACCATCACTTACGTTATATACATCTTTTCAAAGCCCTAACTGTACACATATACATGCTAGAAACACACACCAAATGTTGGAGACCATGTCCGATACTAAGCGCACACCTGCCAGTGCAATAACATGCTGTAATAGGCCATAACTATCGTTTTATTCACGTGGGCCTAATTAGGCACAGGAGGTTATGTTACCGCCTCCCAGAGAGGTGCCCATCGTAGGGTTAACATGCTGGTAGTACAAAACAGTAGAAATTAATTAAGAATTATCTGTACCTAGCCAAAAATTGTTAGCCATAACATTTTTTAAAATTTAAATTATTACCCAATCAGCAAAATGGCTTTACTATTTTGAAATTGAAACAGGATAAAATCAACTACGCTAAATTTTTTGATTTAAAAATATTTGATTACAAAAGAGTCATTTGCTCTACCTTACTTAAGAAGTTACCGTCATTATACTCGAGCAAACTTGTCGCAAAATTCTTAGAAGCACCTCTTTCCAATGGTTTGTTTCGGCATTAATAATTCCTTAAGCAGCCGCATCTATAGTTTTGCAACAGTTTAACCTTTGATTAATTTCTAGCTATGATTTTTGGGCCTGAGTATGATTTTTGGAAATTTCATGTTCTTTTAAAGTTTCACCAATGTACTTTCAACTTTTAAAATCCTCCTCTGATAGAGAACTGGCTTTACATCAAAAATTGTACAGGAGCAGTTACCGCTATTTTGTGAAAGAGAGTACACTAGCCAATCTCAAAATTGCTTAAAATTGGTGTACTTATAATAATTTGGAAGGAAATTTGTAATTATGCAATGGTTTAGGTGGACCTGGACAGATCTGTGCACAGCAAAAACATTTACATACACTCTGACAGCAAAGCGGCTCTTCTTGCACTAACTGCATATAAAATTACCTCCAAACTAGTTTGGGACTGCCTACAGCTCCTAATCTGTCTAGCTTCTCACGACAGAGTACAACTCATTTGGGTGCCATGGCATAGAGGACATGTAGGCAACGAAATGGCAGACGAACTTGCAAGGAAAGGCTCATCCAGTGAATTCACTGGACCACGACCATTCTGCGGTCTACCATGGAGTTTCGTTAAAATTAGTTTGAAAAATTGGCTGGACAGCAACTCGCTACAATACTGGAGGGAAACCCCCGGTAACAGACAAGCTAAATCATTCATGCCAAAGATCTGTCAACGCAGTACTAAACAAATGCTTAATTTAAGCAGGAATCAAATCCGGCTCTACACAGGACATTGTAGAGTCAATAAACACTTATCGAACTTGGGTCTAGTACAAGACGATACGTGTCGAATATGTAACGAGGAGGAAGGAGCAGCTGAACATATCTTATGCCACTGTGATGGTCTAATGAGGACCAGGGAAATAAACTCATAGGAGAACTATAAATACAATAAATTCTTGAGGTATATCACAAATAGGCCATAGATGCCCGCAGTGATCTGGAAACTTACTTAATAGGGAGGTTATCTAATCTAATCTAATCTAGGTGGACCTTGCTTAACTAAAAAGCTTCTTTTGGCTATAATGCTGGATCTCAATGTTTGTAGAACGATTTCTGTGGGTGTCACGTTGGAGTAAATTTTTTCAATGCTTTCATCTAGTGATGGTAGAATCAGAGTGTCGTCTTCATCATTCTCTGACGATTCCGTATTTTATTTTATAACCGGACTTGATGTAGAATTCCCAGAGCCGTCATTTGCTTTGGTACAACTCTGGATATAATTTTTTAACGCTCCTGCCTTTAGGCTTTTTTTTATTTTACGAGCGCAGCCAAAATACCGCCTTTAAATTTTGGCGCCTCGGACAAATGTTCGGGTTGCCCGCGCCTGAAACGGGCCCTGTGGCACTTCGCTAAATATGCTATTGTGGTTAGATTGCAGGTAGTACCTGAGCTCCTAAATGCAATAATGCAAGGCATCTTTGAGTTTTACTGCCAAATGGTTCCACGGAAAAAGAAGAGGGTGATGACTATGAATTCACTATGGGTAACATGGCTAGTCAGAAAAAATTTTACCAAAGAAATGAAAAAACATTCCTTAGGTACTGGGATTACAGATTCGACACTAACAATGAATCTTATTCGTTCGTTGGAAGGATAACAGCGCTTGCACAATTGGTACAAGCTTTGTACCCTTAGGAAAGGTGAAGCAGGTGAAGCGATGGTCTTCGTTATAAAAAATATATGGGTGGAGTGGATGACATAGACCAATCTATAACCCACTAAGTGGTGATGGGTGATTCTCACTTATGTACTGGATTTAGTTGTTTCAAATGTCAGGCGTTTATACGTCATGGCTAATGACGAGGAACACAAGAATCAGTTCGCATTTCGTCGAAGTATTGCACGAAATTATTTAATTGTTTGAATTCAGGACCACTTAACGTAGTAACCCTCTTTATAGAAGGTCCATATCGCTATAGTAACGGACATAACCCAGAAAGGATTGCCAACCCCCTAAGTTGCGTTGTTTGCCATATGGCATTGCGGAAGATGTTTTAAAGTTTTACTCTCTGCGTAGAGAAGTCCTGCTTTAAACAATATCATTTCTTTTCCATCATTTGTTCATTGCACTCGCTTAAGTACATCCACATAAAATCTGAATTTTTATAAATTTATAAACTTTGAAACTTTTTGCGTTCATTTTGTTCCCATTAATAGGTGGTAAATAAAAATATTTAATTTGTATATAATTATATTTATATATAGGTACATATGTATGTATGTAGATATCTATGCATAGCTCTTTACTATTAATTCGTGATGACATTTAATCTGTTTGGTGATTTCTAACACTTGACCAAATACATTTAACACTTAATCCACAACACAATGCAACATTGTCATTGTGTGGTCCTCAAGACCACACACGATTTTAAAATACCGCCAGGTAATTGTGATACCATTTTCATACTACCAAATATCGATTTCAAAATATTAACTTGAAGATTAATCAATATTTTATCGATTATTATATGCAGACATATGATGATATTGATTTATTGAAAATTATGAGTAGAAATAACACCAGCCGAAGACTTAATCCCAATACGCTTAAGATATATTTAATTGATTCTAACATGAAGCTATTCAAGTATCAATATCTTCCCCATGCCTATGCCACTAGACGGACAGACGGACGATCGATTCAGATGGTCAGATTTTGTTATTGTTGTGTTAATCAGCAGCCAATTTTATGTGACAGTTTAAATGCCAAAGTGCGGTTGAAAAGCCACACAAGGTGTCGCTGGTTTGGCTATATCCCATTCAACTTATACAAATAAATACACCACACACAAACACATACATACATAAGTATATCCGTGCTCGTGCCCAAAGTGTCACTTATGTAAATAAATAAAATTTAAAGCACAGTTTCGTTATGTCGGGTTTTGATAATTTAATTTTATATTCGTTTTTGGATTGGTATCATGGATTACATACTTGCCACATTTTAGACCACCAGCATCAATTCTATACATTTTAATTTTGTTGTTTCTATTTGTTTGTATGTATGTATGTGTGTGGTCAATAGTTTTTGTGTATCATTTCATTGTTAATTGAAATCTATCTAGTTTAGTGTGTCGCTTTATTTTGACACTCCTCTTTTCTTTTCTTTACTTTATTTTTACTTTTACGAGTTAACTTTTCAACGATTTTCTATGATTTCTTTCTGACTTTGACTAAATCTTCTTTTTGTTGCAATTTTATGTTTCTTGGTTTCGTCTGAGCATTTTAAAATATTCTCCATAATCTTGATTTATTACCATACCCCGGAATTCCAGAAGTTTATAACAAAATTGAGTACTGTGATTTGTGGCACAAAAATCTGGTAGCTAGCGTTTTTTTTGTTAATGTAAAACTTAAGCATTTAAACTTAACGTTAGTTTCGCTATTAATGACCATTTAAATTGCTGTAAAGCGTGAAAGTAATGTGCTTATTATTTATTTGTGAAATTTTTCTCGTAAACAAACAGGAGCCTTTAAACCATTGAGTATGTTATGAGAGAAGATGGAACTGAAAAATATTTAAAAATGTACTGCGTTAGAGGATAACAACTTAATGGCTTATTTGTACATAATACATAAAAATAATAGGAATTATTATGTCAAAAATTGTAACGATCAAACTATTGCTACGCTTACCTCTCATACAAATGATATTGCGAAAGTATTGTTAGGCTAGGTTAAACGGCTGTCCAGGGACACACTTAGGGTGAGTTTTTCAGTGCGAGTTCAAACTCGGTTTAAACTAAGTTTACTTAAACGTTGCTTAACTCTGATCTACGTTTATCTATAGAAGCAGTTTTTCAGTGTGAGTTTAATTTCAACTCAGCAATTCGTCGCCTGAGTATTGATTTGGCGTATAGGCATAGGAATACTTATACACATACGCCAAATCAATTCTCAGGCGATAAATTGCTTTTTGTGTATGGCAACACCGAGAAATGTCAAATAATTATCGATATTTTTGATCATTTTTTTGTCGACAGAAAAAAATTTAAATCTAAAATTAAAAAATGAATTTCAAAGAAAAAAATATTAAAAGGAGTTTTAAGTTTAGATCCGCGCAGATTTCTTTCCTACTAGAAGTTGTAGAGAAGCCCAAAATAGTAGAGTGCAAGTAAACGGACAGTGCGGAAGGAAAGTCGAAAGCATGGCATATTTTTTCGCACATGCAATGTCTCACCAATTTGTTCGATTCTGTTTATGCGGGCCAATAAGCGCCAGGACGATGTGCGCAGAAGTCTTTGTAAGACATTCATAAAAATCTTTCCCACCAAATATATGAAAAAGGTTCGGCCGCGATCTTATTGTTCGAAGTCTTCTTAAAACTGTAATGTTTAAGATTTTGTACATTTCAGCATCACTTACGTCCTCTTCACCAGAAAAATTCATTTTGCTTCTTTTTTTAGATTCACATACACTTTTATTTTATTTGAAAGAAGCAGCTGTCAAAATCATATCCATCGTCCAATATTGGACGTTAAAACTGAGTTTAAACTTCAATAAAAATTGACTGAAAAAGCTGGATGATGTGTTTAAACTTAGTTTAAACTAGAAACTGAGTTAAGCTCAAACTGAAAAACTGGCCCTTAGGTTTGACGGTGTGGCAATTTGTTATCACTTGGTAGATTCCAATGTATAGTAACGATTTGCTTCGCAACAAGTATTATATATATATATTACACGATTTTGAAATAACATGGCTCACAAATAAGAACAAATATACTTTTGCCATGGCTTTATGTACATAGATTCCACTCTTGACCTATATTAGCTGCCGTTCACACATTACGTAACTAAATTTTTGACCAATGAAAATGAAAAAAGACCCCGAAATTGGAGCATATTTTTGTAATGAAATAAGGCCCCAATTATTGATATGAAATATTACCCCAAAGTAATGGAAAGACACCCAAAAAATAAATGAAAACACCTCAAAAAAAAAAAAAAAAAAATCAGTGGAAAAATTGGAATGGCCGCAAAAGTAGGGTATAATTTTGTAATGAAAAATTACCCTATTTTGTAAAAAGATAAAAATAATAAAACTAAAATAAATGAAGAAAGACCCCAAAAAAATTATTCAGTGTTTTTATTTATGTGAAGTAAAAAAATGTATATTTCAACCTCAACCAGTTGTTGTCTTCATTTCACAGAAACTTGACAAAGTATAAGATTAATGTGTGAAAGTTTAATAAAAATTTAAATAAATAGTTTCATTGTATTTACAGTAGTGTCTGACCGAATATTCGGCTTCGGTTCTTCGGCTATTCGGCCTAAAAATGCATCTTCGGCTACTGCTTCGGCTTCGGCAAAAAATGGCGAAGTTTTGGCCGAAGTATTTGGCGGAAGCCGAAGATAATAAGCATTTCATTTAATAATAAAGTCAGCTTCTCTAATAGTGAACAGTTATTTAGTAGTAAGGGAGTGTTCCCGGGTATGAGACGGGTTTTGTTTTTGAGCCATAAATTTTTACTGGTTAAACCAAATCGGATGCTTTATATACTGTCGGAAAGGTAATGAAAATATGCAATTTTTATCAGTAGAAAGTATAGTGGTTCCATTGACACGCAAAATTGTATGACCAATTTTCTGAGGATGTGTATTTTTGCCAAAAAAAATTTGTACCCAGGTATGAGACACCTAAATCTACTAAAAATTGGAAAATTTTAAGTAAAAACCCCATAACTATTTATAAACATAAATTTATTTATTTTGTAGGCCTTCAGTGGCTAAGATAAAAAGAGATGGTAGTTTTTATTCATCATCTTCCTTCAAGTCATCGTCTTCTCCATCCAAATCGCTATAGCGATTCGCACACTTTGCATGTGAATCATTTCATGGACGATTTAAATTTTATTAATTTATGCTATCACTACAAAGATTTTAGTAAAGCAGCGGATTGGAATTTTTTCGCAACGGCACATGGAAAAGGTGCCTGCATTGCACTTTAAAGCGAATGGCGATGCGTTTTTGCTTACAGAGAGTGATGAGAAATGAAATTTTGACCGCAGAACAGCTGTATGATTGGGCAGTACCAAATTTAAAAATTTTATATTTTGTTTTTCTGTTCAACGAAAGATTACGAAGCAGCAGCTGAGCTTTTGAAATCTAGATTTGAAACATGCAAAACTATTAAAGGCACGCTTTCACTTCACTTTGCTTCACCAATTAATGAAAGAACTCTTGAAGTCAAAGTTCGTTCACAAAATTCCGTTGCAAAAATAGTAAATTTGTAATGTTTTATACATGAGTTTTTTTTTATTTATAATTTCCAAAAAAACCAAAACAAAAGCTGAAATTTTTGATTTCATTGTTACTTGGGTGCCTCTTCAATCCCTAAAAATTTGAATCAAATCTGAGACATGGCTTGTTGATCACCGCCGATCTGGCATCGAAATTATTGTTAATGATGTTTACTGGCCCGTAACCTGCGACGTGTCTTTCTTCAAAATTGAGTAAAATGGGTTCTCTAGCCTAAGTGCTCCTTGCTCTGTACGGACGTGGGGAACCTGTATATGGAAAATAGGAAACATCTTAAGAACAGTTTTTAGGATCGCAAAAAGCGAGATGTAGGAGGCTCTTAATTCTACTACTTAAAGTGTCTTTGGGCCTCCTAAATCAGAGTGTTCCCAAAATTTCACAAATGAATAATTTGCTCACGCTTGTGAGCAAATGTGCGTTCAAGTACTTCTGAACTAAATTTCATGGGGATTAATCACTAAATTAATTGAAATAATCTTTTACACTCTTCATCTCCAACACCTTTTCAATGTTTCAAATTGAATTAATCACACCTGTTGGTGCGATCGCACATCATGGCGCAACAAGTGACGTGTTTGGCATTTCAAAACAGCAGTAAACAAGTCTATTAAAATCAACTGCCACTTGAGATGATACCATAACAAAAAAAAAAAGAAACAACAAGAAACGAAAGACTCAACAACAACAACCACAAGTGACTACAACTAATTCGATATAATTGCCTAAAATGGTAGCTAAATGCTGTCAATATCTTTTAATTCAACTGTATGTATTTCGCCAGTATATGACGATCTTTAAGTTTAACGCTTACCAGCCGCTCTCAAATTATTGAGAATCTTGACATTTCATAAACACCTGATCAAAATTACTTACAAACAATGAACGAAAAATGTTCACTGAATCTAATTTCCGTTGAATTCCAATTATGTTGATGAATAACAATTTCAAAGTTTTGATGTTTTGCCGTTTGAATTATTCCAACTGAATTTTTGCGTAACAATATTAAACGATTTATGATGTTATTATTATTTTTTTGTTTTATATGAATTTTGTTCATCAACATCAATCCACCATCTTCCTTTCCAAAAGAGCATTAATCCGATTAATAACTTTTAATTAAATTAATTTCCTACTGTTTGGATTAAACGCTTTGGAAATGATGATGAAATTAAATTGTGCCCGCCACAGTTTAAACGAAAAATCTTAATACTCACCCATTTAGAGATAAAAATCTATCTCAAAGTAAAGAAAAAGAAAAAAAAAACAAGCGTATCTTACAAATAGTTTCACACTATGTTGTCTTTTATTTTCCTTCCCATTATAAGTGAAGACAAGTTGTTGGCTTTTCGATTAAAAATCTACAAAATCTACAACAACAAAAACAACAACAACACTACATGTAAGCTAGCGGTGGTGGTGGTGAATTGGCTGAGGAACTAACTAACATTCTTCTCCTTGTTAATGAAGCCGCGGTGATGGCGGTGGCGGTTAGTGGCGGTGTTAATTTTAATATAGTCATGTTTGAAGATTTATCTTAATAGTCGTGGCCGTAGTAAAAATATTGTTAAAAATAATTGATCAATTAAAATTATTGCAAACTAGGTTTCTAGGGGCATCATCACTTCCGTATTGCTGATACAGGCAACACCTTGAATGCTAAGAATTGAATTGAATTCTGATAAGAAAACGAAAGTTACAAGTATCCAGAAATTAATTATACAGGAAACTGTAATTGAATATGCAATGAATTCTATTGCATAGTTTTATTTATATTACCCATGAGTGAATTCTAAAATTGTACACTAACATAATATGTATATATGTTGGTTCTATCGAATAACTGTATCAATATGCTTAATGCTAGTAAATAGTGAAAGTCCTTTGCCCTTCACAGGGTTTGGCTTCTGATTCTGATTAGCTAAAAGTTGTTTGTAAGGGCCATAAATCCAGCTGTCCAAAGTATTTACACCTTTTGGGAGAACTTCAAGCCTCAGACAGAATCAGTAGTGAAGCCACAGTGCGAATAATTATTTGGCAGCTTCTCAGACTAGTGTATCAAGTGAGTAGTTATTTAGTGCTTTTTATATTTTATATTTTAAAATTCCTTCAGTCTTTAGCTTCGGCCGAAGGTTAGATAATAGTCGCAGCTCAGCTACGGCCAAAAAATCACCTTAGGTCGAACACTATGGAAAAGCTCGCAAATTTCCAGAGGAACAAAAATCCGAATACTCAACGATTGTGTAAAGTCAACCCTCACATATGGGAGTAGAACCTGGTTAATTTTAAGCAACATCACAGAGAAACTACAAGTTTTCATTAATAAATGTCTGCGGATCATATGCAGAATATCCTGGCCAAATCTAATAAGAAATGAGGATCTTTGGATCTTTGGTTACAAAGATCCAAAGAAGAACCATATACATATATACGCAGATAAATCGAAGAAAGTGGATGTGGATACGGCATACCTTAAGAAATCCAGCCATCAGCATCATAAGAATGGCACTTGAGTGGATACGTTCCATACAACTATAACTAGCAGATAAAAATATAACATGGCAAAATTACTGCACAAAACAAAGTCAGATGGAAATGCTTAGTAGAAGCCCTAAGCTCTGAAGAGGAGAAGAAGGAAAAAAGAAAAAAAGGCCAGGCGTACTTTTTTGGAAAGTTGCATTTGAAATGATATATTCACTTAGATAAAATAACAAACTTGATGCAGAAATTATAACTTCACAGTTCTTTATATATTTTTAAGCGACCAGACAGCCCGCAAAACTTTTGTAAAAATAACAAATAGGCGAAATTCACCAAACATGCGTTTTTTCCACATTTCTCTGTCTTTAACTTACAATATAATAACTTTTGAAATACTGTGTTAAGAAGAGTACTTATTGCTCACTATGGCGTAAAAACATTTTTATTTTTTTACACCAGGAAACGATATCTTATTTTCAACAGAACCTTTTGGCGAAAATTAAAAAAATGGATCTTAATGTATATAAGTAGGACTTTTGAGTATCGGGTAAAAGGCAATAAAATTCTGAATCACTAGCAAAAAAAAAAAATTACTGCCTCAACTCAACTACAGTATTTCAAGTAGTAATAGTATAAGTATAAAATAATCAAGTTTTTCTAATTGAATTCCAGTTTTGATTTCCAAAATTTGCTTTCAACTTTATTGTTATATCCTACAGTCTATATTTCAAACTGTATTTTTTTTCTCTAAAATAGGAGTTCTCTTATCTATTTTTGATGAAGAACGCTTGTCATCATCCGACAATTAAGATAATTATCCCAATAAATAAATTCTTCAAAAAAAATTTAATTATAGGGGAATGTCGTCAGGGTTGGAGCATATTTTAACTTTTGGTCATAACTTCCGTTGAAAGCCGAATTTTTATTAATGTTGCATATCGTTGAATAGATCTCACAAATTGCTATGTTTTTGCTGAATATTAAATATAATTGGATTAATAGTTAAGGAGTTATCGGCATTTACAAACAACAACAATTGTAGTCAGGGTCGGGGTACTGCTGTCAGGGTTGGAGGACTGTAGAAAATCAATAAGAAATGAAATAATATGATTGAAAATACCATGAAAATCAAAGGAAAAAGAAAAATTACACTTGAAAACCGGGGAAAGAGACCTAAAGTCAAAATAAAAATCCCTCTGAATGAATTTAAAAGAAAATTTGATTTTTTTATTTAATTGACCAAAGAAAAAAATTAAGATTGATAAAAATTATTCTGAATTAGCACATTTTAAATGCACCTCTCTTTCTCATTCGATGCAAGCAATTGAGTTGCAGTCAAGGCGGCGTGGCATCGGCTCAAAGCATATTATGCAAAAGTCTTCATCTTCCGAAGAAGACAACTTTTCCGCAGCTTTTTCACGTGTGCTCGAAATATAACAATTCTTGTGTTTGTTGTAAAATATCAAATATGTATTTCAAAAGAGCCATTAGAACAAACACAATTTGAAAAAGAGCCAATTGAGCTTCTGGCTGGTCTCCCTGTACCACACATTTCTTTGCTTTGTTGCATGCAGCCGATCCCCAAATGGCCTCGTTCGGTAAACACTAACAACAGCATACATTCGTTTCTTATTAGCTTCGTTTGAGTGTAATGAAAGCTCATTTCGGTTGTATTTTTTCGATTCACATCGCAGCTAAAGAAGTTTCACTTCAAAAAATTATGTTTTCCTTTAGTTCCTTTAGAATTTAATAAAAGTTAATAAAATAAAGAAAAGTAAAAAAATATGTGACCTTGGACACCGAAAAGGTTGACACTTTGGACACCGAATAGGAAGAAGTTCAAGTTTTTGGGCGAGATTAATCTAGTTGGCAAGAGTGAGAGCGCCCAGGTGCCCCCCCATTTTGCTCGTGCCAACTACATCAATTCTTTAATAAAGTTCGTTTCTCGTTTGAAACTTAGTTAGATTTAAGAGGCATAAGTGTATTTGTGAAAGTTCACGGTGTAAATGCTGTAAAGTCACATGTACAATTAATCCCGTGGTTCTTAGTTTTGTTTATTTGCTATCGGCGAAAGTGTCGCCGCCGCGCGTTGATTTAACAAACCAAGTGCATTGATTATTTTCCGTTAACAGAATATACACATGATACGATACGATAAAATAACACGAAAAATACGCACGGGTGAAAAAATGTATTTCCGGAGTCAAAACGCATCATTACAACAAAATTTTCGGTGCTCCGACCCTGACAACACACGTCATTTAGCGTCACATCATTTACAGTATATTCTACCGATGCAAACACCATGAAATGCTGCATATTTCCACTTCTTACCATTTAAGTTAACTTATCGAACAATTTAAGTTAACTTACTTTGGTGTTTGCATGTTATTATTAATTAATAAATTACTTTTTCTAGCACTGCTAAAAAGTTGTTTTACTCTTCTTTTAGAACGCGTTCACTTTTCTTCTTTTAACACATATATACACTTCACACTCTGAATTCGAAATGACATGAAAAGTTTTCTTTCGCCATGACAAACAATACTGTATATTAATTTAAAGGACGCCAGTGAGAAGTAACGGAGAAAACGACACTGCCCCGACCCTGACAGCGCCCCAACCCTGACGACACTCCCCTACTATGCGACATAAAAAATTTGATTGGGATCAGAGTATGCTTGTTGGATAGCTGAAGTGCTCCTGAGTACTGTGGCATAGTTCGTTTTTGGCCTAAACGAACATGATGATATAATAATACATACGATATCAAGGTTATTGTTGCATCTGAGAATTTTTATGTGTTTAGCATCTTATAATAAAATCACCCGATAAACATATTTTTGGAATTTATTAACCCATTATCTCCTTCCTTTATAAGACTTTTTGTTCTTTTCAAATTCCATGTTTACCCCATTAAGGGGGTCACAGAGGGTTAATATGTTCTAAAAAATGGTACTCGTTGAATTTTATTATAGGTTTCTGAACATCAGTGGCGTGTAAACTTGGGTTTAAAATTACCAATATGAAAATCAAAAATATTAAAAAAAAATACTGTAAAATTGTATACGTTGAATGAAGTGCATCTCACTTGTTTAATTTTTTCTGGTGGTAATTGTAAATCCAAGTTCACACGTTTCTGATATTCAGTAACCAATAATAAAATTTTGTGAGTAACTTTTAAATATAAAAAAGCAATTTTTCTTCGAAAGGACAAAAAAGACCCATAAAGGAAGGGGTAAGGGGTTAATACATTCCAAAAATAAGTTTATTGGATGATTTTACTATGAGATGCTGAACACATAAACATGTATGTATGTAAGTATCTACAAAAAAAAATGGTCAACGCATTCAGATATTCACTTGTTTCAATTGACACCAAAAGTGTGCCCCAAACAAATTTAAGCAATATTAAAAAACAAAAGAAATCTGTAACCAGCATAAAATAAAATAAATCCACGTATAAATTTATTTAATAAAATCATTGAAGAAGTAGACAACAAGAAAACATTATGTTGCATTAGATAAAAAGTTAAAGGAAAATATAGGGGCACTGCACCAACAGAGAGGCAGAGAAAGATAGAAAGAAAAAGATATGCACCAAGTGCTATAGTTAAGTTAATAACTACCGGGCAAGGCAACTGGTTAAACTGGCATTAATTCTATGTACACATGCTCGTATATGCTCACCAATATATGGCATTAACAAAGTCAAAACTCGGATGATCATTGCAATCATCCACATCATAGATAGCTACAGTTTAAATAGTGGAAAAACAGTAATTTCCTGATTATCACTTTAGGGATAATTTAACCACTGGCGACAACCACAAATTACAATAAACAATCTAAAATCCGCAATTGTTGCAGCGTGGCGCGTGCTGCAACAAATTTACATACAGCAGCAGCAGCAGCAAGCGCATCAGCAAACATTGAATCTTGTTAAAAAAAGAATTCTAACTTTTGATACCCTACATTATTCAGTTTGGATTTGAAGATTCAAATATTCTACATAAATAATATAATTGCGCTTTCATTATGGGCTAAGAAAATGATAAAGGGACTTGAATCCATTCCATGAAACTCGTTACAGTAAGAATTGAAAAGAGGAGAAATAAGGGGAACAAATGGTAAACACATATAAAAACTCAATCTCGATGGTCTCTTCATATGTTATTCGTCACAAGTAAGAACATCATATAAATTCCAGGTCTTTGAAGCTACTAAACCAGACAAAATTCTTTGCAGTTTCTAAAAGACTTAGAAACTTCTATTCTCTTACGGCATCTAATCTAAAATTTCTTATTTTTAATATGGCAGCAATTGATTAGTCTGCAAGATTTGGAAAATAACTTTTATTTGAAAAATCGGAAAAAGTCGAAAATTTTGGTCTAGATTTTGAAAATTTGAGAACTATACCCGACTTGAAATTACTTTCTCCAGAGATTATGAAAATGAAGTCTAGTTGTTAATTTTGCATAATTGAGAACTTAACCCTCAAATGCATGCATTTTTTTTGTTTTATAAAAATTGTTCTTAGAATAATTTCGGGCTCCAGATTACGATTTTTACCTTACTTCTTCGTAAGAAGCCCCAAATGGCAATTCCGCCTCAAGGCGGATCTATGCAGTGCTCACTGCAAATTAATGGCCTAAAAAAAAAAGTTAAAACGGAGAATTGTAAAGCTTTTAATATATTTTATTATTTTAACGTTTCAAAACAATAAATCCAAAGCAATACACATTGCTTTCCTCTACTATGAGTGACAAAATAAAATACTCAAAGCCAGATTAGAAAACTCACCCATTTGAAATTCCATCTCTCCCACAAGTAACTGAAGATAAGCTTTTTTCCAAATAAATTTTTTAAATTCAGTACTGTTTTTGCGTATGCTGTTCCATCAAACTCACAAATAGAATACTCAGGTGCTTCTTCGCAAAAGGAATTATGCAGCCAAGGCACTTCTTTACTCACCTGAATATTTTTAGGTTCACTTGGGAGTTTTTTATTTGATAAAAAAATTCTTTGCCTTCGTAAGGAAAGTCCCAAATCCAATTCTTTTAAGCATTTTCCGAGTTGCACGCTATCTTTAAGGCTGCAATTACTCTTAAAGCCCACCTCCTCCTCATCACTCTCATAGTCTATATTATACATTTCCTTGAACAAATCTTCAATTTCCTTTCATCGGCGTTTCTCCTTCCAATTCTGCATTTTATCCTAAATGAATTGCAAATTGAATTCAAAAGTAGCGGTTGATTTTTATCGTGTGCATTGCATAGGTCCGACTTGAGGCGGTTTTACTTAAAGCATTTATTTATCACTAATGCAATACAAAAACATTCACACGTTTTATTGAATATTCTAAAATAATGTTGAATCTTACTTACCAGAATTTTTTTATTATTCATTTTTCACTATAACTTAAAAAAAATAAACTGTAAAAAAATACTTCTGAATCAAATAATTTTCACGGCCACAATGCCTGACTCTTTACTTTAAAATAACCACAACTTTTGAGCTAGAGTTGCTAAAAAAAAACTGCTTTCTGAAAATCTCTCTAAAAACTAGCAAATAGACATGGAGTTGGCCCTCGATTTAAAATAAATTTACATCGGGGCTTAATTTAAAGATATATGTTAATCCGCCTTGAGGCGGACTTATGCATTGGAGGGTTAATTTGTTGGTTGGTTTTTTCAGGCTTAATGAACGTTTGTCAAAGTGACAAAGCATTAAAGTTATCCGATTCGGAAATTGCTTGTTACCGTGTTTGTCCTGATTAGAAATCGTTTTCTGCATATTTGCTTTTCATTTCCGAAAACGCAAACGGTTTTCTAGGTAGTTATTGAACAACAGCTTCAAATTAAAGCTTTGTTAGCATTTAAGTTTCCCTTTGAAAAAAAGCAACAGTCAAAAAAAAAAAATAGTGGTATTCCATTTGTGTCTTTCTTGATTCTTGTAAAATAATATGATAGTTGTATTAGTAGCATCTCTGTTTCGGATAATCGGATTTCTAAAAGTATGTATACTTAGAAACACTATTTATACCCACCCCAATCAAAACAATACACCCCAAGACATTTCCTAGCAGCCCTTTTCGAATAGCTCTGTACCACTCACTTGAATATAATAGTGTAGGGCATTTAAATGTCAGTTGAGAACGATTAAAAAATTCTTGTTTTAACAGTAGAAAAAAAAGTTCTACTTACTCTGAAATGGGAAATTATAATTTTCTGGCTGCAAAGCAAATTCTACGAGCACATTGATTGTATGCATACGAAGCGTAGCGCCTTTGGGAAGATGCAGAATGTTGTTGTCTTCTGCTATGCTGCAATAGAGTGCAACACACATACATACAAACTCATTCAAATGTAAACTAACATATGTATGTATGTAAAGATGTGTGCATAGGAAAGTGAAAGATTGTGTCGCGTTGCATTTTGGAAGTCGCTTGGATTGCACACAATGAGGGATGGGATGAGCGAGTGTGAAGTTTTGTTGTTGCTATTGCTGTTATTATAATCGTCATATTTTCCGCATTCCACTAAGCAATTTTCTGGCGCGAAAATAGTTTGCTGTAATAAATAGTTTATAATCATTTAAAACGCATACAATTGCTGCTGCAGTTTTGCTAAAGTTAGTGTCTATTTACTTAGTTAAATTTAATCATCACATACAAATGGAAATAACTTTTTTTTAAATTAGGTTTATTAAGGCGAAGTATGTAATATAAAATATGTATATCTTGACATTTTTTTCAGTCAGTCATTTGCCATTCAAAAATACAAGTAATATTAATAATTCAAGTATAAAGTTTGACTTGTCTCTTGACGATATCTTTTGATATCCAAATTTGAAGTATGAACTAAAGTCCGGTTTCCCAAACCTTTTGTTTCCTTTAAGTAGTTGATACCAAGTCCTCGAAACAGTTGAAGAGGACGATCTTGACCAGTTTCAATCTAAAGCTGGACACCAGTTGTGTATTGCCAAGCCAACTAGTTATAAATTTCTTTAGGTATACACATGAGTTGAAATTTAAGAAGGTAGATGCCCTAAGGTGCTGCCGATTGAACTTTCTTTTTTTTAAACTAATTATTTTTATATATGAGCCAGGGAAAAGCCGTACTTTAGGATATTTTTGATATAACAACATCAAAACTAGCATTGACATCTTTTACCAATTATATATTTTTGCTACCTCTTTCATAGTTTCTCTTCCATAGAGTGCTTTCTATTCCAATTTTCTTAACACTCTACTTCCCAAGAGTGGCTTTAGATAGCTTTCATCAAAGCGGGTGTAATTACCACTTGAATAGTTTTTTATTGCTACATTTTATCATATCTTTTAATGAAAATTTCCAAGCTTTTTAAAAAAAATGCATCAGTTATGAGTTAAGATGCGTATTACAGACGTTAACGACAGTCAATTATTTTGAATGAATTTGAGATGAAAATAGAAAAAATAAATAAAGCACTTCTCATCATAATAGCCAGATAAAAAAACTAGCTGTGAATAGCTAGAAATTTTAATTTTTCATACAAAATATTTAATTACTTAAAACAAATTGATAAAAAGTTTATTCAACAACGAATACTTTTAAGGATTCAAACTTTCCGGCGTCATAAAACCACTCGCATTAAATTTTTAGGGTTTTGAGATCAGATTTTTGCTTTTTAACAATCCAAATTTTTTTAAATCAATCAAAAATTTGGGCACAGGAGGGTTAGTGGTCTTCCTCGAATCCATTTAAAAAACTGCTACATATGTAGCATTAAGGGGATTAACAAAAGTTCACTTAGTTGGGGGAAAACAGAAAAAAAAAATGTCATCAAAATTCATATCGTTAAATTTTATCATTTATATCTTCTCTACATAAATCCCATTCGTTCCTATACATTTCCATTTTTTAAAACATTCCCCAAGATTCTCTAAATTTGGGGGATGTGGTGCGGATTCCTTCTATGTTCAAAAACGTATTGCGCTTGCTGTTTTTATCAGCACTGTGCGTTGTCCTGACCACATTTGTATCGTCGGTCAAAGATTTCAAGTAGCCTTCTCGAGGGTCGTTCTCCATAGAAAAATGCGCGGTCTGGAATCTTTGAACCAACTCGAAAACAGCCACAAGGGATGGCGCATTCAAGACCATATTCATTTTGATTTTAACATTCGTGTAAATTTGCACTGATTTGACGTCTTGCACTGATACTACGTCAAGTAGAGAATGATAAATGGAATTTCTTGATGTGTTGGCAGTGGGATTTCTGCCGACCTTGCATCAGCAATTTTTTTTTTTTGTTTATGAAATATCATAATATTATTACAAACCGTCGATCAACTTCGGATTTCTCAAAATCTTATGAAATAGCACAGACTTAGCGAACTTTTGCTATTAAAAGCTTTGTATTTAATAATAAAATACTTTATATTATTCATTCAAAAGCATTAATATCTACAATCCAGTAGGCTAATTTATAAATTAACTCATACAAAATCACTTTAGTAATCTTATTAATTTATTTAGTTACTCGATTTCAGTTTCGTTTTTTCTTATTTGGTTTTAATATTGAATATTTAAGTTATATTTTTGGTTTTATGTAAAAATCTCTTTTTATCAATCAAATTCCTTCCGAAACCAGTTTACGTTATTTTTTCTCTTTACCACACTTGTTGATCATTTTAAAAGAGAGAGAGAGAGAGAGAGACATTTGAGTTTTCTCTTGTAAATTAAAACTTCGAATTTTCGATATTCATTTGCATTTGTGCGTATTTCTCTTCAAAAATTAAATTATTTTTATTCACCACACTGCAATTGAAAAGTCGACTCTCACTCTCCTCTCAATGACTCTCAGTGCAGTGGCACGCGCCTCGATCAATGCATTTCCCCTTTTTCGAAATTATCAGATGCATGCATGTATTTATTTCTTGATTTTATTTTTTAAGTTTCAAGAAAGTATTCTTCAAATGAAATGTTATTTTTGTTTATTTTTCTTTAGTTTCTTAAAAAGAGATTACAACGTTAAGCTCCACCCCTTTATTGTGTAATTGTTTTATTTTGAGACAATACTTAAATTTTTCGATTTTGAGTTTTGATTTGGTTCTATTATAAAAATTAAATTATATTGAATAACAATTACTAAATTTAACTTTTAATCAGCTGGTTCATAAGTTCATATTTATGATTTGATTTTAGTTTTATTACAATTATTCATGTACCATCAACTGATTTAGTAAAACAATACAAATTTGTTGCAAATAAAAGTGATGATAAATAAATACTCGTAATTTTGAAAAAAAAATTTTGATAAATTTTTTCTAAATTTGGCAGTCTACATTTCAGATTATTTATTTAAAATTAATAGGCTTTAAATGAAGAATAATGCCAGAAGAATACCAAAAGAACTAGCAGACCAGACGATCGTTTCGGAACCCGCTCCTCATCTGTGATCTCTGTGATAGTTCCCTCATTTCAACATTCTATATAAGTGAAAACATTGTGAAGTAAATGAGAATTACAAGACAATTATTTTGACTAAATAGTATTATTGAAAGGAACGGCGAAGACCGTAGTGTCCACAATTTTCCAAATTTTCACTCGAATCATTTTTTACAAACGCATCAAAACATACACTTTTCGGTACTTTGTAGTACGTTTAAATAAAATTATGATTACATACCTAAATAAAATCAATGAAAACCCTTAATTTTTCCGAGCCCAAACATATATAATCCCTAAAGTTATTTGGAGAATCTAAACACACAAAAAGTGGACTGAAAATTGTTTTTCCTGCAAGGTCCTAAAAGAATAGATATGCCAATTGACCTATATGTAGTACACCTCAGGAATTTCGATTTTGGTTAATATTCAGGGTAGACAATCTGTAATTTGAAATTTGATTTTGGTGTCAATAAGAAACGAATATTTTTTTTTCATTGTGGTTTTTATTATTCGAAAGTACAATCTTTCCGATGACCGATGGATGCACCAATTTCGTTATTACGAGCCTCAATCGCTGCTGGATGGTTAGCGTAACACTTATCTTTAAGGAGCCGCCATAAATAATAGTCAAAACGGAGTAAAATCGCAACTGCGTGGTGGCCAATGCACATCACCCACGCAAAATTCGATTGTTGCATAACTTGAGTGACACGGTGCGCCATCCTGGTGGAACCGAATATTGTCTAAGTCCATATCTTCTAAAATAGGCAACAAATAATCAGTTATTATTGAGTGGTAGCGCACACGCATCTTCCTTCCTCATTTAAAATAATGATACCCCCTGCCCAAAAAGTTACTTGTTGACGGTGAATTGGCTTCTCAACAATCGCTTTTAGAATCGGATTTTCTGAGCCCCAGATGTGACAATTTTGCTAATTAACGTAATCACCGATGTCAAAGTCAGCTTCGTCAGAAAAGATGATTTTTTGTTAAAAATTCTCATCTTCTTCCAAACATTCCAGAGTCGAATTAGCGAACCGAAAACGTTGCGGATAGTCATGTGGCTTCAGTTGTTGTAACAATTGAACTTTGTACGGCTTCATACCGAGGTCTTTATGCAAAATTCGCAACAAAGAAGTGCATGAAATGTTCAAATCCTGAGAACGATGGGGGAGTTGATGCGTTTGGTTCTTTCTTCACATTCTGACCAACAGCAGAAATTTTTTGGTGGTGCGCGCTGTAGGAGTACGAGAACGCTTTGTTTTATACAATAAAGATCCAGTTTCACGCATATCTTTCACAAATTGATCCACAAATTGCGTAGAAAGCGGTTCTCTTCTACCGAATTTTGTTACAATTTAGGCAGAAGATTCACCAATTTGCAAGTAATTTTTAGTATTTTTCAACGTTGTTTAAGTTTATATCGACCCATTTTATTAACCGCAAAAATAAAGCTAATTTTCCGTCATAATACGAATGACATTAGAGTCGCCACACTCAAAATAACCAGTAGTTCAAATTCCAAATGTTAGATGGACCACCCTGTATTCTCATGTAATTAAAATCAAATGTTTCGGGTGTACTACAAATAGGATATTGGGTATATCTGGGTTAAACGCAGCCTCCAAATTGAAAAAGATGTTTACGCGCAAAATAAAGACTTATCAAATTTCATCACCCCGCGGATGAATCGTCTATCAAAACTGCAAACTCATTTACTAACCTCAGCAGCATCATGATTAAAAATTAGGGCAGTTCTGAGGGTAATCCAGAAGCACTATTGTGTAGCGAATATTTTTATTACTTAATATGAAAGAAGACCAAGGTAATATCAAAACCCGAAACACTTTCTTACAATTATATTACATAAATTTTCAAACTCTGCATCTATATATATCGGCGCCCTGACGGCTGAGGTCGATAAACATATCGCTACCCCTATTCTTCAAACACGTATCTCCACGTTGAGCGAAATTGAGTTTTTTGGATACATTGCATAAAGAAATCCAAATAGAAGTTCTCAGCGAGTTTGCATGAAAAAAAATTTTAGAGCCAGTTCTTTAACCTCGTACCTCCACTTGAACACGAAAGTTGATTTTCAAATCTTTAGTTTTTTTCGTTTTCTGCGAAATGGTAGGGGAGTGTACCAGGGTCAGAGTTGCCACGGCTTAAAACATTTTGTAATCAATGCTTATATAGGGGTGATTTAAAAAAAAAATATTTACGCGTGGTTCAATCCCATGCGGAGCCAACAAAATTTTTTTTAAATGAGTTAAATATTTTTTTTTAAACTTTCTTGGCTCCACATGGAAGCCTAATATAATTACAACAAACAACGATTTCATTATTTACTTATGTAGTGCTAATGGCTTGGTTCTAATGCAAAATTGTGTATTTGCATTATTCTGGGAAATATGTACCTAGTAGGTCATTCTAATGTTCTAGGACTCTTCATAATTTTTAACAAGACACATTTTCTCCAAAAACAGTATAATAGTTTTCTCAACAGTGTTTTTTATCTGCCATTTATGGAAAAAATTCCATTTTCAAGAGGAAGGGTAAGAGTTGGAGGAAAAGTGTATATTGTTTATCTCTTTGTGATTAACGACTTTGCATCAGAGATTAAATTCGTATCTGTTGAAATAAACAAATTTCTTAATAGCCAATGAAGATCCCATTTTTCCGACTTCAGGGAGAACTAGATGTGATGGAGAAAAACTGGGTACACAGTCGTGATCAGCGAAAATTACAAAATTACTATAAAACTGTTGGAAAATCTCTCGAAAATTTGGTTGAAAATTTGTGGTCGTATTGTAATTTTGGTACTACTTACATTTTTCATTCGATAACTTGCAGTGATGACACCAAATATGCATGAACATAATTAATGCTACCCATTCTTATCGAATGAAAAAAACGAAATAAAGGGAGTAATAAAAAATTATGCCAATATATCAAAATTTTCTTGCAAATTTTAGTTCAAATTAAATTAAAAAAAAATAAACAAAATGAGAAAAAGTACACATGTGCATAAAAAAAGTAGGCAAATTTGCTTACAAATAAGCAAAACGACAACCCTGACCCGGGTATGAGACAGCTACAGGTATGAGACAGTCATGCAATATCAATATTGCTGATCTGACTACTGTCAAACTTTTGTTTTGACATGAGCTAGTTTTTGTGGTAACACCGGAGTGAATAGTTATAGATATTGCTTGTATCAACTGTTAACATCGTGTGTGAAAATCGATCACCAAAAACTTTTTTTGGTTTGTTTTCAAAGTGATATATTTTCGAGTGAATTAATTGAAAAAGGTGTTAGTGTTTTACGTATATTTTGCGATCCAATTTTGGATTATGCCGATATATGGTTGGAAATAATTTTTTTTGTTATTCTCAAAATGGCATTATTTTCCGGGTATGAGACATAGCATATCACCGGGTATGAGACGCCACTTAACTACTGTTTTGATCCATTTTTTTTTTTTTTGTATTTTTAGCCATGTCAACCCTAACAAAGAAAATGGTCCATCAAATGCATCAGTGTGGAAACATAGCGGCAGCGATTTGGATGGGCAAGACGATGACTAAGAGGGAGGTGATGAATAATAACTGTTATTCCTTTTTATCTTAGCCATTGAAGACCTACAAAATAAATAAATTTGTTATGGGGTTTTTACTTCATATTTCCCAATTTTTAGTAAATTTTTGTAGGTGTCTCATATCTTTTTGGCAAAAACACACATCCCCAGAAAATTGGTCATACAATTTTGCATGCCAATGGAATCACTAAACTTTTTTGCGATAAAAATTGCGTATTTTCATTACCTTTTCCACAGTATATAATTGGTTTAACCAGTGAAAATTTATGGTACAAAAACAAAACCCGTCTCATACTCCCTTCTGGAGATTCGTAGTAGAAGAATAGAGGTAGCGATATATATCTATATTATATTCAAGGGAAGAATAATTATTGTTGAAATGGTAGACCAAAAAAATTTGAAAAATTATGGAAAACCAAAATAAAACTGTTTAACATAAACGTCGAATCGTCCGTCTTGCTTTATGGCTGTGTAACTTGGCTGATGATCGACCCCCTATGAAAACCAATCCTAGTATTTGTTTAAAAGCGTCTATAAGGTCTGGTGGTCTAGATCTTTTTCAATGTAAGTCTATGGACCGTCTGTAAATAAGCGCCTATTATCAACATACAATAGTAAAAGATGTCGACGCCAGAGAAAAATCATTTGCAGAAATAAAATTATTAGTTAGAGACCATAATCGCAGGCAGAAATTAGTTGAAACTCTATGCTCCACAAGAAGCTAGAGGAAGGAAATATCATCACTGAATTCGAACAAGTTTTGTTGTTTAGTTTTTAGTCTTCTAAGAAAGTTAAGCACGGAATTGGATATTGTGCGTTATCCCCAGATATTGTGGAAGGCCCACAAATAAATAAGCACATTTGACATTGAAATGAAGGCGGTGAAATTATAAGGTTACATAAAAAAAACTGCCTGAAGTTATTTGTTTGGCAAAAAAATAAAAAGTAAACTCACACAAATCATTAATTCCCCTCTATCAACAAAAAACTAAGTAAGTATGACTACCTAAGTTTGTAAACTTACCCCATGGAGAAAACTACGAAAATATTAATCGCCTGCAATTAACAAACGTTTTAAAAATGCATTTTCCATGTATGCATTAATTACGAATCATACAAGCTGATGTGTTGAGATTGTTGCCGCTGCTGATATGATGTCGTTGCTGCTGCTACTGCTGCTTTTGCTACCACTGGTGATTGCTGTTATTCATGGTGATGGTGGCAATGATGGCAATGATGATGATGATGGTGATGCTGAGTGAGTGTAACGCGTGTCACATTTCATTGCAGTATTTTAATTAAGTTGCAAATGTCATCGTTAGGACATCGTTGCTGTTGTAAGTGAGAACAAGAACCACATCGGCTCCTCCTTCCCCCTCTTCTGGCATCTTTAACACCAGGGAATTGTGCGTATGTAATTTTAGCATATTGGTGACATTTATTCATCTGGGCTGTTGTGCCACCCGCCTCGTGAACTCTTCAACAGCTTAAAAATCGTGCCAGCTTTTGTGCTAAATATATTTTATGACACGCAATGCTTTAAATACCGCGACTGGCGCCCTCTAGTGTTCAAGTCATATGTCGTACATAATATTTGTTTGTTTGTTGGTTTCTTTGCAGCACATTGCACTTGTTAGTTTCTTGTGTTGTTGCTGTGTCTTGGCACATTCTCCTCATTTCTGTTTCTGTCTCGATCTAGATCGGTCTGGGAAAATAAACTGGATGCCAAATCTATGTATGTATCTCGAGCAGACTCACTCGCTCCCCTCCCTCGGCATGGCATACGCGCTCGTTTAACACGTCGCCTGACATAAGTCAACATGATATGTTAAGATACGACATCACATCATATGAGTGTGTACTCGTACTCGTACTTTTTTTCATCCTTAACTTTTAAAATATCACATAAAATCTTTCATTTGACTAACTCTTCAGACTGTTACCACAGCGATTTCCATCAGTTTCAGCTTGATTATGTATAATCTTTTGAATTTTCTATAAACATTACTTAAGTAAGTTACTAACTATTAGTTATACTATGAGCCGTACTATCTGTGTATGTGTGTGTATGAGTGGCACTCATTGCGTGTCAAGTGAACATCATATGTGTGTGTCTTTGATTTTTTTGTTTTTTTTTGTTAATAAATTCTTGTCACAATCTTCTGGTTTTAATATGATTTAAGGCTTGTAACAAGTGTCCATTTGAATACTCATTGGCTTTTCGCTGTAGCTATTGCTGTTGTTGCAGTTGTTGCTGCTGTTGCATCAACTTTTGAAAAACAACAGCCTCTGATCTTGTGATGATCGTATGCAAAAACGCATATCAAAACTAGCAATTTACAAAAGTTTACATAATATTTTGTTTTTAATGAGGTCTAAGATGCTGTTGATTTCTATTTATTATCTTTAATCTTACGTTTACCATTTAAATACCTTAAAATATTTAAGACTGGATTTGTCTGTTACATTCTGTTGATTGTTGATTGCTTGTTAAAAAAATGCATACGTAGAATTGCTGACAGATCTGGCAAGTATTTAAATTAATTTTTTCATTACTTATAAGGAAGTGTCTCTTTAATTTAATTCAAAATCGATGGCTTTTCGTTTCTACTTATACTCACCGTTTTGAAACTTGGAGTACAGGCAACATTCCTATTAATATGGTAGATAGATAAAATCAATATTTAGGAGATAAGTTTGATTGGATTTTATAGATAAACTAAGTCATAGAGGAAGAAAGTAAGAAGATTCTCCTTTTTTATTAACTCTAATGAAATTTTGAAATCGAAAATGACGCCGGAATTTCAAAAATTGATGATCTTAATACGCCGATTGGAGTTTTTTTTTGCCCACAACATGAAAAGTTATCATTTGCTCCTCCTTTTTTTAAATTCACCGCCTTAACCCATATGGCACCTTGTAGCTGAGCCGTTCCGGAGCCACGTTCAAAAACAATTTTTTCTCAAGTTACTTTCTTGATCTATCTACTTTGGTTCCCGCTCGTCTTTAATGGATTAATATGTTTCTATCGATTTACATCTTGCGGCACCTTTTTTTTCGGGATAAACGGAGCAAAAAAAAAAATGTTTCCATTTGTGCTAAAAATTTCATTTACAAGGTATCGGTCATTAAAAATAGTAATTAAAGTAAGGACTAAGTGCAAGTTCTTCAAGTTTTTTAATATATTTCAATAATCGTGGGAAAATTTCGTGGCACTAGTTGTTGGAAAACGTTTAAAAAAAACCTCTTGGAATTGCATAAGAAAGTCTTTTCACTTCGCTGTTCGCGCACTCGGCATGAAACAGAAGGTCCCTTACATTCACGTACTGATATTTCACGCACCGTTTAGTGGCGACCACACCCGTCTGCGCTGGTGCGTTGTCATGGTCGAAGTGCGCTTTTTTCCGGTCGTTTTTGAATCTTGAATAATATTCGCCGGTGATCGTTTTACCCTTTTCAAAGTAATTGATGTGAATGACACCGCGTACATCCCAAAAACTGTCGTCACAATCTTGATGGCCGACAAACCCACCTTGACCTTCTTTGGCGCACGTTCGCCCGGAGAAATTCACTGCTTTAATAGTTTCTAGGTCTCTGGTGTATGAATCCATGTTTCATCCACGGTTACGAAACGGCTCAAAAACTCATTCGGGTTGCGGTTGAACATCGCCAAACACTCCTTTGAAATGGTCATAGTGGTCGCTTAGGGGCGAGTGTGAGCAAACGCAGCACCCACCACGGGGATAGTTTTTTCAAGTCGAAATATTCATGTGTTATACTCGCTCAGTTGAGAAGCCAACTGCCTCAGCCAGCTCTCGCATTTTCATTTTCCGTTCGTCTTATATCATTCCATGGATTTTATCGGCGATTTCTGGCGTGACTACTTCTTTTGGACGACCTAAACGTTCGGCGTCACTTGTGCTGGTACTAGGGTAGCCAGTTTTTTGAACCGTGAAATCAGTACATTAGACGTTGGAAATCAGTGAAAATCAGTTTTTATGGTTTTATTACATAGCAATTTTAATGTAATATAGTGATATAAACGTCCTGAAACTTTTTCTCCGATTTTGTGTGTTCATTTTACATTTTTTTTTCGTCAGTAGACAATGTTGATTACGTATCAGTTTCCATATTTAGAGAATTATGAGAGCTGAGGATAATAATCAAATTCAATTAATAACAAATTGCTTTCACCCATTTACAAACTCACGTTAACCGACTTTTCTTCAAGCAAATATTGCTTTTCTCCTCTCGATAGCAGCAATGCGTATGTATTTTACTTTGTGAACAATCAAAAAAATATACAAACTGGGTGAGACTGTCTGCAAAAGCTATTTTAAGACCATTAAGGTTAAGCACAATCAGTACAAAATACAAAAATTAGTACATTTTCGTACTGATTTCGAGATTTCCAAAAATCAGTACTTAAAAAAAAAAATAAGGACGTCTGGCTACCCTAGCTGGTACGATAATCATTTCTTAATCATTGAAGCTAATAGTGCAGAGTCCCCATAGTATTTATCAAGCCTTTCCTTGGTTGCAGAAGTGTTGGTTTTTTTACAAAAAAAATAATGTTTGATAAGCACACGAAATTCACTTTCTTCCATTTTTGCCGGAATTCACGAAGTTGTCTGCTTTCAATGGCTGTCAAACACAAACGCAAAATTTCTAAAAGTCTAGTAACAGATGGAAGTTGACAAGAGCAGTGATGCATTGAAAGCTACTACTTATCAAACTGCCCTCGTATAATATTATTTTTATAATAAATAATAATAAATTGCCATTACTTTGATAAAAGTCAATATATTTTCAAAAACGCATGCTGATTGATTCTCATTGAAAACCGCTTTGGAGTAATTAAAGTATATTTATGACTTACTTTCCTACTGATTCTGAGATCAGGTGCAGTGCAATGGTTTTTTTAAGTAGGCGTTTTATTTTGACTAAGGTGTGAGCAAAACTTAATTGGCTTCAACTGTAAATATGTAAATATTTATTGCATAAAAATATTTAAATAACAAATCAATTACTTTTTTTTAATTAAAAAATGATTTTATTTTTATTAGTATGAAATGGCGACATCTATGTCACATGTGTGCATATCTTTCATCTCTTTCTCTCGTTTTATAAGAGCCATACAAAACGTTTTCAATGTAATGGAAGAAAAATTAAGTAATTTCATTGCTTCGTAGTTTCTTCATCGCCTAAAACGCCATTTGAAATCATATTTTCAATTTTTTATGATACGAACAACATCACTTTGCAAACCATTATCATAATTCTATCCGTCCCCCAGTTCACATGTTAATATGTACATATGAATGCGAAATGCTTAAAAGCTCAGCCCAACTTACAGACCGAACGTCCGACTGACTGACCGACTGTACCATACTTGTGTTCATGTACTACTTTAGTGCACATACTAACATATTAAGAAACTTACATTCACGTCATATTAGGCAAGACCTCGCATCCACATGTCCAGTAAATTCGTCATTTTTCTGCTGAGCTAGTATGCGTTTTGGTGCTCTGTGCATGGACTCGTTGTTCGCCTCTATCTCTTTGCACGGTATGCTATTCCTTCACGGGAGTGGAGTGGAGTGATGTGGATTGTTTTTATTGTATGATCTTTTATGTTAGTACTGCATGCGATATCGTACTGGAAAATAACTACAGCTCACAAACAAAAAGTTAACTGAGCTGAAACTGCGTTCCGGTGCACTTTAACATACTGATACACCTGAGTAGCGCCACTTTCATTTAATTTATAACAATTTCTTCGAATTTGGGAAAAATAATCAAGATTGGGATTTTAGGTTAGATCTCTGCGCTGAAAGTTATTAAAACTTTAAAAGTGTTTTTCTCGAAAAAACGTTTTTTTGATCCGCCCAGGGGTCAGAAAAAATTCTATCGAGCCGATTGGGCTGAAATTCTAATTCGTTATTCTACACGTCAATGGCTCTTCCCCATTTTTACCCGATTTTTAACAATAAAAAAACGAGATTTTTAAAAATCTTTTTTTAGAAGTCCGCCATTTTGTTATTTTTTAATAAAAATGTTTAAATCTACTACCTGCCAGAATAACAAGCCTACAGAAGAATATTCTATCTAAATTTTTTGCTTCAAATGACTTCAAGTGTAGTAATCACTAGTAAAATTAACTCGAAAACAATTTTTTTGTACAGTTAAAGATGTCAATAATAACATGTAAACAAAAATTTAAATGATTGTATTTAATTTTGTTATAATAAAACATTACCGAAATACCCTTGAAAATTAGTTCGGAGCACCAGATTACATCCTTAACAATTTTAAAATAATGGAACTTATACAAAATAAGGAATTAAAGAAATTATAGAAAAAAAGGAGAGTAAAAAATTAATACTAGTTGGTAATTGGATGAAATAATCAAGAATAAAGAAAGCTTTGCTGTACTAGTTTTTTATCTCAGATGCTGAGGTAACGAGTTCTAGTCCTTAATGAGCTAATGAAAAAGAGCCGACTGGTATTTTAGTAATTAAAACTAAGCACTATGAGCCAAGTATATCTTTTCTCCAGCTGGATATATGGTAAAATTTTCTTAAACCAAAAGCATATTTTGTGGCAAAGTTCAGAGCAACCTGTAACTTATGAAGAAATTGGGAGTCAAGTTTACAATATACAAGTTCAGTCCTTTTATAAATATAACGACGCCTAATTATGGGCGTTATAAACAGCAAACAGAGGTGTAGTGTACACTAGGATTTAGATTTTTTTTTGATTCATGACCAGTGATGAAAACGTATGAGACATATTTTCATTATAAGAGGAGGTAGGAGCTTAACTCCAAAATCTTCTCTCCCCTTAGATCCGCTAGAGGTAGGGGATAAAAATTAGTGCTCCAAAGAACAAAACTGATTTGTTTTTGATTTGGTTTAAGTAAAATAAAACCAAAACGGTTTGGTTCATAGTTCAGTTCGAGTCATTAAAATCGAGGATGGTTCGATTCGAAATTGGTTTAGTTCAAAACGGCACGGCAATTATCCCTGATGTATTTTATTAATTTTTAAACGTGCAAGCTTCAGCCTCAGGATAAAATATCTAGTCTTGTAGTAACATTAGGAACATATTGTATATTCAGGATGAGCCCGTTCCGATGGTCAACACGAAATAGGGCGATAAGAACACTCGAGACAAGTAATAAACTAAATCAAAAAAGGTGGCACTATGCCAATGTAGTAGAGTGTAATCTCTTATATTTGTATATATATGTTAGTATATATATGTACATAAATGTTGCATAAGATTTTAGCATACTGTGCACTTTTTCAATGTATTTTTGTTTTATTTTCGTTATTGTTACTGTTTTTGTTGTTATTATTACTGCTGATGTTGATCCTGTGTTGTTGCTGCAGTAAAGTGAAACTCTCGCACGCTGGCTGGCTGCTGCTGCTTCATCCTAACATGTTTGATTAATGATTTGAGTGTTCCACGATAGCACACAAATTACCATTCTGTTGCGACAGGCACATGTCAGTTGCTTTGAGTGGTCAAATGTTTTGATGCCTGGATTGATGTTGCACTACCATACCAGCACAACTACTAGATACAACAACTACATACAACTACGAGCACTCTACTACTACTATGATGAGGGGGAGGGGTAGTATGCTAATAACTACATATCTGCTGCAAATACGAGTATGTTAGTTTGTTCCATCAACGGTGCACGGACGGAAAAGTTTACAATAGTTTGTGAAGAGTTCAATTGAGTGCCTTTTAATATAAGACAAAAAGTCAGTAATTTGTTTCAGGAAAATTGTTGCGGCGTGTTGCATGATGATGATGCACGAACGAAATTTACCGTGTAACGTGTGCATTAATAAAACGTTTTCGACATTTTATTGATAAATTTATTGTTGCAGAAGCCGTTAGTTATGGATTTTTGAAATAGTGAATGGATTTCTGAACTGAGCTGAGTTGAGAGCCTTTGAGTTAAATTGCATTTTTTTATTTTAGGATATTTTGTGGCTTTTGTGCGTGGTACATTTGTGTTTACATTCTCTAAGATGTAAAGAAATTTTTTTAAGTAATAAAACTATTTTGAATTTTTTTTAATGAAAATTCATACATAAAGTTTTAATTACAAGAACATGAGAATCCAATCGACCAGGCTATGAAAGCCAAACCCATTTAACAATTCATGTTCCTTAAGCATTTAAAATTATTTTCATTTTACGCTAATGAATCGGCTGTTCTTAAAGAAATAAAACTGGCAAGTGAAAGTTTGATAATTATTAATAAAGTTTTAGTTTAAAGTTTACGGAGGAAAAAACATTTTTTTTAGCGTAATTGTGTTAGAAAATTTATTTTTATAATTACTTAAGCTCCTGACAGGATCGTTGTTGTGTTTCGTGAATTTATATTACAAAATTTATATTTCGATTCAAAGGTGAGGTACCACGCACCCTTTTCTATTACCCTCTTTTCTTTCTTTGTTGCATATTATTGTAAATCAATGTTTTTTTTACAAAATTTCACTACTGTATTGTAAATGGTTCTGGATATGTCTTGAATGGGAGATGCCATGCCCATTGGTATATTAGAATCGGGATCCTCCCCACAGAGAGAAAGCATGATTGCACCAATTTGTATATCAATCTGTGCTATGGTTTCGGTAATATAGCCAGATATTTTCGCTTTTACATAGTGAAATAAAGAAATGGAGTTAATGAACAAAAACCAAATCGGGGTATAAACGCGTTTTAAAAAAATATATCCAAATATGACATCAGGATTTCCGAATTCAAAATACATCTTTCGCGAATCACGTCACGTCGCCGATGGTATTCCCGTACGGAAAAAATTCCGTCAGCGGAGTTCGCACCGGACATAATCCAAAAAATTAAAAATTGTTGTTTGCAACCGAGTAACCGTGGTGTAATACTGAAAGAGGATATTAAGCTAAGCATTTTGCTGAAGAAAGTTAAGCGATTAAAGAGGAAAATGACGCAGTCGATGTTAAACGCATTTTAATATACAATTAGAGTAGTGCGAGATAATATGTTTGCATTTGAATTTTCAACGCTTGGTTTTTCTTGTGCTGTATTTTGTGTGCATTTAAATTTTAACATTTTGAAACAAAAAATTTATTTAATATAAATTTAATTTTAAAACAAACACAAATAGTTAACAGCTGATTACATTTTGACAGCTATGCAACGCTCCTCGCTGGCGAAAGAGTGGCCATGTTAACATAATCAATGGGTAACTATACAAAGTTCAAAAGTTAGACAGTTGATGTCTTAGAAAAATTGTTTTTAGCAAAAAGTGAAATTTTTCACATTAACATCTCACTCCTTCTCTTATCCTCATTTTTAGTGGTTTTAAGTAAATTTCATGAAACAAATTTACATACTTACGTATCGCTACCTTTATTCGCGTATCTCCAAAAGTTCCTTTTTGCAGAAAACGAAAAAATCTGAAGGTTTGAATCTAAACTTTATTGTTCAAATGAGAGATTGAAAAACTGGCTCTAATTTTTTTTTTCATACAAACTCGCTGAGAATTTATTTTTACAAATTACATGGTTTCGTAGGTATACAATTTATACATTGTAAGTCAGAAAACTCGATTTCGTCTGAAATGGAGATATGTGGTTGAAGAGTAGAGGTAGCGATATGTAGTATGGTTTCTTAAAATAATTTTTTCTAATTTTTCTAATGCAATTGTATTGTCAATAACTTCGGTCTTCGGGAACTATTCATATCGTTAGCTCAGAGTCCAAAGGTGCTAAGTCCATTTTTTTAATTTTATTGAGACAAACAGCTTTCGAATACTGAAAATATTGCTAAATACACAATTTCTTCAAAAAATTAAGCAGCAATAAGAGACCGCATTCTATGCAATTACACAATTTGATTGAAATGAACAAGTTGCTGTTTTTTATGTGACTTAGCGTTTTCTTATTTGGACATCATCCGCATAAATATAGCGTTGGCAAGATTTGATGCATTCGGAGATATCATTTATTAGTGAAGTGAAAAGAATTGATCCTAGAAACGCCGTTTTTCGGAAATCCTTACGCTTATGAAAAAAAATCCCTTTTTTCCCCTACACCCACTTTTTTTGCCCTACACTTCTTCTTCTATTTCATGGCTCAATTTATTTCTTTTTTTCGTACGTACGTCAGTAACAACAGAAAAAATTCTTTCGGCGTCAGCATTGGCATGCGGCAAACTAAGTACAATTTTTAGTAGTTTTGCAAAATTTGAAAAATCAAATTGTCATTAAAATTTTTTGATTCACAGACTTTGGACCAAAATACTTCAACACCTAATTTAGGCAATATTTGCTTTTCATATTTAGTAAAGTTATATTCTAAAGTTAACCATTCCTGTGTTAGTAAATTAAGATCAATTTTATACTTATTGCAGAGCAATTTAAATTGTTAAACACTTTTGGGATTACTTATCTGCCAAAAGTCTAGACGTGATTGAATTGTTTTGTCCGACCATAACGTTAGCGCCATTGCAACAAAGTCCAATGATATAGCCAAAGGGAATTCTGTATGATAAAATACATTTTTGAAAATGGTCATAAAGTGCTTCAGCAGTACAATTAGCTCTCACGTGAAAGTCTTCTCCAGCTCCTCGACATAATATCTTACAAGAAGACAAATCGTTTTCTTTGAAGAAACATCAGTGCTTTCATCAAGTAGCACAGAAAATTTATATCTTTGAAGCTTTCTGATAAGATTTTCCTTTTCTTCTCTGGCTAACAAGTTAAGGATAATTTTTAAACATTTGGTTCGTCCTAATTGGCAATTTCTTATTAATGATGAATTTGGCACAATATCTTTCCATAGGGGTATAAAATGATCAATAACTTGAATAGCTTAATTGTGTTCGGCAAAAAAGGCTTAAGCAAATTTCGGAATTGGTCACATCATTGTTTTTTCTGTTTGGTTTTTGTTTGTGAAACATTTTTTTTGTGCTTTTGGATACCAGTGTGTTTAATTAAGTCTGATTTACCGCGATTTAGTATTTTACACAGAAGCCATACATCTGCATTTAAAGTCGTCATTTTTGACCGGCTCCAGCCATCCCATTAGCTTCTTGTCTCTCAACCAACTTGAACAAAATCGTTGTTTTCTGTATGTCTTTGATGGGGTTTCAGCATCATCGAGAGACGAATCAAACATTTTTCTAAAATTAATTATGTTTTAATTTATTATGTTTTGAGGTTATTTAGTGTTCACAAACTTAATTATTAAAAATGAAGAGACCTGCAAAGATGGCGTACGTATGTTTAAAAAAAATTTGCACAAAACAAGTAAAACGCGCAAGTAAATTTCACAAAGCAAAACAGGTGTTTACTTGTCATTGTTATTAAAGACGCCACATATTCACTTACTTCGTATTATAGAGGTACTACCAGATTTACGAATTTATAATGACACATTAAGAAAAAAGTTTAGAATTTAAAAAAGAAAACTGCGATTGAAAAAAATACCTACAACTCCACAAAAGTAACAAATCTTTCCCTACATGTCAAATTTTTGAAGAAAATCCCCACAAAAAGGGAAAAATCCCTACACTTGGCATCACTGGTGATAGTATTAAAAATGTACTAGTCGGTAAGGCCCCAGTAACTGGGGCTATTGTTTTTATCAATACCGGAAAGCGAAAATCGACCATCCTCAAAATTTACAGAGACGGAGATCCTCGACGAAACTAATGCAATAGTTGATGAATTTATTATTTAGTTCTTCAAGATCGGAACTGGATAGGTTATTCCCAAATTTGTTTACATAAAAGAATTTTTTGTTTTTACGAATAAGAGAGGTACAGCGTTCCAAGCTTCTTTGTATTCACTATATAGAAAGAACATTTGTATCTTCTCTATCGGGAATACAGTAGGTTACGCTTGTTAATAAGGTCTCGTTAGTTAGTATACTGTTGGCATCATTAGTTGTGAAAATGGGAGCCCAGTTCAAACTATACCAATCATGAAATCGCAAATATACATTAACAGAGAAATAGTTAAAGTTTTTATAAGAGGTATCATCCACACGTGCAGGAAAAACATTTAATGCTGGAAAGATCAGATCATGGTAAGAAGGCTTTTAGCATTCAAATGCATACTACAAAGTTTAAAATCAAAATTTATAAAAATTCTGTAATGCTGAAAATTTTTTCATATTGGCGATGAGAACATTTTTCATACGCTTAAAAATTTCTCTGATAAAATTAACGGTTTTAAATCTAACTTTTTAAATGTTATTTGAAGTTACTAGGGTTGTTGCATTTTCAGAAGCTGGATTGAGCTTAGTCAACATTGCTGCACACAGAGGTGTTAGTAACTCAGTTGTTAGTCGAGTCCTTAATCGGTACGAAGAAATAGGTGAATTTATTACACGCTAAGGTTAAGGTCGTTCTCGAATGACAAACCAAACAACAAACATCGTGTAGCACGCTTACAGTATGTACGTAATTATGTAGAATGGAGACACCAGCAATGGCAGAGAGTTTATTTTTTGTGATTTATCTCGATTTGGGCTTTACCAAAATAACAAATGAATTCGTGTATAGCGACGTAGTGGCAAACATTTCAATCAGAACTGTGTCGTTCCAATCGGAGCATTCAATGGTGGTTGCCTCATTTCATTTTGTACCAATATTTACAAAAAAATGTACCAAATGGGGGGAAAATGTACCAATATAATAAATAACATTAAATGTTATTTATTAAGGATGCAGTCTGGTGTTCGAGTTTCAACAAATCAATTTTTTTTTTTTAAATGTATTTCGAAAGTACAATATATTGAAAGTATACTGTAAAAATTTCAGACCAAATCTCAAAATATTAACGAAGATATAGCACATAGTCGAGAGTGCCTGTTGTGAAAACTTTATCTGTTGTTAAAACTTAAAAAGCGTTTTTCTCGGAACAACGTTTTTTTGACCGGCTCAGCGGTCTGAGAGAATTCTATAGAACCGATTGGGCTTAACTTTTAATGTGTTACTTTACACGCCAATGGCTCTCGCTGGTACTAGGATTGTTTATTTTTAATCATTATTTCCTATTTTTTACAACGATTTTCAACAAAAAATAACGCGATTTAAAAAAAAAAACTGGGAGGTCCGCAATTTTGTTATTTTTTATTCCAAATGTTTAAATCTACTACCTGCTAGAATGACAAACCTACAGAACAGTAATCTATTTAAATTTTATGTTTAAGTAGACTTCAAGTACTGTAATCACCTGGGCCAGCCCCACACCTTTTTTTAGGTGCCCACTTTAGACTTTGGAAGTAAAAAACACTACAAAAATATCGTAAAATAAACCCCCAAAAAATTTTTTTTAAGATGTCAATAATAACATACAAAAAATGAAATGATCGCATTTTATTTTGTTATAATAAAAAACTCCTGAAATAACCTTAAAAATTAGGCCGGAACACCAGACTACATCCTTAATAAAAAGTAACACACTAATTGAAATATATTTTGTATTTCAAAAATAGTTTTATATATTATTTATATTTAAATTTTAACTTTTTCAGCAAAAAATATTTTGAACATAAGTTTACAATTCTTAATTATTATAAAAGCTAACTTTGTCTACAGAATGTACCAAATTTTAAAAACATGTACCAATGTACCAAACGCAGAAAAATAGAAAAAAATGTACCAGTTTTGGTAGAATTGTACCAAAGTGGCAACCGTGATGGTGGTTCGATCATAGTATGGGGCGCTATTTCTTGGTTCGAGAAATCTGAACTTGCGGTTATTCCTACCCCACCTGGTTTAGCAGCTAATCGCTAGGTAATTGAAATTTTACTACCTCATATCCTCTAATTTCGGCAAGAACGTGGAGAGAATTTCGCATTTATGCAAGATAATGCTAGACCTCATACGGCAGGAATAGTATGAAACTTCTTTTTGGATCATGACAACAACAATCGATTATCCTGCAAACAGTCCGGATTTTAACCCGATTGAACATATCTGGAATATGATGGAACGGAGAATTTCAATTTATTCAATAAGAAATATAGTAGTACATTAAGATATGGAATCTTTTCTAGTACTTAAAAATAAGATATAAATATAAAAATAGGTACCTAATTACAACAGCTTAAGAAGAAGACTTACTTACTTAATTACTGCAATAACTTTGGTAAAAAAATATCGTAGGAAAAAGAATAAAACCCCATTTTCAAGATGAGGAAATGATCTTCAACATCCATCCATCAGTGGCGCTACGTCCATATAAGCCCAAAAGCCGGGCTTGCCTAAGAATTGGTAACTGAAAATTTGTATAATATGTACTTATTTTTATACTATCTTATTTTGTACTATCTTTGTTTTAACTGAAAGAATAATTTTCTTTTAAAATGTTTTATTTGTATTACCCTGTTTTTCAATAGCTCGTATATGTACTAATAAAAAATTAAATGTGGATTATATAGAATACACACAAGCATTCACGGTATCGCAGTTCATCAAATTGGCTTTTACGAGGCTTTTAAAAATGTATGTTTTCATAACATGCTATTTCGCTTATTCTAATTGGAAGTTCAATAGCTTTTTTAGTATGTGCAGTTCCAAATAAAGTAGCAGCTTACCAATTTTCTACTACTATGTATGATTTTATATAGAACTTAAAAGCTGGCTTTCAGTTTTTGTTTGCCATTTGGAAAGTATTTACTACACTTGCTTTTACTCCTATATTTTTGCGCCATTAGATTTTAGCAGAGCTTCGAACCGGTTAAATTTGGGTTCGTATTCAGATTCAGGCTCAAGCCAAAAATAACAGTGTGTTCCAGTTCAGGTTCAAATAAAAATGAAGCAAAACAAGGTTTTTCAAATAATAGTTTTACTTATTTACATACATCAATACGTTTAGTTACTTTGCAATTTGCATTTTTTCATTCCGTTGACATTTTTCTTATATTTGATAATTTACATTTTTATTAATAAGGTTTATATTAAGAGAAATTATCGTTTAGTTTAAAAAATAGTATATCTCTCAACGATTTTAGTCCAAAAATGTCCTTTCTACGTTCACCTCCTGAATTTATATGCTCAATTTTTAATGTTAATATTTTAGCACGTCGAAAAACGTTGATAAAGCCCAGACAGAGCTTTCATTTTTCTTCGTCAGTACTTCAATCGGGATCTAGAACATTCCATCCTTATTGCCAATTTTATCCTTGATTTGGTAAAAAAAATTCACTGGGCTTGCCCACTGCCAGGCACGCCACTGCCATTCACTCCGAATAACAGAAAAACATTCTCCTACCACGTACATTGCGTTAAACTTTCGGTTTTTATTTTTTCAACAATAATTCATTTTTTTATAAACAATTTTTGCAAAAATCAAAAATAAAGGATCATAAAGATGCGATTTTCTCCTTTAATTTGGTTTGTTTTATATGTTTTCCTAGGTCATGTTTTCGCTGAGATCCATCGATTTTAAAATTGATTTTTTGTCAAAAACTCGTATTCACTATTTTTGGAGACCCAACAGGATATCTCCAAAATATGCGTTTTTGGCTGGTATTTAGTTTATTTTCCTAAGAACTTAATAAAATAAATTCTGAATAATTTTTTCATAGAAAACACCGAAACTCGTTGCAGGAGTAATTCTGAAAAATCCGCATTTCCTTCTACTCCTTTTATTTCTTTAACGTCTTTATTTTATGTGGCTATAATTCTGATACAGTATTCAGGTAAGAATTTCAAAATATGTATGCTTCTGGAACTCGCTCACCAATTACTGCTCGTAATGCAATAGTGGAGCATGCTATTTTTTTTACAGATTTCTTAATACCGCTACTTAGATCCCACAACGGAATCAGGACGAAATCGAAAGTACATTGATATGAAAACATTCAAATGGTAGACGATTTAAATTCCCGATTAAAGCTATTTCACGTTTATACTTTGTGCATATGTATGCATAAGCAATATTGTAGGTTATGTAACAGAAACCGATACTTATCTTGATGAAAAATCTTAAAGCATAAAACCTTTTAGCATTTTTGCAATGCAATTATTTGTATTTTTGGCTAACAGAGTTGTTTGTGGCAGCATCAGCAGCAGCATGCAAAGCAAAGCTACAAGCGCCTAGGCATTAGAGCAAGTGCACTTTCCGAGGCAGGAGGGGGAACTTTGAGGCTAGCTCTCATGCATTCAACCACATCACTTCACTCGTACAACTTCTAAAATATCAAATTACAGAACAATTTGCTAGATGCGCCGTATAGTATAGCGCTTTCAAAGAGAGACTATCGACTATCGTTGAGGAAATCTCTCAAGCCTCTAATGGATTGCTGCAGCAATTGATGCGTTCGTCTGTGGCGCGCGCATACTGATCACATGACTGTGTGCTAATAGATCGCTATGGTGGTGGTTTGTGGTTGGCGCTGGCGTGTAGCTGTGAGATCACCAACAATATATATACCAACAAATACTTGCAATTTTAACTTTAGGTCGGCGAAAACATGCACTAAGATATCTTTGTTATAAATCTAGATGTAGAAGGAAAGGAGCCCGAATTCATGCTGTGTGCTGTGTTTGCTGTTATTCTGCTGCGGCAGCGGCTGCTACAGCCAAAGTATTGGCACGCGTACCGTATGATCAACTCAAGATACTCGTGCAACAAATAAACATACATACATGTTCATAGCATTTATAGCCTGGTAATGTGTTCGAAGGCAAAGCTATAAACTCATTTGTTGTTTCGTTTCAGATTTGCATGCAACGCAAGCGGAAAATAATTTCTGGTATACAACTCAAAAACATTTTATTTTCATTTTGTTCTACATTTACAGGCGATCGCGATGGCGGTGGCAGTGGCGGATTTTAAGCATACTAAGCCTTTGATGTTTTTGGAGCGTTAACCTAAAATTAGATCGGTCATTGATAAACTTCATTCTACCCATTTACACATATGTATACTTAGGATTTATGCTACCTCCACTCATATACGGGGTTAACATCCGCACGTGAGTATGAAAACTTCTTTGATAAATACTTTTGTATCGTGTACATAAATAAGGTTCCTCTTATTGTAGAAATATAGGCCAAATTCTGTGTTACTTATTTTCCTTATTGTGTTTTTCATCACCACTTAAAACATTATAAGGGTCTTATCTAATTTATTGGTAGCTAAATTTGTGAAGCAGCATATTTGGCTCTAATGACTATTGTACATTTCATATTGTTGCTAACACTTGGGACCAAGAATTTTTCAAAAAATTATTTTTACATTAAGTTAATACAGATTTTGTAAATACAATATATGATACTCTACCGAAGATGGTGATCAACCGGTGACGGACAACTAGCTTATTTCCAAGCCTATTGTCGGCTATACTACTTAAAACATACTGTTACAATGCTGTATCCTGATAGAAAATTAATCCTGGACCACAGTAGATAAGAAATATCATTCCCTATCTATCAACGGTAAGACACTGGCTGGCAACCAATAACAGGCCGGTTCAGGCGCCGCAGTTGATTCCTTATAATCTTTTTTCAAAGCTAATACAGCATTCCTTAAATATTTCTTAAAGAAATCTGCAAAGTCATTCAAGAATTCAAATTTTCCGCACTAACTGGCAACTCTGCTTTGTTTTTATAGCTTTTAAGTGTGTTTGCTGGCTTTTTTTACTTTTGAGTTTCCTTTTTATGAAGACTAGTAGACGTACGCAACATTTGTGCGAATGAGCCATAAGGAAAAGAGTTATTAGTGTTTTTATTTTGATAGGCGCATAAAAAAGGTCATGTTTTTGCCAGGTTACTTGAAGAGAGAAGGCTTAAGTAAGTCTTCAGTTTGTGTAATATGACCGACATGTATGAAAATATAATGCGGAAATGGCGCCATATAGAAATGCAGTGGTGGTTGCAATTTTTAGGCTTAAATTAATAAATAAAAGAAAGAAATGTTCAGGTTTTAGTAACTCCTAGCAAACTAATGCTAATACTTTTGGGTATTTTGAAATAAAATAATTTAAATAAAATACAAATTTTTAATATACCACGTTTTTAAAACGGACTAAAAAGTATAAAATAATTTATCTTAACCCCATAGGGATTTATAACCTCACAGATTCCTAACCCCATGTAGATTTGTAATCGTGAATTTTTGTAGGTATGAAAAAACTTGCTTGATTTAAAGGATTATACACTTGTGCTCGAGAAAAAGGGCATTTTTACGATTTTTTTTTGGAAAAACTACACAATTTATTTTTTAAAAACTGAACGTCTATTTATTTATACATTTCATGAATTTTTTCAAAAGAAAATATTTATAACTGGAGTCACTTCAGCCATTGTACCAAAACACAATTTTCCCGACATCTCTCGCGGTGAGCATGAAAAAGAAGGAACTGCTTTTCTGAAATACAAAAAAAAAATTGTAGTTTGTACCTTCACGCTCTGAGTGAACGAAGGATTTTGCAGGATTACTTTTTTACAAAAATGGTGATCGTTTTTCTAAAAAGTTGGAGTTTTTGAACGTCTGAGCTTTCGGTTTTTGCAGCAAGAAAAAAAGTTTTGCTTGAAATTAAAAATCCTTCGTTCACTCAGAGGCTATTATTGTTATAAACGAGCCTGCCAAAATTCATCGATCGGGTTAACGGTTCTTGAGAAACTGTGCACACCGCAACCGCATTTTTTGAAGAAAAAGTTACGAGATAATCGCGTTTAAACTTACGGCACCATGTCGGAAGTAGTTGGAGGTAGCGTGCTGTTGGCAGCTGTAACTTTGGTTCTAGTGCTCAGATTTCTATGAAATTTGGAGAATATTTTCTCAAGAGAATGTACTTTGAGAAAATGCAATAAAAAATTTTCGTTTTTTTCGGCCAATACAAGTGTATATACAATTTTATCTCTATCCATATGCATCCCACGTTTTTCGTTTCGTTATCATACTTTAGCTATGCCATCAGTTAGTTAATAAAGTACTCCTTATTTATTCACCAACCTAAAAGTATGCTGTAATATAATTATTGTATAATAATAATATTTATACACCAGCCTGAAAGTATGCTGTACTATAATTATTGTATGTGTAAATAAATAAACGGTAATATATTATATTATTTTGTATTTATATACATTTTAAATATTTCATATTGCATTGTCATCCAGTTTTTAGTTAAGTTTAAATTTTCTAGTCTCTAGGTCATCGGAAAGTTAGTTTAAAATCGATTGCAAAATTCCACCCGAACAGACAGACAGACACCATTGAAAGCGAGTTGATATAAACATGGCAATAAAGTAGTAAAGCAGTAGTAAAAAAAAGTGGTAAAAAAGTATTAGAAAAGTCATTGGACAAAATTTCAGTACTGGACTGTACATATATATGTACAAAGATATACCGTACTCCAAATAGTTCTTGAGATATCTCATACCGTCATGAATATTCAGGTTGTATGGGAGATGCCACGCCCATTTGACATTAAGGCCTCACACTCCACTATGACTACATTGATAAATAATGCTTGCATACTAAATCTTAATTCCGTACTGTAAATGCTTCCTGAGATATTTCATAATGAATATTGAGGTCATACAGGAGGTAACACACCCCCCTTTCCAATGCCGCTCAAACCTATTCAGTAGTATGGCATTGCCAAACAACGTCGTTGTACAAAATTTCAGTACTATATTGTATAGTAGTATAGTTTATATAGTTACTACTACTACTACTATATTGTATATGGTTCCAGACATATACCCAAATAAGGATATGATTTGTATAGAAGGTACCAATCCCACTTTTCCATTTTGCAAACTCACCCTAATTTTCAACAAAGAATGCCGTGACCAAATATTACTTTCATACCAAATCTTAGTATCGTACTACAAACAGTTCCTGAGATGAAAAATCAGGTTTGTATAGGAGGTAACACTCCCACTTCTCCAATTCTCATTATGAATTTTGACAGGCCTCATAACAAATTCATTGTGTAAGTTTCAGCTCAATCGGACGGTTTATTTTTGAGTTTACATCTAATTTTTATATATAAAGGTGTATAACTTGAAAATGAGGGAATTTTTTACAGAAATATATTAGTGTTCATCAGAAGCTGCGGCATTTTGACATCTTTCAGGCAATTTATGAATTCCTTCTTCATCCGTCCATCCTTTGAGGCTATGAACGAATCAATCCAACTTTTGATACTTTTAGTACACGAAAGTCTAGTGAATACGGCGGCTGAGACAAAACTTCCCATCCCCTGTTTTCTAAATAGTTTTAACCGGTCTAGTAACATGAGAATGCGCGTTATATTGGAAAATTGTGGTCTCCGTAATAGTTTCACCAGATTTTAGCAGCTGGTATTAGATGACAACCTTCCGATCCCACCAAAAACGGAGCATTACCGCCACGAATATTCTGCTTCGGCTTCACTTACGACTTCTTGCAGTTCAGGTTGTCGCAATAAATCATCGCCAGTAACAATTCGATGTAAAAGCGAAGCAGCATCTCAGCTTTCTCTCTCGGCTTTAAGTCATATGGCTCCCAGTGTCCTTCCTTCCTTTTGCTTGAATAACTTTCAATGTTATTGAAAGTTCCTCTTGCGTCGAGTCCTCGAGTTTTTATCGAGTAACATCACCAATTTTTTATTTTCGAACTTTTTCACTTGGCCAGGACGTTCCTTGTTTTCCGTCTCAAAACCTCCACTTTTAAAGCGTTGAAACTTTCAGCAGCACTTTTTTTCGAATTAAAGAAGAAAAACCAAACTTCCCGTAAATGCTGTTTTTTTGGCACATATGCTGGCATGTTTGAAGCGCAAAAAGTTTATGTTGTTTACACTTTGTTAAAACACGAAAATTGTTAAAGTACGAGTATTGCAGGTGTGATTCCGCACAAGTTACGCTATCAATAGTAAATCCCTCATTTTCAAGTTATAAACCCAATATAAAAAGATGAGCTTTAACGCTTCCACAGCTGTGCATCAGAAAGCATTATGAACCACATCTCACCGTTGTTGGGTACACATACATATATGCATATATGTATGTATTTATGTACATGAGCTGAATAGAAAATATTCACTGGAAGGGAAACTCTAAAACGTAAAATACTTTTGACTTTTAAAATATTTATGACTTTCATGTCCTAGCAAATCTAACAATAAGAAAACACTTTGACTTTAGATTTCTATTCTAAGGAACAACAACAAAAATAGCCGCGTGCCAAACGCATCAGGAGAGTATGCGTTTGTTGGTGCTCCAAGCGAATACAACTGTAACAACAACTGCTAATAAAAACATACATACATGCATCCAAATAGAAATGTATTTTGCTTGAAATTGCATATAGGATGAATTTAAAAGCTTCCGAAAGTGTGTACAGAATTGAAAAACCTTTCAACTAAAAAAAAAGAGAAAAAAAAGGATTCATTCGCCAACAAACCAATTCCAATTTTAAGACCAAATCCAATCGATAGCATTCGCTCGTTGGTGTTAAAAAGTCAACGCTTAAATGTGCATTCATAAATTTGTTCTTTACTTGGCGTGACAATTGCAACAGGAACAAGTAACATATTCAAAACAACAACAATAAAGCAGCAGCAGCAGCAAGATCACAATATGATGTTGAAGTAGAAGAAAAAGAAGAAGAAGAAGAAGGAGGCGAGAAATAGCTACAAATATATTAAGGGCGACATGAGGGCAAAGTTATACATATTCGCATATGAATGTAGACGACGACGACGAGCGACATTTCATTGTCGCCTTTGTCGTAAGGGGCGTAAGCGTGTCCAAGGTGTCTGGAAACTTAAATTTTTTTTGGTCGAAAATTTAAATTTCATATACATGCATACAAACAAATTCACATAATGTTGTTACTATTATTTTTGCTATTCTTGTTAATGTTGTTGCTAGAGAATGCGCGCGATAAGCTTTCGTGCGCATGCGCACGGTCGGTCAGAGGACGCAACGCATCGTTGCATTATAGCATGGTTGCAACGTTGGTTGCGTTGTTCTATGCTCGTGTTGTACTTTAACATGTTCACAGCGTGTATCTTTGCTAGTTTTACAAGATGTTTCCTGTCTCCGAATCGAATTGTTGTCAATATCCGGCCTTAAAGATTGTGCAATCCTTTTTTTTTGTGTGAAGCAAAGAAACACGCATGCGCACAAATATTTTTATTGTTGTGTGTGTGGTATAAAGTTTCCAATGCGACAAAGTCATTAATTTAGACATTTTCGAATTGATTACATGTCACGTGTCAAGCAAATAGTACGCCGATATATATATTTTGCTCTTAGTAGGAAACAATTTGCCCCATTCAAATATCAGTGCTCTATGTGATGAAGATTTCTACCTTCATGGAATCCCAATATGTAGAACGTTTTTATTATATTACATTTTATATGAAACTCATGCAAAACATTCACAAATTTATTGACCCTCATGTGATAAATAACAATTTGCGCCTAAGTCATGTTAAATAAATTTCTCTATAAATTTGTTTAACCACTTGTACTTGTACCTAGTTGTCGACCACAATATGTGCGCTTTGCCTGCTCTTTTCACAAATCACTGACATTTTATTAACCAATGGCTTATTTGGTTTTAATCCTGACTAAGTCCGTTGATTAGTGGCTCGTTTGCAAATCAGTGTTTAATAAATTTTACATTACACATATTGCATCGTATATTGGAATTTATTTGGCGGTAATTGTAAATTTCATTAAATTATGAAAAGAAGCAGTTATGAAGTTAAACTGTCGCCCAGATGTTGTTATCGTTTTAATGATCTGTCTGTCTGCTACTCGTTTGTAACGTTTTAAAACCTGTGGTGCATTCCTACCTGTTGTTTCTACATATGCAGATATACAAAATCCGGAAGACTCACTTCTAGTAATAACTACTCGAACGCTTTTGTGTCTTACAAGAAAAGGGGCAAATGCTGAGGTGGGTGCCGGAGAATGCATCGGAATCTATGGAAAAAATAAAAAAGTGTTTTTCTCCTCTAACCGCTATAACAACTTTTAGCGTGTTCACTGAATAATGCTCAATGAATGATCCCCAATTGGCCATAGTTATGTAGTGACGATAGTTCAACATCGGTTTTAGTTGGAGATTTTGGTATGTCATGGAATTTAGTTAGAACCAAATCATCTAGGCTATGCTGCTAGTGTTAGTACTTCTTCACCGTTGCCTAGACCCTCCTAATGGAAATAGAACTAGATCTGCATGTGAGGCATGTTGGGATGATCCCTGACTCGTAAAGGCAACAGTTTTTTCCTCTCCATGTTTCGTTGCTCTGGAACACAAATAAAAGTTATGTTCTTAAAGTTCCTTGCTCATGTTGTTAAATAAACTATTTTGATAATAACTACTACGACTTTTATGTCGCAAAATCCAATTAAAAGCCCAGGTCGAGCTTTCGCCACCCACTCATGTTTTCATAATCTTTGTTTTCTTCATGGGAAATTATTCAACTACTAGATGGATTTACTATTCTAGTTTACCCTCGACATAAACTAACCAGCCTCAAAACCAGATAAAAACTAAACTTATTCCAGGCGGGATAGTACAGAAATAAAAATATGGTATATATATTTCAATATCAGTATTCAATGAAGATATTTGGAATCAAATTTGAAATTCTTGGTTACGATTTCAAATATTAGTAACTTATATAGGATATTGAAAGATTAAGAACTATCACTAAGATCACTGATGAGAAATCGTAGAGGATTCCGAAACGGCTGTCTGATTTACCCGTCTCTATATACATTGTTGTTGTGATGACTACATTTGTTCATTAAGCCTGTTTATATATAACTTCAAATTAAATTAAAACATGGAACATGGACTAAAACTTTGAAAAATTAACAACTAGATTTAATTTTAGCAGTCTACAAAAAAATAAAATAATATTTTTTATGAATGAATGACGAATTTTTCATCTGGGGTACTTTTGACACTTAATTTTCAAAGGCCTGTAATTCCAAAAATTATTGAGCGATTTTAAAAGATGTTACTGTTTGTAAGACATTGATTTTTCTAGATCAAACCGCAAAAAAACTAAATTTTTATAAAATACTCATTTTGTCAAAAGTGCCCCAGGCACGGGCGCATTTGACTTTACAAGGGGCACATTTGACAAAGGAAAAACCCCCAAATGTCTGGTTTCGTCAAAATTCGATAATTTTTTTTGCAAATGGTCCACCATTTTGTTTTTTTAAAAACTGAGATCGGATTCGTAATCACCGACCCCAAAAACCCCCTAGCTCAAATAATCATTACAAAACAAAGATTTTTTCGACTTATGGCCAGCTTTTCGGTATTCCAGACCACTGTGCGACTCCTAGATTTAGTATGAAAGAACTGAAATGTTGTCCTCTTTACCCCATATTTTTCGGAGGCTGATGCCACCGTTTCATGCTTATTTCTAATATCTGAAATAGTTCTCTTCATTTTCGCTTCGATTTGTCCTTTTAGCTACGTACCACATCTTTAAAAATGTATAGACAGAAAATATAGCAATTGTATTGTAAATACGTAAATCTGCAATATAGGGAACAATTGATATATGTAAAATGTGTCGCTTTGGTAAAAGTCAAATGTGACCCAAAAGCTCTTAATGATTTGTTTCTTCTTTTTCAATTTATCTTGTTTTATTTTCAAAAAACACACTTTTATTTTCTTAACATTAAAGATCAGTGCTAACAAATTTTGTTAGTCTTTTTAAAAAACAATTACAATTAATTCTCAAAACACTTACACACGTCGAAAATTACATCAGCGTTAGCAAATTTACAAAAGCACGTATTAATCCAAGAAGAGTAAAAGTAGAACCTTCAAAGTTCATAACGTTTCTTTAAATCAAATTAAGCTTTTTTCTGCATTTTAACTTTTTGGCTTTTATGGCGTGGTCACACTGTAAATTGCAAAGTCAAATGTGCTCCGGTGTCAAAGGAGTACAAGAGATAATAAAAAATTTGAATTTTTTACTACCTATCACTGGTCCAAAGTAACTTTCTTGCACACTAATAACTTGTCTTTCTATTAAATTAAATTAGCATGGCTTAAATGTTTTGGACTGAAAAACCCAGCAGTTAGGAATATATATGAACACGGAAGATATTATTCCCAGAAAATAAAAGTTTTTCGTTTTTTAAAAACATATGCTATTCCTAACATGAATTTACCTATTCATGCTAACCCATCCAATCATAATGTTTTATTAGATCATTCATTCATATGCTCTTCCCGTCTTTCCACAACCCGACTCTATTCCTGAAACTTCAATAAAAGAAGAACTTCGAGAGGACTTAATGCTCTAACTAAAGAAAAAAAGGGAAGAAATGGAAAATATTACCACAGGAGCAATTAAATTGGAAAAAGAATATTCTGTCTTAAATGCAGAGTTAGAGAAACTGAAGTTTGGTCCTGAAAATGTACACGTCCCTATTGACAGGGATTTAGAATTCGAGCATTTAATTACTAAATTAGCAGAGTGTATTAAAAAAAAACTTATTGAATAAAAATCGTTAACCAAATGGTCGTAGGTACAATAGTCTTTAAAAACTATTCCTTTAGGTGTTTATTTTTTGTCTCCTCTTTCGACCGTTATTTAAAAGATTTTTTTAATTGCCGAATAGAAAGAACCTTTCAGAATTTTGTGTTCAATTGGCCACGGTCCCCAGGATGCTCTAATAGCACACTTTCCGCACTTGAGTTCAGAACTCGAAATTTTATTGTAGAGCAAAGATTTGCTTCCGTCACTTGCGATGAAATGCCGCTAAAAACCCATTTGATAGTCATACCAATGAAATTATGAGCTTAGAAGATTTTGGCGATGAGAATTGTACATTTAGGCTGATCACTACTGTTATTGTCATAATGGTTTAAAGCGTAGGAGAAATACATTGGATGCAACTATTCGCTTATTCTCTTCTGCATAAATCATGCAAAACGAATATAGTTAGGAAGTACATGTTACAGAAGCTATCAGTCAACTTCAAACCATAAACATTCACCCAAGTAGCTTTGTCTCTGATCAGGGTTCTATTTTTTCATGACTCACCTCATCTTTTAAAAAGTACTCGTAACTGCTTAGGAAATCGAACGAATTTTAATACCTTCCAAAATAGTCCAGTACGCTGAAGATATATTGCTCATTTTTATGAAATTGGCTCCCTTTCTTCTTTCTGATGTGCTCCAAAAAAAAAAACACATCTATGCCAATACTTTTAAAAAAAATGTGTGTTCACTTGGCAAGTCAGGTATTTAGTAACACTGCAGGGTCTTCCATAGATGCGCTTCATAGTTCTAAATAAATATAGTTTTAAATAAATCTGAGGCCCTAAATACTTCAAATACCGCCGCTTTTTTTTTATTCAATGGCTTCACTTGTTAGGACTTAGAAAGCTGAATGTAATAGCCTATTCAATGTTTTTGAAGCAAAAACGAAACTACTCTGTGAGCAACTCGTTTGTGTTAAAGATCTCCGGGCTTATTAATGCCCATTCCATCAACAAGTAACTCGCTGACATCTCGAATATATCTATGGAGCTAAAAGAATTTAAGTGCAATCTCATAGCAAGCACCAAATCTGCCTCAGATATAAATCCCTCACATTCATCGTACGCTTCTGCTTCTTCAGCTCCACGATTCTCGATTACTTACTAATGCTGCTCATTGCTGTTTTTCTGCTATCATTAATGTCTCTTCATCTGTCTCATTCACTCTCACGCCTGCTACTGAAGTTATCAACTCTATCAGCACCTCTCTCATGGAATCAAACTGTGGCCAGAGCTTCTCCAAATTATTCGCCAACTCATTTGATCGCTCCTGTTAATTCTAATCTAACCTTTCATGCTGTAACAGTCAGATCGAGTGGTCGTTCAATTTTGCAAGTGAACAAAAGCCAACTTTCGGTGATTGAGAATTCGAAGAACAATAACAATCGCGAATTTGAAGTCATCCTTCAAGCGCTCAGTAACGGAAGACAACATAATCAACTATATCGCTCATGCCACAATGCAATGTTATATTTTAAAATTATATTTTACTTATTGTTATGGGTGATAATATACCTACAGGGGAACCGATGGTGAGGAAAGTGCAGTATTAATTAATATTAATATAATTATAAATTTATAGTATTATCTCTATTTTGAATTCCATTGTAAACCGCAACTTAACAGCAAATACGAGAAACTTTTTTGTCTGTAGTAAACTTTGATTTTCAAATATCAAATTGTACGGTTTATGCGTGTTTGCTTTAAGAAAGAAAAAGATAGAAAGACATAAACAAATTTAAAAATCAATGCTAACTATATAATTGATTTGGCATCAAATCAATTCTCAGGCGACGATTTGAAAAAGTTGTTCGTAAATATTTTGCCTTGCCCTATTTATAAGCATAATTAGTATTTGCAGCTATGGTACGCATTACGACGGGATCTATGGTAGAATTTAATTGTAATATAGATATATTGCACTTTGATTGCAAATACTTTGATTTGTTAAATCTGGAATGGTAAACATATTTTACAAATTATTGTAATTCCTTGAAAATTATTTAGAAAATATTTTAAAGATTAAAATTTCTTTTAACTTCAGATGTCGGGTGAAAACTAAAAAAAAATTTTAACAAAGGAAAATAATTTTGGAAATATTTGAGTTTGCTGTCGGTATAGCTGAAGAAAAAAAAAATAGAATCTTGGAAAAATGGCGCAACGATCGACAAAGCCAAAGAGATTTTCTAATGATGGCATAAATCATGATGAAAATATTAATGAGCGGTTCGGTAGTTTTATTCGAGGATGAAAATTTGGATCAGGAGTTACTTAATCTCAGAAAACGATGTGAAATATTGGAATGCAAAAACAAATTAGGAAGTTCGAAAAGACTGGACAACCAGCCAGCAAAGGCCTAGTTTCTGAATACGTCATATTTTTAAGTGAATCTTTGTGTACAAAATATTACAATTTCTTGAAAAAATGTTTATCAGAAGAGTAGAGTTTTTACGAAATATCAATGTCAAAAGAGACTTCCAAAAAGTGTAGCAACCCAACTCTGTTTAAAATTCAAAATTTCAGATTCTTTAATAAGTATTTTAGGAAATTAAAAAAAAAAGCTGCAGGCACTTTTATGGAGACCTATCGCAAGTTGTAGGTCTAGTAAAAGTATGAAAAATGGTATGGGAGAAATGTCCCATACATGATATCGATTGTACAAGCATAACAAAAACTAATTACAAAAATCACTGTACTTTGATTAAAAGCAGGATGTTGTTTTCCGACTTTTGTGAGGAAGAAATGTGTGAAAATCGCAGTAAGTTTCGGTGGTTTGTTCGTGGATCAGCAGCATCGTTTGAAGTTAAAAAACAATAAAGCTGTGATTGATGGCTATAACGATTTTTTCGGTGGCGGGTAAGTGGGTCCGCTGGGATTCGTTCGTTAAAAAAAAAAAAAAAAAAAAAAACGATTTTTTCAAACTTCAGTATACTACCTCTAATCGCTGGTATGAATCAGAATTCACGCGTGCGGAATGTTCATCGAAATTAAAAAAATGGAAATTGAAAAGGTGCCGGCATCAACCTTTTCGTAAACCGAACTTGAGCTATTTCTGTAAAACAGACGTAAGCGGTCATCATCATAAAACGAGAAAACGCATAAAGTATGGTGATATTGTGACCGCAACGAAACCCGACGTCCTGAACATTATGGTTGACTCCACTGCAGTTCATTAAATGAAAGAGATCCACTCGTTGATCATGGTCAAGCTGATGATGAAGAATATATTCCGTCTGCATCAAGTTCAAGGGAACGACATGCAGTATCAAGCGCACTTTTAGGATCTCACACGTTTCGATCCAAAGAATGTTTTCTAAATTAATTCGAAGTTGCTGAACACGAAAATCACAATCATTTTTTTTCTATGGATAAGTTTTCGAGATATGACAAAATAACGATTTTTCAGGTTACAGTTTCAGTTACAGGCTAATATCTCATTACCATGTTTGTTAAAATCATAAAGCATAAAACGGACCAAAAATAACAAAGTAATCAATGATTGAGTAAAAATAAAATATTTTCGAAAAGTCGAAATTTTTCTCAAAATCAGAGTAGTAGTAATGATTCCTTTAGGAATTAAATTCCATCTCCATTCCAATTACAAGGAATTGTAATTGGTACTTTAATGTTTTCAATTCTTTTGTAATGGAATTGATAAAACTTTCAATTCCATTAGAAGGAATTGTAATCGGAAATTAAAATTTTTAAATTCCTAGGTAATGGAGTTGAAAAAATGATTCTATTACAAGGAATTGTATTATGTAATTAAAAATATATCAATTCCTTAAAGGAATTGAAAATGCAATTGAAAAGAAAGGAATTTATTATTTAAGTGTAATCAATTAGTTTCTTGGAATTAAATTCCTATTTAGTTGGAATGATTCCTAAAAAGTAATTGATTCCCCCTTTTAGTTCAATTCCAAAAAAGCAAAAAAAAAAAAATTTCGGGAAATATTGTAAAATACTTCTAATAAGCCGTTACGAGAAAAGCGACCCGTATTTATACTTTCTTCGAACACGGGAGCGGAAAGGAACGTCGCACAGTGTAACGTCTCCATACAACCAGTGGACAAAAATAGAAGGAGTAGTGGTAGGCCAATGAAATTATGCACAAATATTTTTTAGGTAAATAATAAAAAATATTGCGAATTTCAACTAAATCGGTGAACGGACACGCCCACTTCCCAAATAAGCTGAATCAAAAAATTTCAATATTTTAAAAACTTTTGAAGAAATAAACTTGAATTTTTGTGCAATGGCTACTGATACTGCAAGCATTTCTTAAAACACAAAAAGTTCAGATTGGAAATATAGGCGCATACAAAACAAGCGCCTAAATCAGTTTTTTGGCTCAAAATTGTCGTAGAACCCTATCTCATGCCTCGAAAATTGGTGTACGATAACAATTTATAAAAATTATCTAAATCAAAAAAGTAGGCGTGACTTTGACCAATATGGTCAAAGTAGTTTACGGTATATAAGTATTAAAAGCTCCAATGATTTTTAAATTTATAAACTTATAATTTATGCTAAAATGAAATAAATTTCTTAAAAATTATTCGCTTTCATTTCCTCCTTCATAGTCTGACGACGAATCAGATGAGAAAACAATTTCCAAATCTATATCTGAACCACTATTTTCTGGTTCTAAGAAAATGAAATGGCTAATATCTTTTTCGTTCATTTGTTTTTTACAGCAAGTTATTCGATTAGCAGAAATAAGTGGCTTAGAAGATAGTAATAACAGCGCTAATAAATCCCTATTATGCTTCTCTAGAAGTTTTTCTTGCATTTTCTAATCGACACTTTCTAAACTCCTTGTGTCCTGCTTCTAAAGCATCCTCCGAAAGAAATCCTCCTTCTTCCACCCCTCCCCCCTCGTAAAATTCGTAAAAGTTATCTTATTCTACATGAATTTATTCGTTTTATTTATTGATTTCATATAAAACATTTGAAATTGCTACGAGTTTTACGGCGGTAGGATAATTTTTTTGCCAAACTTTCTTCTTACTTGATATAGAATTATTGTTTGAGAATTTAAAAAAAGAATTGGTACGCCCTAATATGGATATATACAAGTATATTTATTTATGTAAATTATATATGTTTACATATGTATGCATAAGTGCACACATGGGGCACACCTGAGATACCGCTTAAATTTGGTGTGTTCACATTTTTCAAAAACAGCTTTTTTCATTCGAGGTTCTGCTAGAAAATTGATTACTACGTCTGAATATGCAAGCATATGCAGCTGAAATTTGTTTCTTATTATTGTAGAGATATCTCTTGAAAGAAATAATTAAAAATTAGAGAGGATTTTTTTATTTTTTGAAAGCTCTTTAAACTTTGGATTTTTTGTGTTTTAAGATGATGATTTTTCAAGTAATGGTACTTCAAAACGAAAAATTAAAATACATGAAAACTGGGTATGACCTTAAAGAATAGTACAAATACCATTCATTATATTTAAAACAAAAATAGAAAAGTTACAGGAGCTAGAATAGAACCTACCAAAATAGTATTTTCTGCAAAAAATGTCATTGTTGCAAATGCTTGACTTTCAATACGTTTTTTTATGGCAAAATAAAAGTAATTTCCAAAATCCTTTTTAAGCTCATCTAATTGAAGTATTTACAATTGAACTGCATTTAAATATTATCAATATTCGAACACGACTTTTTTGAATTGTTTCCACCTTCGTTACACTGTGCGTCGTCTCCTATATGCCTGTCATAGTCAGGCAAAATTTCAATATCAGTTGCTTGCATCATGCTGTCACCATTTCTCACTACTTGGCGCTCTGGATGTTTGCGGTACTATATCTTCGCTTTCTGCATTTGGTAGGCCGAATACCTGGACTGTGCCTATTCCAAAAAATTCTGTTTTGTACTGTACTGATAGGATTTTTATATTTCATTTACTTTCAAATTATGCTGCCAAAAAAAATCTCCAAGATCGAATAAAATCGTAAAACATCCTCAACCTGTAGGAGTTCGCCTTTCTGTGTCTTTCTTTTCATATCTCACACACAACTCTTTTTATTTGGCATAGTTCAGCCTTTAATTTCTGACTGAATAGTGAAATGGCCAAAAACGCCATTTTTAGAGGTTTCAACACCTTTTTTTTCAAAAACATGACGTGATGGGAAGTTTTTTACCCCAGATTTATGTTTAGCATGAAAAACATATTCAGAACCACTAGAAGCTTTTTCTTTTTCGTAAAACCCATGCAAGGCACTGTAATTATTTTTATTGCGGGAAATTTTAAAGTATATACCTTGCAATATTATTGAACTGATTTCATTTCAATTGTAAAAATCAGTGGAGTTGCCCGTAGGGGCTTTTATGGGGATATGGCATCCATCGATGGCCCCAACAGCACCTGGAAAACCGCGGGCCATTGGAACGCCATTGGAAAATGAGTGCTTCAGTGAACCTTGCACGGCCTGGCCACTTTACGTATTCGGGCAGCAAACCAGCTATAGCATTCATAATTTCTTTAAATATGCTGTGACTAGTGCTTTTGGCAAAGCCAAATCGATCTCTTGCTGCAAGAAAACTTTCTGGCTTGGCTAAAACCCATACGGGAAACATAACCTTTTTTCTCAACTCTCCAAGATGCCGTTCAGCAGACGCAACATATATCATAAGCAGCTCAATAATGGCACATGGAGCATTGACTGAGCAGAGATCGTTTTCTGAACGTAACCATTATTATTTTCCTCATTTTTCACAATTATTTTAATTTTCACATAGAAATTTGACAGTTCACATGTATAAAAATTCTGATGTGACGTACATGCGCAAAATGAAACAAAATTTGCGCAGCTGAGGGCGTAATCTTTATTTCTATCATTCTTGTTATTTGATGCTATGAATTTTATAATATTGAATATATTATTAAGCATTTAATATTTCCATATGAATATAAAACCCTATATTTAAATATAGAAATTGTAAATATTTGACAGATCCTCGCCAAGTTTTCTCTTTCGCAAACTTCATTCTTTTCAACATGTTGCCCCATTTCAATGTTTTATCAATAAATTTATATTGACACCTCACACTCGATATGTCACACGATACTTCTGTCATACCTCTAGGCGAACATGAAACTTAGCCGCTTCAGAAAATGACTGTCCCTCCGCCCGACTGTCTCTTGCTAACTTACTGGATATACAAATGACAATTTTTGTTTTCATTGCATCTGCTGAATATGGATACTCAGTTTAACATACAGGTTCATGTAATCTTTTAAGAAGGACAACTTTAACGAGGAGAAAACGTAGTAGAAAAAGAAGAAGAAGCAAACAGGTCCCTTTCCTGTACAATTTCAATTCATGCCCAGATAAGACATAAAAATAAAAAATGGTAAGAAATGATAAAACACACATGATCATGTAAATACATTAAGTTAACTTAAGTTTTATTTAGCAGCAAAAATCAAAATACAAAAAAAAAAAAAAAACAATTTCACCATCATTAAGGTTCTCAATCTGAGTAAACATTTATCAGTCCATTTCAAGGTGAGAATAAAATGTACAAAAAAGAAAATATACACAGAAATTAAAGCGAAATAAAAATTTCAGATAAAGTTCACATTAAAAGTCTCATTTTACAAAATGTAAACATGTTAAGTTAATAAATATAAATAATCGTACTTATTACTGCCACACCAAAACGAGGCTGCCACACCAAATTGCTGCAACGCACACACACACACACACACAGATATTCATGTGTATTGACCGCACTCAACATTTTTTAAGTACCTACCTATGTTGCTGCTGGCGATGTTGCTGGTACTGTTGATGTTGCTGCCTGGCATCATCGTCATTGACACCATCATCTTTGCCGTTGTTCTTATCAGTGCGTGCATTTCGCAAAGGTGTTGCCAGCTGATTTGAATATTGCTGCAATTTTAAGACTTTTGTCATTTTATTAATAAAAAGCTATTAAAGTAGCTGCCATTCCACTGAATTGTCATAATCAAGTTAAGTAAAATCTGGCGAGCAAAAAAGCGGGAGCGGTAACGGCAGTGGCAGCGGTGCATTTGGAATAAGGTTGGGTTGGGAATGTCGGTCATTGACAGACAAACGGACAATATTAAAAACACATGAAATATCAGGTCTTGCGAATTTTCTACTTAATTAAATAATAATGCAGAAAATACTACTACTCGTGCAATTGATTGAAGTTGAATTTGATTTGTCTACACTCAAGGTAAATTATTAGTAAAACGGCGAATATTTTACTATATTTATTAGCCATGAATGTCTTTTGTAGGGGTTGGTATACATTCAAGTATTTTGTATATGCCAATAAAAGGGACCCCATGGAGCAATTGCACAACTTTCATTAGCTAGTTTATCAGCTAGTTAAATTTGTTTTGTTTTGCCTTACACTCGCTGATCAATTTTGAAGAGCTGACAGGGTTGGTGAGGGCAGCCTGGCTATCACTGCAGATTCTTATGCACTTCCCATGCCATCTTCTCTCAATTATCCAGCTCGCTACGTCTAGGATAGCAAAAATCTCCGTTAGGAAAACTGTCGCCATCTGTTGTCCAAATAATCCCTTCGGGGCATCTCTCAACCTCAACAATGGCACTGTCTTCTTTTTCTCCCCGTTATAAGCAGCCGTTTGGATAGCATGAATCCATCGAATGACGATTTCTTCAACATCATATTGTCTGGCCGAGGAGCACATCGAGTCGAAGATAGTGCTGTCAAAAGCCCCTTCAATATCGACAAACACTCCAAGAGTGTAATTCCCTGCTTCCATCCCTTGCCCAACTGTACTAACACAGTCGTGAAGAGTTGATTCACAGGATTTTCCACTCTGATAAGCTAGTTGCCTGATGTGCTTCTCGACCATGCGTTCCAGATTTTTCAGCAAAAACGATGTCAGAAACTTTTCGGTAGAGCGTAGTTATCCTTTTCCGGTTTAGGAATAAATACAACTTAACAGAGCGCCAAACCTCAGTTTGAAAGATACTACAATAATCCGGCAAATCCTACCACGTTCCATCTAGTTTAGAACCGTCGGTATAGAAATGCACACGCTGTCATCAACTTCTAATCATCACCTGTCTCGTAAGCAGAGTAGGGCGTAATCATCCAATTTTTTTCAATTAAAGAATTAGTTAACTAAATTTTTAGTCATGAGTAACAAGTTATGAGCAAATCAGGTCATGGGTAAATATTTAGTCGAAATCACTTCTAAATGAATTAGTCATTAATCATTCAACCATTAATTTTAGTCATATTGGCAGTGTTATGAAAAATTGAATCTGAGACTTATTAACTCTCATTAACGATTTGATTTAAATATTTAATCATTTGTTATAAATACAAAATTCGGTAATTTTGTGAGGGGAAATATTTGAAATTCCAGTTGCAAAAATTAAAATGTGGTTTCACATTCCTAACCCAGGTGCGAAAATCTGTAAACTATTTCCCTGGTACTTCTTATTGAAAAAAAAAAAAAACAAATCGTAACCTTAATTTTAGGCATGGTTGTAACTAAAATTTTTAGTCATTAGTCAACTAAAGCGACTAATAAAAGTTAGTCATTAGTTTGTGATTGACGACTAATTTGTGAGATTAGTTTTCGTTCATTAATCAAATCAAATTTTTCCTAACATTTCTCGTAGGAATGGAATGGAAAAAATGAATATCCAAGAAATATATGGAAATCAATGTTGCGGAATAATGAGATATATTATAAAATCATTTTGGATTGTGCTACAAATGGACTCACAATTTAGCCAGAAAGCGAAATTGGCTGCAACCTGCTTTCCGAAAAGGTCCAGAAGAGTTTGGAAGACAATTGAAAATTTTAGCTAAGGAAACGGTACTTTTTAACGCACCTGCGATCAACAATGTTGCAGTTCTTGAGCCTTGCCTAGTCCTTGTGAGTTTCTTTTAGTCTATCGAAGTCAAATGACTATACGCACAAATTTGAAAAATTCTGGAAAGCCTGTACCAAAGTTCCTTGGACAAAATCCTAGAAAATCTAGTTTCAAAACATCCACTCGTGACATTCATTTTCTAACCTCAATGTTTTCCGTGTATTTTGCCCTAACGTTATAGTGATTAGCCAGAACGGCATCACTCTAAAAAGTGTTTCAGAAGAGGTGAATGTTATTTAAGACGTTAGGAGTACGTTACCAGAAAACCTTATTTCATTATCATCTTCGCTATCGCTACCTAGCAGATTTGTTTTAGAGAATCTTTTCGATTAAATTACGCCTAGTGTAATTGAAAACATGAACTCATACTTTGTGCTATGTCATCATCAGAGAAGTGAACAACTGGAAGAGCAGCAATTGAAATTACCATAAAAAGGTACTTTGCCAAAACATGGACTTTCATATTGCGGGCAATTTATATTGCAAGCATACACACAAAAAAAGACAGTAACAACTTATCGCATTGGCAGAGCAAAAGAATATGCAGGAAAGTTAGTTAAATAAATCCGGCTACAGCAATAACAACAATAATAACCACAACAGCAATAATGATGGCAATGGCAACTGCAACAAGAACAACTGACAAGAAAAGAAAATAATTAAATTGAAAACTTGCCACAAAAAGAGAAAATGGTAGATATGTACCTGCAACAGTAAAACAACAACAACTAAAAAAAAGAGGATTTAAGCAAATGAAATGAGCTGAAAAATCGTTTACTTAAGAAATTGCCTCATTTTTGTTGTTGCTGCTGTTGTTGCTGGATGAGTTAGTTGCACTCTGCTTGCAATCAATACAAATATGAATGATTTATTGAATTTAAATCACTTACATTGGCATGAGTCCTGCTGTGAATTTGTGACATTTTCGTAAACGAAAAATGCCAGTTAACATTTTTTATTAGCGGTCAAGACGATATACATTTGAGGATATCTACTCGTGAGGAAGGAGCTTCTTAAGCAAATTTTTATGTACTTACAAAGTAATCTATGTATTGTAGTTTTGTAAGAGCTTATACATACATACCACTAAACAAAGCTTAAGCAATCAGTGCAAAGTTTTCTAGGTATGTGTAATTGAAAAGTTTTATAGAAGTTGTTATTCTATCGTTTTTGAGAAATTGTTAATTGTGATTAAGCGGCGCCGGAAATGTCTATCAAATGCTAATTGGCAGTGGAAGCTCAGAAGATTAATAAATGTAATAAACCTTAAAAAGTAATAAGAAAATTAGTAAGTGACTTAATTTTTAAGGCCAAAATAATTATTTTATAAGATATTAAATTAAAACTTTTTACATATTAATATATTATGTGTAAGCACTATTGCAATTTATTTTCTTGTTTCTGCGTTGCCTTTTTCCGGCAGAGGGCGCCAAAGTCGCTAACTGAAAAAATGTCGCTCCTGCGGTTGCCAAAGCTCCATTTTGGTCAAAGTAAAATAAAAAAATGGATGTGTGCAAGGCACGCAAGATATTTGATGTGTAAACAGTTAAGCTAACTGAATGTCATATACATAAGCTCACATATGTATAGCCATATATAGGGATTTAATGTATAATCTATATGCTTAGGTAATTAATTCAAATTAAAACAATTCTTTTATAAACTTAAAAACTTATTAGATATCATAATCTTTAAATATAATAGCCCAATTCACCATAAATTGCAAATGGTCTTGCATCATTGCAAATGCAAATTTTTATTCCATATCACATATATTTGTTGTTGTGATAACATAAATATTTTGCAATTGCACCAAATCGTGAATAGGGCTGATATGTTGTAGTTGCATTATTTTTCTTTTACTCAATGCATCGGGATCTGTATGCTCGCATATACGCAGCTGCAATCGCATTCTTTTTTTCGCGCTTTAAGTTTTTCTTCCTGTCGATTTGAAATTTTATTAGATGTGAAAATTTTACATAACGCCGCCTGAGAATTGATTTGGCGTATAGGTATATGAATTTGTACACACATACGTCAAATCAATCCTCAGGCGACGATAAGTGCTTTCTACATTTAACCTTAGGAAGGCAACAGGAAGGCCACCCCACTACTTTTTAAAAGCACCGCAAAGAGAGTTGTCTTAACTGCATTTAATAAAAATAAAAAAGAATGTATTTTTATTGAAGTAAATAAGTGATTTTATAATAAATAAGTCTGATTTTTTCTGTTTAACATATTTGCTATTTACATAGATAAAAAAAAGTGTTGTCTTTTATAATGCCGTGATTTGCTATCATTATCACTACGTTTTGTTTATACATTTATTGAAACCTAGATTCCTTATTACTTATCATTTTGTATTGTTTTTGCATTTTAAAAAATATTTGATTTTAATGCAATCTAACTAACCGAATGCAAAATCTATCAAACGCCTGTGTTTGCTACGGCGACTTCTCTGTTTGTATGGTATAGTCAATCTCCATACGTTTAACACCAACAAATAATTCTGCCACGAATAAATGTACACACACATTTTGTTTTCGTATGTACATATATGTGTGAGTAAATTGATCGAAACATAAACAAACAAACTCCGCTCGTATTTTAATTTCTCCCTCTCTTCTTCTCTTTGTTGTTTAGAGTAGCACAGTCATGCCGCGCAGTAGTGTGAGCGAGAAGGGAACTGGACGTTACAGTTATCTTACATCTTACGATACAGTTATTGTTACATTTTACACATTTGAAATTTTGCCCATACCGTGAGCTAAAATGTTTACACATCAAAAACGGTATTTTAAAATTGAGACTTTTATCGAGTTAGTACGGAAGCGTTTTTTCGAAAAATTCCGGCAGCCTTTGAAAAAAGTGCGTTTTCTATTTTTTTTGAAGTGAAACTTCATTTCTCTTGTCCTAGAGTAAAATCAACCGGATGTGACGTCGCGCGTAAGTTTGCAATGCGACACAATTTTGTCGAGCAATATGCATGAGGGGCTAAATATTAATATTCCGTAACTGAATTCACGAGCAAACTATATAATATACGATTCATAAATAGTTTTAATTCAAAATAATATATTAATTAAACACACACACACGCGCCTATGGCAGAAGGAACAATGTGTAGCGTCACCATCTTAAAGTTTATGACAGTTATACATTTCACATACAGATGGCGCAAATGTCCATGGAATTACATGAAGATGTCGCACACAAAAAGAGTTCGCTACAATTGTCATCAACGTTACCGGTACAGAGTTGCAATTTTTGTTCTAGCATTAATCCCAAAAAAAAAATTGGTTGTGTATTAACGAACACAAGGCAGAAGTAAAACTTCTTGTGAACTAAACAAAACACAAGCAAATGAAATTAAAAAACACAAGACAATGAAGTAAAAAATTTAGTGTTTCGTTTAGTTCACAAGAAGTTTCACTTCTGCCTTGTGTTCGTTAATTTGTGTAATCCAAACTAAAAACACAAAATAATTTTTTAATGGATGAAATATTTTTCTTAATTTAAAAAAAAAAGACAGCACAGAAAAGAGAAAAAAATTTGATATGAAGTTTATACGTAAAAGAATAATATGTAAAAAGTTTCTAATAAAATAAATGAGAATAAAATTGGTAGATTTTCAACCTTAAAAAGTAGGAAGACCCCTTAATTATAATAATATGTACGGTAACCAACCGTTCCATATTTGCCGGGGCAGTCCCGGTTTTCAGCAAAATGTCTCGGTGAATTATTTTTCAATTATTTTATTAAGTTAATGTTTACATTGCTTTAGTTTTGCTGTGTTTTTATTCCCGGCTTTTGACAAAATATCAAGAGTCCCTCATCAAAAATTAAATCCAACTGCATATTTTTGACGCTAGAGGTACACGCTCTTTTACTTCTCTCGGAAAAATTCGGTGGTTGTCGGCTGGTTTGGCAGTATTAAAAGCATAAATCTCAGTTTTGTAAAGAAAGTTCACTTCTACACGCGCATACAAATGGAACAAACTATTGGAATTGAAAACTTTGCATATGCAAAAAATTATATTTTGGAGGGATAAACACAGACAAGTTATATATATAAAATATATATTTCTAAATTAAATTATAATAATACATGACAAATATTACAATAATTACTTACATATCTAATTTTATTTGCAAGTATAACTATTAAGAAACGTATATTTTTATATATTTACGTAAATTTTTTTTATTTCGTGAAAAACTAAGCAAATATAAACATAAACAAATGTAAGTGTTGCTATTAAGCATTTTTTCTTGTTTTTTTTGCATACATTTTTACCAAAAGTGTACTATTTTGCTCCTAAAAGTGAATTATTGCTAATGATTTTACAACGTAACCCTGTTTTGATCTCATGATTCGGCATCAAAAGCCAAATCATTTGGTGACCGTCAGGGATGCCAACTGATTTTTTCTGTCTCCCCGATAGCCCTAGAGAAACTCTCCGATTTTCAATCAAATTCCCCGCACCGGTATAATTTTATATTATAACAGCGACACACGCTTAAAATTGGTTAAGGTTAATGTTAGTTTAGTGCGCTACAGAACTGGTGGGGCTGTTTGACCAAAACATATAAATTCTACCGCCCTTTAACTACGCGAATTTTGGCGGACAGCCAAAATTAGTTTTTTTTTTAAAATTGGGATTTTTTTTCGAAAGTGCAACGTTGCAAATTGAGGAAAAAATTTACCAAACTTTTTTTCTATCATGTCCCGGGGTCATTGTTGTATAAAAAAACATATGTATTTAAATTTTAGACCGTACGTGGAAATGGCAATTGTTTTTATAAGAACGGGTTTAAATATATCGACGAATCCCAATGGACCTTCCTCCCGCCCAATACGACCGAGAGGCGCATCTGCATAACGCACAGATCGGTGACCGATGCAATCGCAGTCCGGAATTATTAATCAGGAGGTGCTGGACAAAGGCATATCATAGCCTTTCTGAACGGCCGAAACTGATGCCGAAGCGCTGCGCGACTGCTTTGGCCTGACTGACATTCGCCCACTATAATCGTCTATATCTACGAAAGCACTTCGAGTTTCTCTCTGAAATTTTTACAAAACACTTTTCCTAAAAATTAATTTCTCCAAACCAAGAAAGTGCCCGCTTAAGAAGAGATGAAGATTATAAGACCCAAAATATGTAGTATTGCAAAAGTTGAACGATTTACATTACATAAAATTTGACAAAAAATTTTCGACAGACTTTATTAAGTAAAAGCTGGACGGACTCAAATTACCCGCAAAAAACAGCTCATTCCCCGATTCCCCGTACTAAGTAAAATTCCCCACAAATCGGGGAATTCCCCGCAAGTTGGCATCGCTGGTCACCGTAATAATAATTGACAACATAGTCTTGATATTCAGAATGATCAACTACACAAGCTATTGATTTCTTATAATAGGGACGGCATGCACAACAATGGCCCTGACACTTCCTAACCAAAAATTTTTATAACTTACCGTAGGAGCTTTGTTTTCTCACGGTATTAATACTTCAATGCCATCAGCATAGTATTCTCAAGTACTATACTGTTACTTAATATTTGTTTTCAAGTACTAGTACAATGGCTCTGAAGTACACGCACGGGAGTCCCGGTACTTGCATTTATATTCGTTATTATTAAAAGTCAATCTAAATCATATTGTAATAAACATAAAAAAACCAGAATCTCCAGCAGTTATAACTATTTACCATAAAAATATAAATAATCTACAAACAAACAAAAAAAACATTTATGTTATTTGAAATAACCCGCACTTAAAAAATCTTTTAACATAAACACTTTTGAGTAAGATATAAAAATCGTAGTGCATCGATTAATATCGTTATTAAAGCTTGAAAAAATAGGAACATCAATAAAATACATACGTATTTCATTCCAATTCATTTCAGTTTTTCTAGCTTGTTAAAAAGTCATAAAAGCACAAAAGAAAAAAAAACGAAGGTTGTCAAAAGTAAATAAAAATATCTGCTGGCTTCTCTATCCGTACAATGGAAATGTACCATCATATAAATGCATTTTGAGAGTCTAATTGATCTCACCACTTTTACTAATGAGTCAAAAGTTAATTAACTATTTGGATCTGTTGCGGGACTTAAAATTTATTTCATTATTTGGCTTGTGATTTTCATTTGCACAACAACAACAGCAACAACAATAGAAACAACTATAACAAAATGACTTCATTAGTGAAAATTGTAACTTTTACTTGTTAACATGTCTTTGATGTCCAAACATTGCCCATAAACGTTTTATTTGCATTGTTAACAAGATGAAATGATTGTAAGAAATAAAATATTATAAATACAACAGTTTTGTGTGATGAGAATTCTACATTTTGATGTCGACAAAGGTAAATAAAATCATGTAAACATTTAAAACAGGCAGCTCTGTTGTTTCAGTTCTTAGGATATTGACTTGTTCGTTGAATTTGTGCTATTTTCGCTATTGCAGGAAAGTTGTTCAAACTTTACCGATGCGCGACCTAAAGTGTGAAAAACACTGATGTAGAGCAAAAGCTTTGCTTAGACCCCCCCCCCCCCCATAGTCTATTGTGCTAAAACCAAAATTCTATTTTCTAGCTATTTTCAGCCAAAACTGATTTTCATGCGTAATTTACATGTATTTGTCAACACAACGCTGATTCTTATACATACATTGTACATACAGACATCTAAGGCCCATAAAATTTTAGCTTTCTATTTTATTTAGCTCATCACAATTCAATTCGACTTTACCACATATTCTTATGGTTTTTAACTACTTCATGATCATAATTTTTCCCCCCTTCAGCGTTTATGGTACTCATTAATTTATTGTTGGGCGCCAAGGAATATTTTAAACACGCCTATATTTGGAGTCTGCTAATGTTGTTTACAATCTTTAGGGTTTTATGAATTCGAGTAATAAAATGCTTATTTCTATCTATTTAATTGAAATTCTAAAACACCATATGACATTATGGTATATCTACAATATCTATACTAAATATTTTAACCTAATCGGTTTTTTGGAAGTGTAAAATTCTTTGTCAAGCCGAATTAACCCTTACCACAGGAATATGGTACACTACAATAATGTCTATTCACGATCATAATATGCAAACGAATGCAGATATTGTTATTTTTACGCCTAAGCCAGGTTGTCGTAAAGAACAGAAACAGAATTCAGTACATTTGCGACAGAAACAAGGACTTTTGACTTGTTTCTGTTTCTGTACTTTGCGACAACCCGGCTTTATATTGAACGCAACGCGAAATAGGTTCTTCTTTTTTCTGAAATAGTTTGAGCGTGTTTGTTTGCAAGAGCTAGATCGTGGTAAAGTTGATACAAAATATTAAAGTAACTGGATTTAAAAAATGTATTTATTATCTTGATCGCAAATGTCCTTTTTTAGCCTTTGACTAAGAGCATATTATTCGAAAAGATCTTTTTTTGTGTTTTTTATGAACGTGTCCATAAGACCACTGGTTTATGTTGCAATGTTTTTGTTTTGTTTTTACCCTAAATGGCACTTCTTATTTTTTATACTCTAAGGTCCATCTTGGTCGAATCGACAACGCTTTTTTTTAACTCAATGCCAATCGCTCCATATATTAAAAAAAATTCTGGTTCTATTATTGTGTTTTCTTAAACATTTTATTCAAAAATTCTTAGTTTTTTCTGTTAACTTAACAAGAAGTGCCGTCTAGGGTTAATATTGTTTTTTGTGAAGCTGTCAGAAATATTTTAATTGTAGATAAATGTTAATTCTAGTTTATTATTTTCATTCTTTGTTTATACATTTTTAAAGACCACTTTCCAATAAGCGTTGGATTTTTTAAAAGAACTCTGTGTCAATGACGAATGTGAAGCTTAAACCAATGTGCAAGCACTTTCTATTGGGCCTTCCCATATTGAGAGGATTGTAAGAGGTGAAGATGATGATGGAAACCCAAAAAATGTATGGCAGGCACAACTGAAATCAGGATACGAAACTCCGTTGGAAAACGGTCGTTGATTAAATGCGTTAAAGGCGAGCATTCTAGTGCTAGTACTAGATTCGATAATGACACTATTTTTCTAATATGGTGGATGATTGTTTGCCGAGCTTATCAAAGAATATGTCGATTGAACCCATGTAAGCCTAAAATATCAATTCCACCAACTAACAAGGACAGAAAATTCACGTGGCGCAAAGGTAATTCAATGATTCGAACATTTTTTTTTAACGATAATTTTTTTGAGAACATATGCAAATGTTCAAATTTTTATGCTACTAAGGTAAGGACTTGATCTGCAATTTACAGTATTGCGCGAATTAATGTGAACACAAGTGATAATTTGAATAAAACAACATTTATTTTAAATAGACGAAGAAAATAGAGAAAATAATATAATTTAACCCTAGCGGTGCCATATGGCACCTTGTCGCTGAGCCGTTCCTGAGCGAGGTTCAAAAACTATTTTTTTCTCAATATTTTTCTTGATCTATCTTCTTTGGTTCCCTAATGGGTTAAATTGTAAACACGTTTTGGCACAAAATCAACCAGTTTTTTATAGCTCTCTGACAGTTGCTGGTCTCGAAAACATATCTAGATTACAGTCTCAATCAGCTTTCCGTCTGATTTGCCCGTCTCTATATACATTGTTGTTGTGATGACTACATTTGTTCATTAATCTGTTTATATATAACTTCAAATAACGAAATTTACATGAACTTAAGTTATGACTTTGAAAATTAACCTCTAGATTTAATTTTCATAGTCTCCTAAAAAACAGCTTTGTTTTTGTTGTGCAATTGATTTTACAAAGTCTAGCTTTTACAATAGCCCACAGAATTTCAATCAGATTAACCCTTTGACGCCCGAATTATAATGTGGCTTGAGAGAAACCTTTTGTTGTGAAATTATGGTTACTTAGGTCTTCCACAATCATGACACCAAATTTCTTGCTTCTACATTGATTTGTTTGTCCTTTATTAAAGGTTAAAAAAACATAGCTATGAATCTGTAGACAACCACAGGATAACTCCTTTTCTCCAATTTTTTGATTTCCACACTCAAAAAAAAGTCCAATGTAAAATTTATATTATAACATTAAAACTATCATATTGATAATAATTCGTTTTACATTGTAATGTCAAATTATAATGTTAAAATTACATTAAAAATATTCTCATTACTTAATACGTTTTTCATGTAAAATTGATGTAAATTTAACATTCAAAATGTAAACAGGCTAGTATAGCATTGAAAATTAAGACTGGCAATACTTTTTGAATAAGTATAACATAAAAATTTTAACTGACAACACTTTTTAATTGTGAAATAGTTTTGCGTTTCGTCGGGTAAGAGTGAACGTATCTATTTATTTGCAGTCACAATAATAGTTTAAATTGTTAAACATTTTATTTATGCCACATAAAAATGAATGTTGCATATACGCAACATTGGGTATGAAAGAGTTAAGATCCGTTGAGTTTCCTGACTATTCAGTCCATGATATCTTTTTGTCCTTGAAATATTTCATCATGACCTTGGACACGTGAAACGAGATTGCTTTCCTTGTACCAAAAAATTGCTCTCATCTGAGAGCAATACTTTTCTACTGCATTTCAACAGTCCGTTTTTTCAGGCAGGAGTCAACAATTTTTTTTTTTAGGTTTGAATGTAGAGTGTGTTTGCTAAGTCTTGCTGAAGTTCTTGGCTTGTTTTCCTAGGATATAATTTACTTTTCCTTATTAAAAATGCTTCATCCCTTGCTGGAGTCTTTGTTTTCTTTCCACATTTCCCTTTTTTGTTCACCTCAATCGTCCCAGTGTCCCTTTTTTGGTTCAAAATCTTGTTTACAGCTCCTAAACTCACACAACACGCCTTGACAATATCTCTTTGAGTCAATAATGTGTGTTCACTTAAAGTCACAATCTTAGTGAGCTTTTTGGGAGTAATATCCATCTTAAAAAATAAGAAGCAAATAAAGCCTTAGTTCAGCTTAGTTCAGAAAAAACACAATAGTCGTATTCATAATCTTGTGCAAATGGTCTTGCATCATTGCAAATGCAAATTTTTATTGCATATCGCATATATTTGTTGTTGCGACAGCAGGAATATTTTACATTTGCAATAGTTAATAGTTCTAAAAAAAAAAATGCAACGCGTCTGTAACTTAGTATGTCTCATTACTCACTGACTGTCAGAACAGTAAAACAAAATGGTCGATACTTTGATAGAAACTTTTTGCCAACTGCGAAAAAAAAAAATTTAATTGCAAAAACTGTTTTGTTCTTAATGTATTCTTCTTTAAATTGCCATTCATATGAAAACCGAAAAAAATACTCTGAAAGATTTGACAAACTGTGCTTTATTGATAGAATAGCTGGCTTTTTTATCTAGGTACTGTTCAAAATAAAACACTAATGGAGTTCAAGCGAGAGATTGCCACTTACTACTCCAAGACAAAAGTATCTCACAAACTGTCAGAGAAACGAATATGCTAACCAGTACCCTAGCCTTGCCATATGGTAGCAAGACATTCTGTGGATCTTTCATTTTAGTTATAAGGAGTTTCTTTCTAAGGCATCTTTTTAAATTCAAAAATTACTCTGGGTGTTTCAAATTAATATTATTACTATTGTACTACATAAATACAACACTTACATACCACCTTGATCAAAAAGTTCCCGGAATAACCATTGTTCCGATTTCAGTTCTGTTTTTTGTTAAGTTGGTACATCTGTTGTTGATATTCCTTCTAAATTTTAGCTTGACATTCTCAAAAGTAACGTAGCCAATTTTTTACAATTTTAAAAATGTATTTAAATTTGCAACAACGAACTTGTATTAATTTTTGCGTAAAAAAGTAAAAAACGGATTTAATGGTGCGCGAACGTTGGAAATGTTATAAAAGTGTTTCGGCAAAGATTCTTTAAAGAAAACAGTTTTTGCCAGTGACACGAGCGGTTCAAAAGTGGTAGTGAGTCAATCGAAGATGATGAACGCAGTGGCAGACCATCGACATCGAAAACCGTCGAAAACATTGATAAAGTAAAATAAATTTTGGTCAATAACCGCAAATTAACCATCAGAGAGATAGCGGAGGACTTGAACATTGACTATGGATCCGTCCAAGACATTTTGGTTAATGATTTGGGTTGGTTTCCGTCGTGTAGCAGCAAAAAAGAGACCGTGTTGACGTCGTAAAAGACATGATTTGCGAGGCTGAATCCGATCACACATTCATCAAAAGGATTATTACTGGAGACGAGATGTGGGTTTATGAGTACGACAATCCAGACATCAGGCAAGTGAATGGCGTTCACCAAATGACCCGTGACCAAAAAAACCAAGTCGTTTTCAGTCAAAAAAGAAAGCAATGCTCACGGTTTTCATGGATTACAACGGTGTAGTGCATCATGAATTTTAGCCAGAAGGCCAGGCAGTGAACAAAGAGTATTATTTGGGCGTTGGCGTGAAGCAATTCGCCGAAAGAGACCAGAATTGTGGACAGAAAACTCGTGGATTTTGCACCATGATAACACACCGTCGCACAGTGCCATCATTATTCGTAATTCTTTGCCGAAAAATGCAACAAATACCATCCAACAGCCACCGAATTCACCTGATTTGACTCCCTGTGACTTCTTTCTGTTCAATCGAGTTAAAAAACCATTACGGGGAACGCGTTTCAGCAGCCAAGAGGAAATAATGGAAAAATCGCAGGAAGCACTGATGGACATACCGAATATAAAAAATGTTTCGAGGACTGGATCAAGCGCTGGCATAAGTGTGTTGCAGTCGATGGGGATTTCTTTGAAGGGGATTTAGATGAAAAAACTTGTATTTTTAATTTTCTGAATAAATTCCGGGAACTTTTTGATCACGGTGGTATGTATCAGTATGTATTTGATTTGTACAGAAATATGTCTACTAAGTATAGTACACATTTCCAATCTTCATACCGATTTTTTTTCTTCCTCAAAAAGATGTAAAAATCTTTAAGTTGCTATTAGCCCAGTTTAAAATTGTCGAAAATATTCTTTTCAATTTCTTCTACTCAGATTTTCTCATTTCCCATTTTCACATTTTCTTTCAAACATTAAATTCATTATTAATGAGCAACAGGTGACAGTTTTAAAACATTTTCATTCTGATTTTTCTCTTTGTTGCCACTGATTCAAGTGAATGAAAATTGTCATTTTGAGTTGAATGCGTCTGTCTTGTAAGATTTTTATGTAGCGTCTCTTGTAAATTTTACATAGCCACACATACATAAACACACACACACATAAATACATACATACATATGTACATGCTTGTGCTAATGAAGTGTCAAGTGAATTCAGTAATTTCGTTGTTAATTTTTTGTATTTTTTTAGGTTACAACTAACGGCTGCATAGCGTCTAGCCTCCAATGTTGTTGTTTCTTTTTAGGAAATTAATGTATTTTGTATATTTATGCATAAGTGACAACAAATGCCAAAGAAAACAATCAAATGCATCATTTAATGCAGTCTTATTTATTTACTTTTTCGAGGATGTATGTATGTGTTTTAGAAATTTTGCAAATATCCATGATATCCAAATGCATGGAGAGAGTAAATATTAGAATTTTATGTTTATGGAAGAAAAAAAAACTTGTAGATTTGTCTGGATATGCTTAAAATTTCATTTAGAATAATAAAATTAATCCAAATATATAGTTGATCCTAGTACGACATTGCATAACCGAAATATCAACAGAATGGCAATGGCATGTTCTATTCGCATTTTGTATCTACCCTCAATTTCCAGCTAGGGTATCGTTCTGAATGTCCATGATCTGCAAAAAGGGTCCATTGCCTGGAAAGAAAGGGTATTTAGGAGAATTGACTCATTTTCCTATTTCTTGCACCACGGTTATCTGATTTACTGTTTCGTCTTAGTAGTACATCGGATCTTCTTGGGATGAGCGCCATTGAAAAAGTATCAGTGACTGTCAACTTTGAATTTGGTTAGGTCAAAAACAAAATATTTACAGCAAAGTTATTTTGTGATGCGACAGAGAAATGAAATCTCTCGGTAATGAGTAGGCATTGGTATATCGTTTTAACATACAATGCGTGAGCTCTGCATAAGGTTTGCATAGGGAACACGGTCTGGGGAATATAGCTCAAAACCTCAACTTGCGTTCTTGAAACTTTATAGATGCGAATTAAACTTTATTTTTGGGGGCAGATATAGGTGTTGTGGATCATGCGAAGATAGTGTTGCCAGATGTAAATTGGGCTTCAGATTAAGATTTTTTAGGCTTCATATGAAAAAAATTTCGGTAGAGTAAAAAATGCACCAAAAGTTCATAAAAATTCTTAACTGCGATTTTTTTACAGTAATTGTTAGTGAGGGTATGATAGATTCAAAAACCACAAAAATCAGTTCTGGGGTTACAGAGCGACTCCCCCAAAAAACCCCCTCTTTGGTGAAAAAAGCCTTTTTGTACTAATAACTGGTTAATCGATGGAGAAAAAAAAATTATCTAGCACACATAAAAAGCTTAAGTGATTTTATACACAAATTTTTTCGTACATATCACAGTTTCCGAGATATTCAATATTTAAGAAATTGCAAATTTAGTACTTTGGATGCGCGCGCATCTTCGTTTATTTGAATTTTTGAGTGCAGATATCTCCAACGGTTAACCAGTTATTAGTACAAAAAGGCTTTTTTCACCTAAGGGAGGATTTTTTGGGGGGTCGCTCTGCAACCCCAAGACTGATTTTTGTGGTTTTTGAATCTATCATATCCCCACTAACAATTACTGAAGAAAAATCTCAGTTCAGAATTTTTATGATGTAAATCTTTATAATGACTGGACTATTACTCGGGATAATGAGTTTTTAGTAAATGGTCATTTTTTTATGTGATTACTAGAGTTGCAATTTTTAGTTCACTTCTAGTTCGTTCACCTTGGTGAACTAGTTCAGGTTCAACTTCAAACCGATGTTGTAAATTATTATTAGTTAAAATTCTTTCGTGGAATTTAAAGAATACCTACTTTAGGTCGTAACAGTCTATAATATAGCTTACTTAAAACTGGTAGGAACTTTGGTTTTTATAACACAGGTAAAGCTTATCAGACTTTGTTTTTCAATGTGGGAATTATTTACTTTTAACATTTTTTTATAAAACAATACAAAACAAAAACGTAATAAATCAAATTCATAAAAAACTTTACATAATTTCGTAGATTATTACATTGCTGATTTAGAACTTATTTTAACAATCATGATCGCTGGAAGGCATACATTTAATAATTTAATATAATTATCTTACTTTACATATTGCAATACAAAAATCCATACGTTAATAAATAAAAATAAATAATAGTAATTACTAAAAATAAAAAGCAAACTTACTTATTTTACAAATCGAATAAACGTACCTACTGAGAGTTTTGGTGACGATTGCACATAATTTCTTACCCCGTCTCTCGACTGGCAATAATTATTGTCATAATTATGGCATAATTTATTACTAAAGTTATGTCATAAATTCAAGTGGGCAAATTTTGTCAAGATATTTCATTTTAACGACAAATTTCTATGTATGTGAAACAAACCAATGTATAGAAATTAAACATGTAGTTCCACAAGCACTCACAATATCGACATAAATTAATTAAATAAAGAACTTGCGTTTGATTAAGTTTTAATTGCGACATTATTATATAAATTAATATTTCATTTCGTTGTTTTCAAAAAAAAAAAAAAATATTTGATAGGAGTTTGAGAATTTTTTTTTTTTTTTGTATAAGAGTTGTACAGGCGCTTGTAGCTTAAAAATTTTTGTTTTTGTTGTATCATTTCATTTCATTATAAATTCACCCAACTAAGTATTTTTTTTTCATATATAAATTTAGTCTCAGTCCTTTTTACATCCGTTTGAGTCACACTGCAATTTTAATAATCATGTTGTTTTGCAGCACTTAATTTTTTTCATATCCTTATCTACTAATTTTCTTAATTACTGGAAAATTACAACTAATCTCTCAATTTTGCTGCATCATGATGCAACTACCGAGCTTAGCTGGTCACAAAAAGGAGTTCATAACTTCCTTTTGAATCCAGCATCGGCCAAGGAAACAACCTAAATTTTAAAGTGGAAAGTTTTTAGTGAAAGATTTTCAAAAGAAATTCTTATACTTTTTTTTTTTACAACATTTCATAACCGAGTAAGTTACCCTTCAATACCTAAACTATTACCTTCGTATCACAGTTTTTTTTCTTATTTTTTTTCTTCTTAGAAATAGCTTTTTAAATTCCTGGCGATACCTATATATAAAAAGATAGAAAAATTCTGAACACTGAAGTTTCATTTGATTTTCAATTTTTATTTTCAAATGGTGTCATTTCCTGGCAAGGGTAAATTAAATTCATTCATTTTTTTTTTTGTACATTTTAATTAATATAATAAAAATCTATATAGATTTGACACCAAATCAATAACTATGCACAACGATAATTAAGGTAAAAATTACCAACAAAAACTACGGCGAAATCACTGGTAGCTATTGTAGCTGTTAATACAGCTGATGAACGAGGCATCAAGATGTTACCGAAGCAGTAACTCTCGGTAACATATAGAGGTCCAACATGCGGTCGAAATCGCGTAGCAGAAAAGTGTTTTTTTATAGAGCTAAATATATAAATTTCATAAAATTTAATAATCTAACTTTAAACCTAGTTTAAAAATAGTTAAAAAAGTGGACAAACTCATGCAAAAATTTTGAAAAAAAAACATATTACGAAAACACACGAAAACAGATCTAAAATAGTGAAAAAGTGATTTTGGTGTAGAAGCTTAATATATATATATGTATTTAGTTTGATTAAATTTGATACCCTAAGTTTAAAATCCTAACTTAAAAATAGTTTAAAATAATTGAAAAACCAGTCTAAAACGGTTAAAAAGACGTATTACAAGACATATTAAAATATATAAAAAACAGTGAAAATCTAAAAACTAAATAATGGCCTAAAAGTGAGAAAAAAGGTTAATTTGTAAAAATTTTCGAGATCTGTTAAAATGAATTGGAAAAAAAAGGTCTCAAATAAGATATAAGACAGTAATATGAATTGGTGAATATGCGAAAAATAGTTTAAAAGTTAAAATTTAATAAAAATATTAAAAATTATTCAATGCACATGTGCATAAGTTTAGTGTTTTCAACATGTGTTTGTGATATGTTGCTAAAGAGATCATTAAGATCCAAAATTTTCTAGCATGCAATAAAAGCATTGTGTCGTCATTTCCCTTTTACATTAAATATGAAATCTCTTGTGCACCATAACGCAAACACTTGCAACAATTAAAATAAGTAACAATTCGGAATTTATTTTATAAGTAAAATGCAAAAATATTAAAATAATTATTTAAAAATTAAAAGTTAAAAAGTATTAAATGTAAATAAGTGTGAAAGTGTGCATGCATACATACATGTTGCTAATCATACGCAACATATAGGGTTGTGCAAATTAAAATTTTCGAAAACTTCGAAAATATTTCTCTTCCCCTTCAGCTAGATGCAGTCCAGAACTACCAGCAATGCTCTCTACTGAAAGATCTTTCATCGTGGGAGCAGTGCCGTTATTTATTGTGAGTTTGAACTTGATACTGTATCATAGATATGTATGTAAAAATAATTTAAAGTTAGAGAGGAGAAATTTAATGATCTTTTTCGGAGGTTTTTTTTTGTTTTGGTAGGAGAATTTTTAAATTTGCAAAGTTCGAACATTTGAATAATATTACGAACAAACCTTTTGCACATTTTATTTCATGCATGCATGCGCTAATTTGCATTATACTCTGCATGAAGCCATTCTTTCGTTTTAAATTAATTTTTTTTTCTATTTTTTTCTCTACATTAAAAATAAATATTCTTTTTGTTGAATTTAATAAATACTATAATTTTTTTTCTTTAAACCTTTCAAACTACATTTTAAGTAAATATTTTTTTTATGTTAAACTACATTTTCTTTATATTTTATTATTATTTTTTTTATAAATGAATTTAATACTATCTAGTAAGTTTAATTATTTTTATTAGTATCTATTTTTTTTTGATGTGTTTGCACATATATAAGATTATGAATAAGATTTTGAATTCAAATAAAAAAATGTGTATAATCATGGAATGAGAAATTTTCTAGTTTGAGTTCATGAAGTGAAGTAGGCTTGGTTGTGGTTCGTCGTAGGGATCATCTATTGGATTTGAATAGCCGGCTCAACAAAGATGGCAGAATGCGAACTGCAATGTCCTTTTCTTTTTGTATTTCCTTTTCCTTTTTTCTTCCTCTATCTTCTTCTTTTCCTTTCTAGCTTTCTTTTTCTACCCTCGTCTATGATGCACGCAAAATTAAAATAATAAGTGCTGTGGTGTGCTTACCAGGTGAGCGGTTGCAAACAGTATCCCACCCCACTAGCCGACGAGCCGAGCCGGAACCAGCCGTGCATCAAACTGCCGCACCCAGGATCTAAAACTTAGTCACACATTACACATCGTTATATGCTACAGAGTTGTCATAGAAAAGTTAAGTCAGAAGGAGTCTCCCTTTTTGTGACAAGATGATAATTTTGTCATAAATTATTGCCAATCGAGATTCGGGATTTAATCGATTACTTTTTTTAAAAAAAGTCGTCTTAAAATTTCTTCAAAATATCGGATAAAATTTTAAATGTTTCTAATACAACTAGTTAAGTGGCTGTTCAGACGAGTGCAGGCATGAATCATGTCTGAAAGAGAAAGGTAGATGAAATAGGTAGAGAGAAAGAGATAGCAGAGTTGCACCGAAAATCCAAAAATAAAATAAAAATCGGCGCATTGATGAATGTTCCATGTTCATATTTTTCCGACTTTGCCACTTTCCCTCATAATTTTTTTGAAGTTGAATAGGCAACATGCAGTACGGCACACACAGTCTTCATTTTCTTGCTATTTTTTTATAAACTTATTTTAATTTCTTAAGAGATTATTGCTTTTATTTACCATTACATTCGATTACCACAGGACAAAATTTAAAGTAAACGACTTGAAATCGCATAAAGCAATAAAATATTTACTTATTCAAAGAATAATTTTCATGGACTTACAGTTAAATACTATCGGTAAGATTTCTAATTGTTTTAATGCAAAATCTTATCATTGCAGAATTTCTATTAATTGTCACCTTTTATTTAGCCAAAAGTAACCTAATGAAGAATGTTGCAATACAAAAGACGATTTTTGTAGGATATTTTTTTAAACGACACTTGTCACCGTCACTTTCGCTTTTAAATTAAATTTAAAGGAGAAAGACGGAACCTCTGCGTTGCCAGCTATCTCAGTGGAGAAGTGGTCGCAGGTTCAACATAAAATGAGAATAAGAATAACAAAAAAATATTTTTTTTTGGAAACGCTCGATTTCTGTAGCTCAATACTGAGCTACCGCACAATTTTACCAAAGGTAAAATTAAATTTCACCCGCACAACCTGCTGGGCTCACGAGCACACAAACGGACTTTCACAAATTTTAAAAAGAAAGGAGAGAAAATAAAGTTAGTAGTAGGAGAAGCCTACTCCACAAACAAAATAGTCACTGGCAATTAGCACCAACTGCCAAAAAGTGACCATAAAAAAAAATAAAATAAAAATAAAATGCTACTCCCTGGGTTAATGGGTTTATGAACCCTTCTATATTCGCGCACAAGGATCGCGACCCGAAAATTAATTCCCGAACAAAGTAACCCGGCTAAAATTACTTTACCACTGTCGCTACAAGTTAGCGACACAACAAAATAAAAATTTATTTTAACTCCGCGCTCAATATTTAATAGAATTAATAAATTAAATTAAATTTAACACTATTGGTCCACCACGACTTGGTGGTACCAATCACAATAATATTAATTTAAAATACTTTGGTTCACCCGACTTGGTGATACCAAAGTACACAAAATTAATTCACCAAAAAAAAAAAGGACACAAAAGAAAATTTAATAATTCGCACAAAAAAAAAAAAAATCGCACAAGATTCAAAAAAAAAAAATGGATAATTTAAAATAAATCGTCAAATATTCGCACTAAGAAAAATCCTGATAGTCGCTCTCGAAAGCTAGCACAGAACTGAATATAAGTACGGTGCAAAAATATGTACCACTTACATTCAGCCGCATACATTATATTTTCGTCCGCTATGTCAGCAGGACACAATGCAGTTTCTCCAAGAAACTGGTCTCTAAACGGGAAATCATCATACCCATACATGTGTGGGTGTACATGATTACACCCTGGACAAAGTCCCCGACCCAACCAATTGTATGAGAATTGGCGGCAATGCACCTGTATTAGTGCATAGCGGAGTCATACCGTTGAATTTTCACTAGAAAATCAACCAAATGAGAGAACCAAAGTTTTCCCGTTTTTCCGCAAACTTACAACAAATACACCTCTGCGCTCTCTTACAGAAGTCTCCATATCCCCACTCCCAGTAGTATAATCTAGTACTAAATGGTACTCTTTTACTATTGTGAATGTGGATATCGGCCAAAAAGAAGAGGAAGAGTGACAGAAGAAAGATAGAGAAAGAGAAGACGAAAAAGGTTAGGAAGTGCAGCACGCGGCTGCGCTTCCTAACAAAATTAAAATTAAATAATTTTAATTTCGCGAGTGACGCGCCGCGGAATTAAATCGCGATAACCCCACCTCTACCTCCGCGAAAGTTGCTTGGACTCAACAAGAGGACAACAACTTTCGACCAGCACACCCTTAGTCCGGCCAGTACTCCTCAGTATGTGGTCTCAGGTCTTGAACATGCCAAGTACCTTTTTCCCTACCGTCTTCATCTTCTAATATATAGGTCCAAGGAGACACCCTCTTTTTAATCCTAAACGGTCCAATAAATTTCGGAGACAACTTCGCGGCGAAGAAGTTTGCAGCATCCGACAGTACAAAATTTTTCCTCCACACCAACTCGTTTGGTAAATACTGTGTATCCCTACGTCTTAAATTATAAGTCTGCGCCATCTTGGCGCTTGCTGTCTGTAGCTTAATGCGTATGTTTTCCCTCAAGTCTGCCATTTGCTTGGCTCTGTCCTCGATACTTGTCGTAGTCGTTTCGTCAAAGTCATTTTCCCGTCTGTAATCCTTGTCTCCCCGGACTGCCATGTTTCGCCCAAAGTTTGCATAGTACGGAGAAACCCCCAAGACTTCATGTTGTGCTGTGCGTATACAACATGCTACCTTCGACAGGTGGGTATCCCAAGTCTTGTGATTCTCCGACACATATGCCCTTAACGTCGTCTTAATCGTCTGGTTAATGCGTTCCGCTGTTTTTGCCTGAGGGTGATAAGACTCACATAGAGCCTTTAGCTCTTTGCTCCTAAATTGGGGGCCATTGTCGCACACAATGGAACCAGGGACACCAAAGAGAAGGAACACATTGTCTTCCAACTCTCTTAAAATGCTCTTGGCTGTTGCCGTCCGCAACGGAAACAAGAGCGGAAACTTAGTGAAGTAGTCGACCACAGTGAGTATATAAGAATACCCCCGGTTTGACCTCACTAAGGGCCCTACCAGATCCACACAGATCATTTCAAAAGGTTCTAAGACCTTGGTCCTACCTACCATACAACCAGCTGGTCTTCTGTTTTCAGGTTTGACACTCTGACAAACCTGACACCCACGAACATACCTACTAACATCCGCCTTCATCTTCGGCCAAAAATATCTCTCTAATACCCTACTAACGGTTTTCAAAACTCCCATATGGCCCGCTAAAGGGTCATCATGACATTCGACTAATGCCTTTCCCCTATCACCCTTACCTAGGACTCTTTTCCAGTCATATGCCTGGTTATACATATTCTGGGGTCCTGTTCTGACGTGCTTATACAAATTTCCATTCTGGATACGCCACGCCGGATAATTTAATGGGTCTTCCGTTACCCTTTTACACATATTAGTTAGCCACGTATCTCGCGACGACTCCGCATCTTCGTTCACGACCGGAACACTTCTCGATAACATGTCTGGAACGACATGTTCTTTACCTTTACGATGTACGATCATGTAATCGTATTGTTGCAACTTCAACGCCCATCGCGCCAATCTACCGCACGGATCTTTTAAGTTGTTGAGCCATACTAACGAGTAATGATCGGTCACCACTGTGAAACGAACACCTTCGATGTATGGTCTCAACTTCTCAACCGCCCACAAACCCGCCAAACATTCCTTCTCCGTCGTTGAGTAATTTCTTTCACTCCTACTCAGGGACCTACTTAGGTAAGAAATTACTTTTTCCCCCTCGTCAAACTCCTGCGTCAGTACAGCACCCACTCCAAAGTCTGATGCGTCAGTCTGTAGTACAAAGGGTCTATCAAAGTCTGGGCAACTTAGGACAGGAGCTGTTACTAAACACTCCTTGGCCCGCAAGAAACTATCTTCACATTCCTGAGACCAGTGAAACCTCTTATTTTTCTTTGTAAGATCAGTAAGGGGCCTCACTAATTCCGCGAAATGTGACACAAACCTACGGTACCACGAAACAGTTCCCACAAAGGATCGTACTTCCTTAACATTTCGGGGCGCTGGTATCTTAAGCATGGCCTCGACCTTCTCCGGATCTACATGTAGACCCTGTCGATCGACAACATACCCAAGATACTTAAGCGAAGATAAACAAAAGTTACACTTCTGCCGATTCAAACGTAAACCCGCGTTGCTTATACGGGTCAGGACCTCCTTGAGCACTTCAATGTGTTTCGCGAACGTGTTCGTGACTATGATGATATCATCAAGGTACACGAGCACGTGAGGCTCTAAGTCGGCACCAATGACTCTGTCAATAAATCTCTGCCAAGTGGCAGGCGCATTATGCAGACCGAAAGGCATACGCTTGAATTGGTACAAACCCCTACCAGGGACAGTAAATGCCGTGAAGGCCCTAGAATTCTCCGCCACTGGTATTTGCCAATAGGCGGATTTAATATCTAAGCTAGATAAGTATTTAGCATCTTTCAGCTTATCTAAAGTAGCTGAAACATACGGTAAAGGGTAGCTATCTTTTTCAGTATTCTTATTAAGGGTCCTATAGTCCACACAAAACCTATACGTATCGTCCTTCTTTTTTATCATTACCACAGGAGAAGCCCATGGACTATGTGATACCTCAACCACCCCCTTCTCTAACATGTCTTCTAGTTCAGTATCAATTCGTTTCTGAATCGCCGGCGACACGGGATAATACCGTTGTTTAATCGGTTCGACGTTCGGTTTGGTTCGGATCCGATGTTCGACCAAATGAGTACACCCAAGACCATCAGGCATACTTTCGAAAGTATCCACTATCAATCGGCTTAATTCCTCCTCTTCACTCCTGGACAATTGTGTCCTCTCAATTATCGTCGCGACTGACGAGACCTCGACTTGGCCTGAAAAACTCCACTGATCCTTGGATAAATCTGGTACAATACCCGACTTTACCCAAAAGTCAACACCAAGGATCAGCTTCTGTGGAAGATTCGGAATTATTAAACAATTTATGAGGACCGACTTGCCCTCTACCTCGATTGGTAGTGAAACTGTACCCTCGACCGGTACCCGCTCTCCATCCGCCAATGCTACCTCGCGAATATTACACGCATTGGGTTTAACACCCCACGATTTTAAAATTTCCCATCCAGGGCGCCCGAGTATGGTGCGCGTTGCACCCGAATCCAATAAAGCCCTAATTAGCACGCCAAAAATTCTAACTCCTAAATATGGCCTACTATCCGATTCATTTTTCGAGAACGCAAAACCTAGACACACAACTTCTCGATCTAAATGAGAAGGCCTAATACTTAACACCAGCTGATTGCTCGCAGGCAATCTACCTAACTCCGACGAGTCTCCTGCCCTGCTGCCACAGGAGCTCGCACCACATTTCCCGAATTATTTGGGATACGATTATCCCCTCTAGGGCCTGTCCGACCCATGGCAGAAGCACTGCCTCCATTATTCCGATTATTTGGAATATCTGTAATGGCCCGTTGGCCCGCCGTACACCGAGGACAATCCCGCTTCATTACGCCCTCTCTTCCGCAACCGTAACATTTTATTCCGTTGGGACAGTTCGCCGACACATGTCCAAATCGCTTACAGTTGAAGCACCGGAACGACGCAAGCTTCGACTGTGTTGGTGCCTTTATCCGACGCTCCAATCGTTGATCGCGAAGTGGCGCATTAAGTTCCGCGACATCTGGTCCAATCGATACGTACGCGAGATCCGGTTCCAGTAGGTTCTTCGACCGACTACTGGGTGGTGGAACAAATGATTCCACGTTTGTCCGAACTGCTTCCAGCCGACGTCCGAGGGAAACCAATTCGGGCAACGATTTCGGCTCAGCCAAGCCCAGCTGAGTTTGGTAGAAAGGCGAAAGATTCGCCATAATTAATCCTAATATCCGACGCTCGGATAATGGTTCGGAAAGCCTGCCGAACATCCCTTTCATCGCCGCAACATAAACTCCAATGGACTCCGTACCTCCTTGAGTCCGACGTCTGATCTCGTCCAGTAAAATTTCGTCGTAGTTGGGTGGTAAAAACTCCAACTTTAGCTCCACTACTAGCTCTTGCCAGCTAGACACCATTTTGCGCACCGCGCGGAACCATATAAGCGCCTTTCCTGAAAATAAATCAACCGCACCACGAAGAAGTTGAGTCTCACTGACTCCACGAGCTTCACACAGCTCGTCCACACGCTCCAGGAAGGCATTGAGAGACAAACCAGTCTTCTCGCCATTGAACTTTACTTCCCACTTGGCCAAATTTTCAAATTTTTCTACGGCTACGGCACCTCCAGCCGAAGGTGCAGTCCTAACCCCAGGGGTATCTAACCCCACTTCTACTGCAGCCTCCTTCTGCAGAGTTCCCCTCTGAATATTCCCTAACATGGGCCTTGGCACCGCCATTGGTGCAGCCTCTTCCTCATCCCCACCTACCAGCTCATCAAGCTCAGCTAGAAGCATAACTAGCTTACTTTTGAGCTCCATTTGTTCTGACGCTCCTACACCATCAGTGGGCTTCGCCCGAGAAATCCGCCCAAGCGCCCACTCAATCTTCACGAGTATCTTTTGGTACTCGGAAGACTTCGTATCCTTGGGTGGCGACAACATTAAATTCACAATCTCAGAAATTTTGTCGACAACCGCATCTTTATCCTCTCCAAAGAGAAACGGATAATCGGCGAAAACGTCAACGGATCCGCGCCGTTCGACAA